>JADLZK010012926.1:0-88919 GCA_015847255.1 Hyparrhenia diplandra
TAAACTGGCATATAACTATCTAAAATTCGTGTCAAGATGAAATTTGATCTGATGGAAATAGGAGCAACTGGACTTTGATTCTTCTTTCTCTTAATTGGAACTTGTTGAAGTGAAAATAATTAGTGCTTCTAGAAATTCTAAACAATACATCTCATGCTGCATAGAAAAGCATTGACCTGTCAGTGCTTTAGCAAATTGAGTGGCCCGGCCAATTCTGTGGAATCCTTTTTAGGATCTAGGCCTAAGGTCCTGCAGTATGAAAGTAATATTACCTGTCAGTTCAAACTACATAACACCAAAACAAGGAAATCCAGTCATCACTACATAAATAGCAAATTATGAATGTGTGGATGACTAATTTTATTTTCTTTCATGCAATTTCTGAAGTGACACACCCTTACATCTTACAGTACGTCAGAGACAATGTAACTCTAATATGCAGAAATCATAATACATGTTTCAGTAACACACATGCGTAATGTGATGAGGGTGGCATATATAGCATGCTAGCACAATATCCAAATTAAACAAATGGATGCATGAACAACAAAGGCATGCTACGGATTAACAATATGCAGCAAGATAGAACTTTTTAGGCTGAGAGGGGTAGCTTACAGCAATACATCCAGAGAAAGAGCCTCACTGTGCCAATGGAGAGGCTCCCTGATGCAATAGCAGCTCGACCTTCATCTCTTCAGGATTGATACGGGCGAGGTCCCTCATATCACTCGCGCCCATCATGTAGCGCCGTGCTTCAACCGTTCTAGGTCGATGCGCGTGTTGCTCCTTCATACGGTTTGCCTCGGCGGCAAGCTCCTCCTTCATCCGGGCTCTCGGCGGCATGCTCGTCTTGAGCTGCGCGACTTCAGCGTGGGCCATGCACGGTGACCGATGAGCTGGTTTGCGCTCCTTGTCGAGCCGGACGATCTCCCCATTCAAATGGTTATTGTGGGTGATGATCTCTGCGATCTCGGGCGGCGTGCTTGTCCCCTGTTAGTGTTTGATCTCCCTTGCTTTGGGCCCAACGGACCGAACTAAACCTTGATCCGCTCCGATCGGGGAGCCCAACCCACTAATGGTTGAAGGGTCCCTGCTCACACCGCCATATATAAATAGGAGGGGGGGGCGCGGGCACGGTACCCTAAGTTCGCCCGCCGCTACAGTCCCCCACCCACATTTCCTAAACCTAGTCCGATCCATAGGACCGCTTGGCGAAGTGACGGGAAGCTCTTCTCCGCCGCCATTTGCATCGACGCCGAGGCGTCCTCTTCACCGACCGCCGCTGCCCCTAGTGCAGAGGAGGCAACGACGCCCCCCATGGCGGAGTCAAGTAACAACGTCAAGGCCAAGGATGGTCGGTACCCAATCTACTCCCATGTCTTTACTATTCGTAGATCTAGATGTACTAGAGTGTAGATGTTAGTAGTTCTTCTTGTTAGTAGATCCTAGAGTCGGTAGATGCCGTTGTAGAAATGGTTATTAGGAATATGTATGCATGTTTGTTCATCTTTTTATTATTAGTCCTACCCGTCTTGATCTACTGTTAGAGATCCATTAAGTGTAATTAGTTCTAACAATGGTATCATCGAGCCTGTTCTAATCGAAAGTGGATCTAGATCGGGTAAATTTTTTTCTCAGAAAAGTTAGCTTTAGAACATCAGAAACCCTAATCTAGGGTTAAGTCAATCTTTTAGACAGAGAAATGCAACCGATTTCGAATCGGGAAGAACAAAACACTTTCGGATCCAAAAACCCTAACCATCGAAATGTCGGATCCGGCGGGGGGTGAAAGAAGACCTACCCCTTTTCTCACCTTCATCGGCATAAAGGGCACCACCGATGGATCGAATCGATGGAACGCATAATGCATAACCAAGACGCCTTGGCGCCCGGCGATGCATCCCCGATGGCGCCCGGTCATCTTCTCACCTCCGGCCACCCATGGTGGCTTTGTTCCCCCGTCGTGGGCTCGTGTGTGGGGGGCGGTGGAAGGAGAACAAGGAGAGGGAAGGAATAAGGAGCTAAGAGGCAAGGGAGGGGCGGCCGGCATGGCCGGCCGTCGCCCGGCGTCGGTGTCCGGCCCGGCACCGGATCGGTCCCGAAGCGACGCAGCTTGTGCCGCTGCTCCGGGCCGTGAATGAGGAAAGAAGAGAATGGGATTAGGTTTAGGTTTCCCGGGGAATCGGACATTTTATACTTCCGATTTTTCCTACTCACCGGCCGGATCCGGGCTACAACCGATCGAACGGCGAGAAAGCTCCCACCGGCCTCTTGGGCTGCGGCACACTTGGCCCCAGCGGGCGGCGGCTTCGGCCTTGCCTCGGGCCGGTTTTTCGGTTTTGGGCCGAATGGTTGGCGCCCGGCCTGTTTAGGCATAGAAATGGTTTTTCCATTTATTTTCCATCTCAGTTTTCAAAAAAAAAAAAAAAAAAAAAAAAAAAACAAGGGTCGGGCCCGCTGCCCGTGTGCACAACATAAAGATCGACCTGCTCAAGGGGCGATTTCGATTCGGGCCAAATTCGTTAGACCTCGCCCCATTAGTAATGAGTAAAGTTTTTTATATTTTTCTTTACGAATTCCAGCAATATTTTGACATTTTGAGTTAAGTTTTGAGTTTATTTTCTGTTAAATTTATGAACCAACGGGATTAAATTTTTTTTTCGAGAGTAATTAAGATTCTAAGAATTATTATAAGATTATTTATTAAGCTTCCATTTGCATCGGTTATTTGTTGTCTCTTTAATTAAATTGGAACCAACGGGAAAATTTAATTTTAAGAGCAATTATTCAGATATTAGCAAATTTATAATATTGTTATTTTCTTACCAACGTTGATGATATCAATATTATGAATGCTTTTGTCTCTAAGTATTTTATGCATTAATTCTATTTTCAACGGTGATGTAGAATTAGTGTAGAAGGAATTGTATGTTTTAATTTCGACCAACGTTGATTTAAAAAAACATGCAATCTCATGTTAAGTTATTTCAATTTTAAGTGTTCTCATCAACTTTGTCACTAAAATTTCAGGACTTTGCAAATTGGGGAGCAATGATCCCCACTCAATGGCTCCAACTACAAGCCGTGGTATGAGAAATATAAAGGCTGCCCTTGTCATGACCGAGGATGACTTAGCACTTGACACACCGCGGCCCCACCGAGCCGCTGGCACGGTGAGATTAGATGATGAGGAAGATGCTTTTGAGACTCGTCAACGTGCTCATATTGAACAAGTGGCTAAGTATCGCTTGAGAAAAGCAATGGGACACATCCAATAAGAAATGTCTCACCTTAGCTAAGACAACCATTGCCGAGCCTATCGGGGGAACCTTTGCCGGATTGTGACACCGCCAATGAATACTTAGAAAGAGTTAAAGCTCGGTTTCATGGGACTAGCAAGACCCAGGGGCATACTCATTAGAGAATTGACCACTAAGAGATACAAATATGGTGGTGCGACTCTGTTAGAAACCATGTGCTTGAGATGAGTACCTTAGCAGCTAAGCTTATCGCTATGAAAATGCCTCTCGCCGAGATCCTTTTTGTCAATCATCCGATCTTTGCTTCCCTTCCGGTTGAGTTTGAGGCTCTTGTTATGAACTATAACCCGATGCCCGATGAGTGGAACATAGATAAGGTGATTGCCATGTGTGTGGAGCGAGGAGGATAGAATTAAGGCTTTGAAGAATGATCGAAAAAAGATCGAATGACTCGCTAACCTTGTAAAGGATGGTAAGAGGAAATTCTATAATAAGAATGCTAGCCCATCGGGGAAACCGAAGTGGGATGGCAGCTCCTCTTCCGGGGCACATGGTAAGGCTACTCGAGGCTCCTCGACCGACAAGAAGCCATTTTATCCAAACAAAAGAAGCCACACTTGGCCCCGATCGAGTGCTTCTTTTGAGAAACATGGCCATCGCCGGGAAGATTGTATTGGTTTCCGAAATGGCGCAATAAGAAAGGTGAGGATATTATTACATTAGTAGATGAATCCTTGTATGTAAGTTATGCACAATCTACTTGGTGGATTGACTCAGGTGCAACAATTCATGTTGCTAATTCTTTCTGAGGGATTCGTTTTGAGGAGGACTCTTCAAAGAGAGAGAAAGAAGAATTAAGGTGGCAAAGCGGAGTACAAACCGATGTTGAAGCCATCGGAGATTTATCATTAGAGTTATTAGATGGTTTTGTACTTAGGCTATCCGATGTACTCTATGTTCCCTCTTTGGCGTAGAAAATTTAATAAGTGTTTCTAAGTTAGATGATGATGGATTGGCATGCCATTTTGGTAATGGCAAGTGTGAGATTACATTTAATAATAAGTGTGTTGGTCTTGCCTTCCGACAAGACAAACTTTATTTGTTATCGGTTTCGAGAATATGAATGTTATATCCAATGTGAATGAGAATGAGAATGCCTCCTCGTATGCTAATGTAAGTAGAAAGCGTAAGAAATTTCAGAATGACTCTTCGAAATTATGGCACTCGCAGACAGGGCCATATTTCGAGGGGAGAATTGATAGATTAGTCAAGGCTGAAATTCTTCCGCCATTAGAACTCTCGCAATTAGATCAATGTATTGATTGTATTAAGGGAAAGTATGTTAAGAAAATTAAGAAAGATGCCAAACGAAGTGCGGGGAACTTAGAAATAATCCACCGGATATATATGTGGACCTTTTCCTGTTAAAAGCGTGGATGGTTATGATTCATTTATAACATTCACGGAGATGATTATTCGCGTTTTGGCTATATTTATCCAATTAGAGAAAGATCGTAAGCTTTAGAAAAGTTTAAGATATTTAAGGTCAAGTAGAAAATCAACATAATAAGAAAATTAAGATAGTAAGATCGGGACGTGGGGGGAGTACTATGGGCGACATACCCCGTTTGGCCAAGTTCGAGGACCTTTTGCAAAGTTCCTACAGAAAATGGCATAATTGCTCAATATTCTATGCCCGGTGATCCTCGGCAAAATGGAGTGGCTGAAAGGCTTAAACCGTACCTTAATGGATATGGTGAGAAGCATGCTAAGCTACTCTACACTACCGATAAGTTTGTGGATGGAGGCGTTAAAAACCGCTATTCACATTCTTAATCGAGTACCTAGTAAGTCGGTGTCTAAAAACACCGTATGAGTTATGGACAGGTAGACTCCCCTCACTTAAGCATTTAAGAGTGTGGGGTTGTCCCCGCCGAGGCAAAAGTTTTTAACCCAAATTTAGGAAAATTAGACCCTAAGACAGCCGTTGCCATTTCATTGGCTACCCGTAAAGATCAAAAGGTTACCGCTTTTTATTGCCCCGACAGCATACAAAGTTTGTAGAAACAAGACATGCCGAGTTCTTAGAAGATGATGTGATCGTGGGGAGTATGGTAGCACGAGATATTAGTCTTGAGGAGAAACGGGTTCATGCCACTTTATGCTACCTATTGTTCCTACACCTACGGTGGTGTCAGACACCATGGTGCAAGAACCTGTTGTAAGTTCACCTGTGCCGACAACGAATGAGAACACGGAACCTGTCCTTCAGGATCCATTAGAACCACCTGTCGTGCATGAGGAAGAACAAAAAGCAGCCCCCTATAGCGCCAAATAATGAGGGCCTTAGAAGGTCAAATAGAGTTAGAAGATCAGCTATAATGATGATTTTGAAGTATATGGCCGAGGAATTTCATATGGAGGATGACCCCACCACATATGAAGAAGCCATGAGAAGCGATCAATCGAAAAATGGTTAGAAGCAATGAAAGATGAGATAAAATCCATGAATTCCAATGACGTTTGGGAATTAGTGGATATTCCTAAGGGAGCTAAGAAAGTAGGTTGTAAGTGGGTATACAAAACTAAGTATGACTCCCAAGGGACGCGTTGAGAGACATAAGGCGCGACTCGTGGTAAAAAGGCTTTACGCAAAGAGAAGGAATTGATTACAATGAGACCTTTTCTCGGTCTCATGTAAAGATTCTTTCAGAATTATAATGGCGCTAGTAGCACACTATGACTTAGAATTGCATCGATGGATGTAAAGGCGACATTCCTTAATGGGGACTTAGAGGAGGATGTATACATGGCACTAAAAAAGGTTTTGTTATGGAAGGAAAAGAAAACATGGGATGTCGCCTAAAGAAATCCATTTATGGGTTAAAGCAAGCTTCGAGACAAAGGGTACTTGAAGTTTGATAACACAATAAGAAAGTTTGGGTTTAAAGAGAATATTGAGGACAATTGCGTCTATGTAAAATTTAAGAATGGTAAGTATATTTTCTTAGTCCCGTATGTAGATGATATCCCGCTAGCAAGCGGTGACATGGCTCTACTACCTGGAAACAAAGAAGTTCTTGTCCTCACACTTTGATATGAAAGACCCGGTGAAGCATCTTATGTTCTGGGGATAGAGATTCACCGTGATAGAAGTAAAGGGGTATTAGGACTATCTCTTTAAGGCATACATAGAAAAGATTCTTAAGAAATATTGTATGCATAAGTGTGGCTCATCACCGCACCCATTGTCAAGGGCGATAAGTATGGGGAACATCAGTGCCCCAAGAATCAATTCGAGCTTCGAACAAATGAGATCGGTACCTTATGCATCACCGTTGGAAGTTTACAATATGCTCAAATATGTACTGCCCCCGACATAGCATTCGATTACCGGGTTACTTTGAAGATATCGAAAAAATCCGTGTCCGTAACACTGAAAATTAGTTAAGAAAGTCTTGCGTTATTTGCGGGGGCACAAAAGGCTTCATGCTAACTTATAGAAAATCGACACACTTAAGATAACGGGATACTCGGGACTTCAGATTATGCGGGGAGATGAAAGAAAATCCACTACAGGATATATTTTCACTCTCGCAGAAGGAGCTATATCGTGGAAAAGCTCAAAACAAAACCTCGTTACATCATCCACAATGTATGCGGAGTTTGTAGCATGTTATGAGGCCTCGGGTCGGTGAATTGGCTTAAGAAGTTCCTACCCGGTTTAAGAGTGGTAGACAGCATTGAGAAACCACTTAAGTTATATTGCGATAATAATCCCGCGAATAGAATACGCCACAACAATAGGTCAAGCGCTGCCACCAAGCACATTGACATTAAGTGCTACGCTGTGAAGGAAAAAGTCCGGGATCATGTTATAAGTCTAGAGCATATAAGTACCGATAAAATGTTAGCGGATCCGGCATCGCTGTTTCGACGAAAAAATCGCTAAGGGCGGATCTCTCAGAGCCAAGGGTCGCACTACTTAGTACTAATAAGCGGCGTGCCAAGATACATTCGTGATACAAATAAAGTAAATGTGCAATAAAATACACAAGGGACAAAAGTTCAGGGAAATATCACTTTATTATTCAGAGAGAATTACAAAGTATAATTTCCCACTTAAAATATATTTGCGCCGAGCCTCATCCGACAATCAGGTGATTGCGTGGCTTCTGGTTCATGGGGCCTCGGAAGGCCTCCATTAATTACATCCGGCATTGTGCCGCGGAATACCTCCGATTAAGCTATGCCGATGGTCATTGTTTGTCGCCTCGAATAAACAAGAGTTATCTCCCAAATATATGCATAAGCACAAATGAATGAAATGGTGAAGTGCTAGAGCCTCGCCGGCCTCTAGCAAAGGTATCCGCCCTCGTCGCGCGGATCCCATAATGAAGTCAAGTGTTCGGCCTCGTCGGTCACGAACAATGATTCCGCCTCGCCGGTCGCGGAAAAGGAACATCCCAGCCTCGCCGGTATCCGGGAAGAAAATGACTTCATATGGTCACCGGCCTTGACGGTGCGGAAAGGTGGTTGATGAGTGTGAGACTTGTGCTCATGAGATACTCGGGAAATTGCTCCTTCGTGAACTTCTGAGATCATTGGCGTGACAGCTCGCCAATTTGCATGTGCACGTGTGAACTCGAACGCTTCGACATGACTTAAAATATTTGCGGGTGTTGAAGTCGAAGTTTGGGCCAGTCGGAGCCCGTGGCTTGCTTGGGCTGATATATCAATATTGGGCCGCCAATAATGGGCCAAACAATAATATCAAAGCTAGCTTGTAAGTTACAACTCATGCACATGTATTTTTGCCCACGTACAAACTTGCATGCATGGCACTGCACAGTTCTGTTTGCTTCTTGATTTGCTTTCTCATCGTACATTGTACAGGTACGTGTATTCGTATTTCTGAGCTACTGCTGAAGCCTTGCCAAGGTGGGCCATTGCCGGGCCATACTTCTCTGCCGCCGCCATCGCTCCGGCGCCGTTCCGGCCATCACTGGATTCGCTGCCGATGCGTCGGGCCATTGCCAGGCCGTACTGTGTTCTGTCGCTGGGCTGCACTGTCCAGCCGCCGTCGTGGCCGGCGCCGTTCCGGCCATCGCCGGGCTTGCTGCTGCCATGTCGGGCCATTGAGTGCCGCGTTTGCCGAGACCGTGGCTCATCATACCAATGCAGGAATGTTGTGCATGTACACGTCCGCATGTTCTTCGCCGGCCCGGCTGTCGTCTCTTTTTCTTGTTGTTGCACGTACTGATCCTGCCGCTTGCCGATCTTGCCATTTGCTGTTGTGTTCTCGCCAGGATGCCTTGCATGATGCCAGTGCACGTATACGCCGGTGACCAGGAAGTGTTGGCCTGGCTCTGGCGCCGCCGGTCCGCCGCTGCACGCAATTGTGGTGGATGTGTCACGTTGCCGATGCACATTGCCGCCATCAGACTGATGGTTCGTTGGGCTGCCACTGTTGGCGCATCAGGACTCATGTTGTTGCTGATTGAGCTGCCGCCCGTACGCCTTCGCCGTCAGGCCGTAGTGCAGTGCAGTAGTAGCCGCCGCCGGTGTATGAAGGGGGCGATCTCAGGTGGTCATCGCCGCCATCGTCGTTGATGTGCCGTGAGTGGCCGAGCCGCCGCACGTACTCGGTTGGCGTCTGGCCGTTGTGGATGTGCTGGGCGTAGTCATCCCACTGAGGCAGGGAGCGCCCGATCTCCTTGCGTATGGTCGCCGCCATTGGATGGGGGCAACCTTGTTGGGCCGCCGGTTTTCCCAGTTGCCGCTTGCTGTGGACGTCGTCGGCGAGAGTGCAGCTGACCGCCGTGTGCTTGGGTCATGAGACTCGCTAGTTCACCGCTACTGCCATGCAAAAGAAAAGAGACCAGCATCATATCATATAAATCTAAATACAAAAACAACCTCACCACCACCATAAGTATGGGCCCGGCTGACGTAACGTCGACGATGAGGAAGGCCGGTGACACGGGGGCTTGTGTAGATGTTCGGCTCGCCGGAGACGTGGTTGACGATCTTGCCGGAGACGATGCCGTAGATGTTCGGCTTGCCGGAGACACGGTTGACGATCTTGCCGGAGACGCTGCCGTAGATGTTCGGCTTGCCGATGACGCAGTTGACGATCTTGCCGGAGAAGATGAACTGCTTGACGATGGTGTTGACGACGTTGTGGGCGTCGAGGAGGTCGTCGCTGCCGTGATAGATCGCCGGCGATAGGTGTGTGTGCGGCTAGCGGTGATGGATGGAGGTGGGTGGTGTCGTATGTGTGCAGCAGGGCGCCGGCATATTGAAGATGGAGCTGGCCGCCGGCGATGTGTGTGGTGTGTTGTGATGGAGCGCGTGTGCAGCAGCCAGCCTGGCGGCGGCATGGTGAAGTCTGGCCGGGGGCCATTGAGAAGGAAGAGTTGGCCTCTTTTTTATAGGCCAAGGCTAGGGCAGCAGGGTTGAGGCGGTGTGCCCAGGAGCGCCGCCATCAATCTGTTGGCGAGGAGCGTCGCCCGGCCGAGATGCACGGACGAGAGTATTTCAAATTTTGAATCGTTGCCTTCTCCGAGCGGCAAGGGCCAAGGCGCCGGGATATTTTACAGTTTTGAAGTTTGAATCGATCTTATCGTCGGTGGAGCTTATCCCTTCACGTAATCCAGCCTTTCTAGAAGCTTTCATCGTTTTTGTACGCGTACCTACGTACATACAAAGCTGAGAAGGATATGCGTATATAGAGGCCTGTTAGCTTCCCTGCCTAGCTTGCATGGGCCATGCATAAGTAACTTCTTAGAGGCCCATAATTAAGATTAGGGGCTGTTTCATGGCCGGTGCTAATCTCAGCAAACTTCATATCAGATAGCCATGTTCGCTGGACCATTCATGAGTCGATGAGCCCACTTAGTTTAACCGGATCTTTCTTGCACTAATTGATTAGTCTTTGCCGTACAAAATATTTATATTTGGCACGTATAATAGGCGTGTGTGTAGAGACTGTTAGCTTTTGAGCTAGGAAACGCAAGCTTGCATGGGCCATGCATAAGCCATCTCTTGGGGGCCCATGATTAAGATTAATGACCGCTAATGACGCCGGTTCTAATCTCAACAAGCTGAGAAAGCACAGTTCGATGGGCCATCATGCTTGGTACTCATCGATCATAAGTCAACTCATAATCCTATTTTAGCCCAAATATTTATATTGCTCATACTTCGTAGGCATCATGTCATTGCTCGATTATTTTATAGGCCTCATTTGAATTGTGCAAAATAGGCTATGTAATGTAGCAAAATGCCAAAATTTTATCTTACACTCACAAAAGGCTTACCACCCAATGTGTTTAGAAAACACGTAGCCGGCATGGGTTTAATGGAAAGCCTATGATTCCTGGACACTTAGGGCCCAAAATTAGATATTTAGGACTTTTATCTCATATCAGAGTGATGTATTGTAGCTGTTAAGTCTAACGACAAATTTGTTGTGACGACGAGACACGCTCTACGCATAGCTTTGTAATGGGATGAAGTTTAAGGAATAAGTTTTAAGTTAAGATTAAGATAAGTTATTAATAGGAGATCAAGGGGGAGAATGTTAGTATTTGATCTCCCTTGCTTTGGGCCCAACGGACCGAACTAAACCTTGATCCGCTCCCTGATCGGGGGAGCCCAACCCACTAATGGTTGGAGGGCCCCTGTTCACACTGCGGTATATAAATAGGAGGGTGGGGCGCCGGGGCACGGTACCCTAAGTTCGCCGCTACAGTCCCCACCCACATTTCCTAAACCTAGTCCGATCCATAGGACCGCAGCAGTGACGGGAAGCTCTTCTCCGCCGCCACTGCATCGACGCCGGAGGCGTCCTCTTCACCGACCGTCGCTGCCCTAGTGCAGAGGAGGCAACGACGTCCCCATGGCGGAGTCAAGTAACAACGTCAAGGCCAAGGATGGTCGGTACCCAATCTACTCCCATGTCTTTACTATTCGTAGATCTAGATGTACTAGAGTGTAGATGTTAGTAGTTCTTACTGTTAGTAGATCCTAGAGTCAGTAGATGCTGTTGTAGAAATGGTTATTAGGAATATGTATGCATGCTGTTCATCTTTTATTATTAGTCCTACCCGTCTTGATCTACTGTTAGAGATCCATTAAGTGTAATTAGTTCTAACAGTCCCTGGCAAGTGTACTGGCAGCCGTCACCTCCTTCTGCCATTGAGTGTTCCAGTTTTTCACCACATGCAGCTCCTGATTTAGCTTCGCGATCATGGCCGCCTGCTGAGTAATTTCGACTTTGGCCTGCAATAACTGCAACCACGCATCGCTCTGGAACATTGTGTGCGGCGCCGGCGAGGTGACTTCGATACTAACAGCTTGAGCTTGAGCTCTCATTCCTGGCGACTCACCCAAGCTCTGTTGCTGCGACGGCGGAATGTGCCCGTTGTGGCCTCCGGTGCTAGAAGCTCTGATAGGAGCCAAGCCCGGCGGCGCTGACGTCGGTAGGGGTTGTGGTTGGGACAAGACCGCCGCCGGCGACAGCCTGCTGCGCTTACTCGTGGATGCGTTCTCTGCAGCAGCACCAGCGGCGGCGGCACCGGGTCCGGCGGCTCCGGCTTCCATTTTCAGCGCCGACTGCTGCGGGGCAAGAGCAGCTGGGTCGCCGACGGGCATCTCGCGGTTGGCCAAGAAGTGCTTGATATCGATGCACCCCTTCGCCTTCAACTTGTCTATCGCCGTGCTGGTGAGCTGCACTCGGCGGGCGTCCTTCCTCTTCGGCTTGCCCCACCTCACCGGGCACTTCCACCCCGATGGGCAGTCAAGGAAGAAGAACCTTGACTTCCACCCGGTCCAGGTGGACAGAGTGCCGGCCGTAAAGAGGCGGCGCCTGACGCTGCTCTGCATGAAATGGTGGCACCCCGTTGGCTTGCCCTTGTGCGTCTGTGCGGATATGGTGAAGAAATGCCGGAACGCGGACACCAGCGGCTCCACGTCGGCGTCCTGACACCGCAGCACGAAGGCGGCCAGATAGGCCCACGAGTTGGGAGTGAGCTGGGACGGTGCCAGGCGGTAGTGCCGGAGGACCCTGACGTAGAACCCATGGAGTGGGAAGCGGAGGCCGGCGTGGAGCGCGTCAGCGTAGACGCACATCCTGTTGGAGCCCACCGGCGGCGGCGTGCAGGCTCTCCACCCCAAGTGCTCGGCGCAGACAGGAGCGAGCTCGCTGGGCACCCCGTGCTTGCTGCACAGAGCGACGAGGTCTTGGGGGCTTCTCAGCGTGGACTCGATCTGCGACACCGCAGGCCAAGACACGTCGGCGCTGGTGTCGCTGAAGAAGAGCTTGGAAGTGGCGTCGTCGAGGTCGGCTGCCTCCCCGAGGTCCACGACTGTGTCGTCGAGGTCGGCTGCCTCGCCGTGGTCCACGACTATGGAGATGCTAGAGGGAACTGGCATAGCCATGGCGAGGGAAGGGCGTGTGCGTGCTGGTGCTTGCGTGTGCAGTCTGGCGGCGGCGTGATGGAGATGGAATGCCCCCTTGAGAAGGGAGAGTTGGCCTCCTTTTAAAAGGAGAAGCTAGGGCAGCGCAGGGTTGAGGTGGATGCGCTGCCATCGATCGTTGCTGAGGAGCCGAGAGACTCACGGACGTCCTGTCCTGGCGATGGCGTTCAAACTTTGAATTGGCCTTGCTCCCGAGCGGCACGGCCAGGCCAGGCGCTGCCTATCGATCTGTTGCGGCCGAGACTCACGGAGCCGGATTCAGTGCATCGGAGCCGGATTCAGTGCATCGCGTCTGTATAGTCCATCCAATACATACGTACTCTCAGCGCCTGACGCGTGGACACTAACCAAAACGAACGAACGCTCGCGCCTCCGCCGCCGCTTCTCCCGTACACTCGGCTTGGCTTCACAGGCTCTTCGGCTCGTGATACAGCTCAGGCTCTTCTGCCGCCGCCCGCCTCCGTCGTTTGAATCCATGGCCCGTGGGTCAGATTGAAGCAGAGGGGGCGACAAAGGAACTAGGCGTAGGCGGAGGGGATGAACCAAGGACGAGCGCTCGGTATCCAAGGAGCCGCATTTGAGGCATGCTGAATCGTGGAAGGGCAAGGCTGGGAAGGCCTCCGGCAAGGCTGGTCCAAGCAAGGCAAGTTTTTCCTTCTGGATTTACATGTGCTTGTATAATTGGGCATCAAAATTGATGAGTTCATTGTTGGGAAAATAATGTTACCTTGTGTCAGTAATCTATCGAGTTGTGTATACAGACATGGTTTCTGCCAGGTTTCTTGATGCTTGTGTAGTTCTCGTGTCTTCTTTCAGGTTTCAGGCATAGGCGTAGCACTTGGTAGAAAGAGTACCTCTGGACTTGGGAAATCAGTAGAGATTCTACATAATCTGGGCAACAGGTATGCCAAGTTTGAGCCCTTGACATATATACAAATGTGTGCAGCTGATGATTACATTGGGTATTTGTTGGTGTTGACACAAACAACTGAATCACTTCACCATCCGGCCTATTAAGCGAGTGATAGACCAGGTGAATAACAATCTAAAATTCGTCATGAACGTTGAGAATATATGCGGCATTTATGCTTTCTGCCTTGCTATGGGGGTCGCAATGATCGATAATGTTTATGATCAGACAAGACATGTACCTTGCTATGGAGGATCCATATATGGAAGTACAGCTAATGTACTGCCATTACTGAATTTTCTAATTGATTTCACTGTGCAGATCCATATATGGAAGTACACATACGAAGCTGTGCTTTTGTTGTTGAATTAGTGATTCATATTCATATGGTTGTGATATTAGTCCATTATTGAAGGATGGATTGGTGGCATCCTCCTTTTGCTTTCTGGTATTTTATCCATGCTGCAATGTGCAAACTCAGTTAGGCTTGGACTCCAGTGACATTTAGAATTCGTTGTTGTTTAAGTTTGAAAGAAAAAAAAAAAAAAAACAGAGAAAGCATAGTATGTTCTTGTTGAGCTGCTTTGGCCTTTTATTGTGCTCCATCAGGTATCTCATGCAAATAATGGCTTGCTATTTTTTGTGACTTGATGGAAGAAAAGTATATCCTTCTATTTGAGTGAATTGCACATCCATTTCATCTGCTATACTTCTGATGGCTGTTTCAACTGCTAAAATCACAGGTGACAAGAACAAGGATTTTATAGAATTCAAAAAGAGAGGTGGTATCCTTCTCACCAAATGACAAGGCATCAGTTGATAGCTTCCTTCTTGTAGGATTTTTATAGAATTTACCAAGCCATTCACTCTGCTGCTCGGTTGCAGGGAGGAAAGCACTTTAAAATGCCAAAGGAATTTCTGAGATCATGTGAATATTGACCGTGGCATTTAAGTACAGATATATGCTGAGGCGGCTAATGTGTAACCTCCACTGTTACTGCTACCCAGTATGTCACACCTGTTGCCGGCGATGAGGTCAAATCACCAATGGCTTGCCATGATAGGATTTTGTATACGCAGCATAGAGGTGTCAAGTCTCTACTGATGGAGGTGGACTGTCAAGTGCTGCTCTGTTTATGGGAGAAGTGCAATGTTTGATTCTAAAATTGGTTCTGTGCTACAACAGATCAAGGACCTAAGCCGGAGAAGTGCAATGACATGATCAATGTAACATTTTTTAAGATCAAATACATGTGCCATCTTGGATGGTTTTGAAATCTGGAATGCGATAACTGTTTTATAATGTAAAACTACATGCTCTTTTGTCATCAATTAAGATGGTCAAGATAATCTCAAATGTACATGGAGCTACAATGATATTGCCTGTCTGATTTCCAAAATTTTGCTTCAAAACTACAGGCGACTTAATTGAATCACAATGATTCAGTCTCCGTGCAGCTGTATAGCTGACCATGATTGATGTGAAATGTAATTCTTCTGAAAGTGAAATACATGCCCCTTTTTTGAGTTAAACATATGCCATGTTGAGTGGTTTTGAAGTCTGGAATGTGATAGTGATTTGTGAAATATATACAAGATTGACATAACTGATACAAAAATAGTTCTAAGTTGTTGCATTACTGGAAACAAACATAACCAATTCACTACTTACATTCCATAATTTATTACAAAGTAACACACATGTATTACTTATTTTCATGATTTCACACTCCACTAAAATATAATTTCCTAGCGGCTGAATGCATTGTAGCAGCTTTATTAACTCCAAGTAAGAGACTTGTGTATCCTCCTTGGATATAATGAGCGCCCATTGTAGAAGAATTCCCATAAATTTGAATGTCCGATGGCATTAGCGTACTCTTCTTTGACCAAAGGATGGGATATGGTCGAAGGCTGCTCGACAGTAGCAGGTTGAACTCCCTATATCAAAGAATATGAAATTGTACATAAAAAATTGGCACGAAGTGAGTTAAGGAAAAAAATTTTACTGTTGCTGCATAAACGAAGTTGAGTCAAGGGCAAATCAATGAGTACCCAAAGAACGGAATTCTAAGGATGCTCATCACCTCTAATCACCCTGTTCCAGAACAACTGCTATCTCTCATCTTCCTTTCAATTTACAGGCTACATCCAATCTGTACTTATATAAAATAGATCTGGAGGAAAAAAAAAGAAAGCTTATCGGAATCAGAATAAACACAAATATCAAGGCTGGTATCACTATTTTTGTGGGGAATTGAATGAAGTAAAAACCTATAATGTCTTTTTTTGGGAAAACTGAAGGCCAAAGCCCCTACAGAGGATTTAGGTTCAGCACCTGCATGAGCCCGTCGCCGCCACGAACGCCAGTAGGTGGATCCCATCGCCAAAGCTTAATCCAGCACCGGTCGGCCACCGCCGGGAAATTTTCTACGATGCTAGATGGCACGAGATAAGACAAGGCTGGTGCCGTGCGTTTCTATGTTTTTTAGCTACGGCCAGACAGGCATTCACTTTCTTTTTCCTTTTAACAATATTAAATATGATATCTTTTTTTTTTTTAATTTTTTAGATCTATAAACATAGATGAGTTGCTACCACACTAGCATTGTAGTCCCTCCGTTCTGAATTATACAAGACTAATCTTAAGTTATTCACGTAACTATAAAAATCCCGTTGCAACGCGACGGGCATATTACATCCGGTATGAGACACATTTACAATTAGCAAATGTATCAGACACACATGCTATTAGCACCGATATCAGACACGCGTACTTCCGGTGCAACGCGACGGGCATGTTTGCTATATATATATATATATATACTAATAAAGAGAGAAAATTTCAGTCCCACCTCTTTTTCACCTTTTTTCTCTGCCACCGTTTTTCTGCCCGGAAATTTCTGCCTCCACTTTTTTTTTCTGCCTGTCCTAAGGCTGGTGCAAATACGAGTCCGATGCAAATACGAAGAAGCCACGTATACATACATAGAATAAAAGAAAAAGAAAACGTGCCAGCTACGGGAGGCCCAATAAACGCGGCCCATCATGCAAGTTCGATTGGTTCGTGGGCAACAGCCGAGCGAGGGGGAGTTCGGTTCACCGTTCACCCCGCATGGGCGCTGGCAGAGAGCCCTCCCGGGTTGACGCGCGAGCCGGCACGCGTGGGTGCGGTAGGGCCAGATGTTTCTGCTCTTTCCGGACACGTCATGTACCTTCGGTGTTCTCTGATCGATCGGCGAATTTCAACGCATGCAAGGAATCCGTCAGGCACTATACCAAACTCTTGTAAACTCTTGCAACAGGTTACATACAGGTCCTCTTGGCGTTTTCATCACGTCTAATCTACTAAGAAAAATGATAATGGGACAGGGTCTCTTGATCTTCGTACCTACTAATAAAACGAAAAAAAATTCTATGTCACCTTTTTTTTTTTGTCGACCATGAGTCCGTGCAAATACAAAGAAGCCCGCGTTAATGCATATATATATATAGAATAAAAGGAAAAGGAAAAATTACGTGTTGATTGGTGCCATCAAGGGATACGGGGAGGCCCATGAAACATGGCACATGTGGCATGCCAGTCCATTACGTACTACAAACATGATGTTTTTCGCCGGTTTGCTTAATCTAATAATCTCGACCTGCAGGATATGATATAATATGGATGGAACACGACGCCGCTCGGACATACCACCCTATTGACTTTGTAATCGAGGCTCGCCATCTTCGGTCCCTGATTCGCTATTTGGCATGGAGCAACCTAATCCGCCGAGGCGCACAAAGTGAGAGTATTGCGACTCCGAGAGACGAAGGAGTGCCAATGTACCATCGGGGTTGCTGGGCGGCGTGAGTCACAGAACCAGCGTCGTCGATATGTTGAGGTCAAGGACAATGGGGTTAAGACTTTTGAGCTAAGAAGCGCCGTTGAGATGTGAACAACGTCATACAAGATATCACAACAAACTTCATAAACGAGACTAGATCTTGTAGCCCTTAAAGTTATTTGATGGTAATGATATATTTTTGTCCGTCACCCGTTGCATCGCGACGGGCATATTTGCTAGTTAGATTAAAACAAAGAAAGAACAGAGAACCGATGTGATCCATTGATCTAATTGAAAACTAAGGAGGGCTGAAGCCAAGCCAAAGAAAAAAAGGGAGGGGAATAATCTGCCTAAAATCTCAGGAAACAAAAAAAAAAAAAAAAAGACACAAAGAAAATATAAAGGGAAAGCAAGCCAAACACTAAAAATAGATGTGATCCATTGATCTAACTGAAAACTAAGGCTTGCTTTCATTCTGTGATAGATCGGTAGGATCTCCATGTGAAAAAAAACACTCTGCAATCCTGAATCCATTGTGACAGATCAATAACTTTTTTTGAATTAACTGAAATGGCAACAACCAGTACAGATATCTCAGTATGCATCTCATTCACGTGTGGGATCCATGTGATTGAACCTACAATTGATGGCAACCTTTCGTTTCCCTAACCCCTTCCAAGTGTGGATAACAAGTTTTGAAAATATCATTATCTGTATGGTTTCCAATCAGCAAAAGATTGACATAGGACTAAATACCTGGGTAGATGTGGCGGAGCTGTTGGCGACCGGCGACACCTTGGGTGGTGCAGCGGAGGTGGATGATGAGCGCGTACCGCCGACCGGCAAGAAACGATCTAATCCCGATGTTTGAGCCCTGAGGTGCGTGCAGTGGTGTGTGCGTCGGCTGAGGCCGGTACCTTGTCTCCGAAGTCAAAAAAAGGTCCGCTATTATACAGAGGGCCGGCGCTTAGCAAATGGCCGATGCGCTGCTGAAGCCAATCCGAGGGAAGCCGAGCTGAGGGAAGCCAAGCCGAGTGTGCTGAAGAAGGCGGCGCCGCAGCGTTTTCAGGAGTCGTCCGATCCGTCGCTTGAGCACGCGTCGCGCGCTGGGTTATGTATGTAGCGGATGGAGTCTACATACGCGATGCAGCGAATCCGCCTTCGAGACTCACGTACGTGCAGGCGATGGGCTTCAAATTTTGAACCTGATACTTGTTTTCCTCTGAATGCATACTTTTGAAGGCTTGTTGTCAGAATCTGAATAAACCATTTTATCGATTACATGACATATAAAATATCGGTGTTACTGATCTATATATGAGAGGCCGGTGGTTTTTTTTTTGGGAGAGGGAAGGACGCGTATATATTTAGTGGGAGAGACATGTTTTTTTTTTTTTTTTTTTTTTTTTGCAAAAATTGCAGGCGGCGTAGGATGCTGAGTAATAGTGGGGTTAAAAAGTAAAAACGTAAAACTGATTTACTGTTTACTGAGGTATTTTTACGGACTGCTATGCGATTTGAAATAGCAGAAGGACCTATTTGGAAAAAAACCGGACCAAGGAAATTTTTTGAGGCGACGTGGCTAAGGTCTCCTAGGCCGGATCTTTTCCGGATTAAAGGTCGGGGAATGGGTGCTTGCTAGCACTAGCAGTAACGTGGATGGACTATGGAGGGATCCGTCCCAATTCTCTTTTTAGGGTCGCATCGCGAAGCTAGCTTAACTCGGCCGATCCGAAAGCATGCTAAACAGCCTTTTCATTTTTTTTTTTGCATGTGCTGATGTGTCGTAAAAAAAACAAAATATTTTTTTAAAATTGCTATAATTCCCTGAATGGTGTATCCGTTTTTATTTTCGTCTACACCGGTGTGTTCTACGCGATGAAACTAACAAAACTAGATCTCTTTCGACTATGTTTTGAAGATTTTATTTTTTTATTTTTCTAATAGCAATTTATGTACATTAACTTATGAAATATAAGTAATAAATTAGACTTAACTTTTGTAACCAATATAAGTTATGTGCTAAATGCAAAGGTTATAATTTATAAGTTAGACGTAACTTTTGTAACCAACATAAGTTAGGTGTTGGTAAAAGTTATAAGTTAGACGTAACTTTTGTAACCAAAGATAAGTTAGATGATACACATAAAAGTTATAAATTATAAGTTAGACGTAACTTTTTGTAACTAGTATAAGTTAGTGCTACATATAAAAGTTATAAGTTATAAGTAACTTTTTGTAACTCGTTTACGTGCTATATGTAGTGTACAACTTTATAACTTATTTTTTACTAAAAAAATAGAAAACTTTTATTTTCCTATCTAGAAAAGTTTGGTTTGGTCGGATCGACATGAAGTTAACTTAACTCGCGGTCGTCCGCGATTTAGTCGCCGGGATCCGGTCCATGCTATAAGTTTGTATCTTAGCTGTTCGGCTCATGGTTTGACTGATTGTTGTTTTATCATGAGAGAAAACACTATATTATGGCCAATTTGTTTAAGCGAAGAGGCAAATGAACCTCTAGTTAATTAGCAGTGAATGCCTCTACATAGTATTCAGTACAATTTACAGGAGTCCAAATCATATGAACCCCTGCATGCACTCAGCACAATGGCAGGAGCGCAAGTTGACTGGCAGTATTTGGCGACGGAAGTACGTGGTGTCGTCGCGGTTTCGCGGTGTCGCCCTTGACAATTGACACAAGGACGTGGCTCGGCAGTATATGAACCCATGCATAGTGGTGGCTCGGCAGTATATGAACCCATGCATAGTGTGATCGTGTGTTTAGATGCGGGATCACTGGGTTGGGAGGGCTCCAACCCTCGTTTGGGGATGAAGCCGCTCCATTCGATTTGTTTGGTTACAATCTGGATTTTGGTGATGAAGTGGCTCCATCTAGTATTTGGTTGGAGGGATGGGGAACAAAGAACGGCCGTTATTATTAACAAATTACATCATGACCCCTAGAGTTTGTTAAAATCCATTAGGACTAGATCTGAAGTTTCTTCTCTCTAGCACTCACTACGGGAAACTGGGTCTTCGCCGACGGTACTGCGTTTTGCCGACAGCCCAAAAATCAGACATTCGGCAAAGAAATTCTTCGCCGATAGCCCCGCTCGGCAAAGAAAAACAATCGGCGAAGCTTCCTTCGCCGAGCACCAGATTCTCGGTAAAGAAGCACCCTAGGCAAAGCTTGGCTCGACGGTCGGCGGGAAGGGTCGTCAGCGCTTACGCTTGGCTTAAGGGTAGGCTGTCCGCATAGACGGGTCCGACGTAACGCCGTCAATTTGCATAACCTTTGCCGAGGACCTGCCGTCCGTCCCTCGGCAAAGTTTTGCCGAGAACAAAAAAAAAAAAAAAAAAAGAGCTGTCGGCATAGTGTTTTTTGTTCCACCAAACGCCGCCACGTGTCTCAAAACTTTACCGAGCATTTGTGCTTCGCCGAAAGTGTCCACTATAGGGTGCTCGGCAAAGGTTGGCTTTGCCGAGAACCCTTGTCTCAACTCTCGGCAAAGATTGGCTTTGCCGAGAGCCCTTGTCCCAGCTCTCGGCGAAGCACAATTTTTTTTTGATTTAGCCATCACAACTTTTTCGTTACGACAAATTGCAAGTAATACATTGCTCGTGTCTTGGGTACCTCTCATTTGCTTTGGGTGCAAGTAGCCTAAAGGCACTTGGCTAGGAGTGAGCTCCACCTTGCCCCATACATGAGAAGGTCGGCACAACAGAGACTAGATTGAGGGTGCTCAAGTGAACTTCGGGTTAAATCTCGTGTCTCCACTTTGTGTGATTGTTGTCTCTTGGTGATTGGCTTCAATTCGGTTATCTCATTGTATCATCCTTGGTGATTGGATTGACTAGCCTCAACATTGTGGTATATCACTTGTACATACTTGCATTACTTTCATATATATTGTGTTTGTGTAGTTTGAGTAGACTTGCTTAGTTTGCTAGAGTATTTAGCTTGTTCACCTGGTGGTAAAGTAGAGACTTAGCCTTTTGTGTGAATTAGAGACTATAGCAACTAGAATTGTTAATAGGAGGTTTGCCGACAAGTAGAGCTAGAGCAAATACTTATATCGCCATTTATTATTCTAACAAGTTTGTCTAGTGTTTTATAGAAATTTTTATTAGGCTATTCAGCCCTCTCTAGCCATTTAGGACCTTCCGGCTAGGGGCAGCGCCGGGCGAGGAATCTCCGCCGCACGGGGCTGGGGCAGCGCCGGCTGCCGGTGGCCACGCCGGTGGTCCTGCGCCTGGGAAGAGCGTGGAGACTACCGCTTGCAACGGAACCCGGGGTTCGTTCCGTCCGCGAGATTTCGGGAGACGGAGCTTAACACGCATCCTGAGCGAATATTCCCTCCCGGTTCGCTCAATGCCCACAACGCCCCCAACCAAACACCCAAAAAACGAGTCGGTTCCGTCCGGTTAGACATATTCACCCAACCAAACAGGAAGGATCCACACACACCGTACCGTGTACTCAGTCACTAAAAAAAAATAAACGTGCCGCGTGTACGTACTCGACGTGCGTAGAGGCACGCCTACTTCGTACATACTGACTGGTCCTCGTCCAATCGTCATGAATCGATCCAATCCAACACAACAGTCGCGTGCGAGGAGAGGAGCATCGGACACGGCAGCTTGCTCGGCAGACGGCAGTCAATGCGAGAGCCGGAGAGGGCAGCACCGCACGCTGCACTGCAAGCTGCAGCAAAGAGATGCGCCAAATCTCGCTGCTCTCTATTGGCCGGCGTCAGTACAGCGAGGTCATCCATCCACCGTCCACCGGCACAAGTCACACCATGGAGTAACTACTGCTCCTCCTCCACCACCAACCGTCCTGCTGCTATTTGCGTGCAAAGCTGCTTCGCTGCCCCTGCCAACCCCCCGGCCCTTGCTTCGGCTGTTCTGCACATCGATCCCATGCATGCATAGCTAGCTGGACAGAGTACATGCAAATATCAAAATATGCAATAATGTTTCCATTAGGCTTGTCTCCAACATAGGAGGTAAAACGTAAATATGCATGGTCAACAGTGTTTTGCGTCTAAATAACTTCCTCCAACAGAAGATGCAAACGCCCGTAAATATGCGTAGGGAGTCGATCCAGTGCGCAAATATGCCTCATCTCTCTCCTCCGATGCAAATCTCGGCGCATCTCAAGGCGGCCCCCACCGGTGGTGCCAGGGACACCGCCTCCGCCACCGCCCCGCCGAGGAGGCGCGACACGTTACTGGCCTCCGCCCTAGGCCCGACTACGACGACGAGGAAGAAGGTGCCCTATGGAGCTGTGCGCTGGCCCCTGCAGGTACGCTTGGGCGGGATATGCAGGTGCGCGCTGGCCCCTGCTGCTGGCTGCCAGCAGCCGCCGGCGAGGTGCCAGCCAAACCGCGGTCAATCCCACTCCCCGACCTCCTCGTCCGTTGATTGAGGAAGGAGAAGGGTGTCAACGCAATTTTGTTTCACTCTAAGGGTTCCTTATGTAAAAGCGCCGAGGGAAGGTATTTCTAGATACAGGCTTAGTTGATTTTGAAAAATATCAGGGTCCTTTGTGCAAAAGTGTTCGGCATATGCATCCTCACCGATCGCGCTCCTGTTGGAGACGGCTCAGTTATGCGCGTGGGATATTTTACTGTATGAGACTCAATGCACATATAGGTAGTCAGATGCTATTGGAGACGACCTTTAGACCTGTCTCGCAAAGAGTTGGCAAAACTTCAGATTGCATAGCTCACGCGGTGATTTTGCATTGCAAAACAGCCTCCAACGGTAGATGCATACAAAGCCTGCATTTTGTGTAGCCCCTCCATCGAAAGCGTGCAAATAAAGCGTCTTCCTTGAGCGGCGTGCAAACCTCGGGCGCTTGTTGCGGTGGGCCCGGCTCGCGACGAAGCCGCCGCAGCCGGATCGCGGGCCGGGCGCTGGGCGAGAGCAGCCGTAGCGGATCGCGGTCGGCACGGCCGGGAGGAGCGGGCCGGACGCGGCGCCGCCGCCCGCCGCCATTCGTTGCCCTCGCCACTGAGTCGCGCAGTGCGCCGTCTCCTCCCTTGCTCCGAGGTAGTAGGCGGTGCCGCGGCGTGATAAAGTAGCTGCGGCCGGCGGCGTGGCGGTGTTGAGCGGTGGCGCCATGCCCTCCGCAGACGAGATGAAGAAGAAGAAGGACCAAAAATCAATTTTGTTTCTCTTTTTAGGGTTCTTGATGCAAAAGTCCGAGAGAGAAGGATTTTATAGATCCGGGCTTAGGTGATTTCTAAAAAGGTCGGGGATCTAGATGCAAAGTTGTCTACAAATAGAGCTGGGTGCTCTGTTGGAGGAAGGAGATTTTTGGATGCTATGTATTTTATTGTAGATCACTCAAACCATCTAATGGGTCTCAAAATTATACATATGCTGTTGGAGATAGCCTTACATGCAAATATATGCAAGCCCTAGTAGTAAAGTGTCGTAGCGGTAGATTCCCGCACTTGCAATGAGTTGCCTTGAGATATACCTGGGCATTCGGCCCGCGACACACCCACGGCACGGAACTTTGGCTCGGCCCAAATACGGACCGTGCCGGCTTCGTGCACGGGCCGCCCAAGTGCCTGCTCTAGGTCATGCCTGGACCGACCCCTAGACACGCGGGCTGACACGACCCGGCACGACATCTAGAGGAAGGCCTCCTGGTGGCCCGGTATGTGCATAGCCTGCTAAAGACCCATCTCATCAAACCCTAACATCAACCGGTCACTCATCTCACTCGGTCACATTCCCCCAGCCGTCGCACGCACGCGACTCTTGTGTCGTCACTCACCATCACCCCCTGCTCGCTACTCGCTGCCGCTGCATGCATCATCGCTCCTCTCCACTCATAGCTTCTCCCCTGCATCCACATCGGCAACCATAGTCCTGTCTCGATAGCGCTTGGCATCACGCCGCTCCTCAATCATCCGCCTTCATAGTCACCACCGCGCTGAAGGAAAGTGCGCCAGCGTCAACCTCGTCGTGGGTGAAGCGGCCACTGCAGCGTCTTTGAGCCGCGTCTTCAAGCTCCCCCCTCCATCATGGCGGCATCGAGCGGAGCAAGCTCCAGCGCTGCCGCACACTCTCGAGCTCTCATCCCATTCTCTCTGGGCTTCAGGCCGGCCTGGTTCACTATTGGGCCCGTGCCTATTCGTGCCGGCCCGGCACGGGAACAGACCCACGTGTTGTGCCTGGGCCTGAACTCAAGCACGGTGGCCTGGATTGGCACGGCACGACGGCCCGCGGGCCAAACAGGCCCATGTCCTAGTAGGTCGTGCCTAGCATGGGCCCATGCCATGCCGGGCCGGCCCGTTGCTCAAGCATTGAGAGCCAACCGTTGAAGCCATGATCGAGCGACGAGCCCGGCCGTCGCAACAGCGTAAATGGCAGCTAGCAATGCTGCAGCGAGCAACGTCAGCTCGTGTCGTCTCAACAGCAGCGCCTCATTTTCACGGTATCATCACAATTAGCAGAGAAGAAAATAGCTCATTTGAAGCTTTCACAATTTGACCTGAGCCTTCTTGGTAGGAACGGTAGTCATGTTAAGCGCCGCCCAGCCCGCTCACTAGCTTGTGTGAAGACAAGGTAGTCATCGGCAAACAGCTCATTTTGTTTTATTTTACTCCACATGCACATATAAATACCACAAGTTTTTTTAAAAACAAGTATAGGAAGCAACATGTAATTTGTATTTTTTTTCCCTCCAAGTGAAAACAAATATATGAGCACAGAGCACAAAATGGCACTGACAATATTGTATAAAACACTGGGTTACATTTTCAGATAATATAATGAACCTGTGACCGCAATGGGAAATTTGCATTAAATCAGAGTATTTGAACCAGAATTGCCTTTATCACTCGTTAGTTCTATATATCATCAGACTTGGTCCACACTGGATGATTATTTCATTGCACACACACAAAAAATGTCTACCTCATCTGCAATAATAAGCATTACTACGGTGCCTAGCTACATGCAACTTGTCACTGCAGTGATGAATCTTAAACAACAAACATCAGAGTATTTTTAACTGAACTTCCACATTAGCATCAACATGATATATAAATATACACACTTCGACTTCTTCTGACAATTGTTTGTGTTCAAGATAGGAGGCTCCCAGTGTAGAAGACCAATGTATATGTGCACCCCATTCCATCTCCTTGAAGTCTGTAAGCGCCTTTGTGCTAGGGTCATAAAATAGAACAACTTTTTTTTCCTTGTTCCCTGCTTGCCAAACACGCCCGACCACAATAATATTCTGCCATCCACCAAAACACCCAATGGCTTAGTAATCCTTATCTGATTCTTGGGAGTGGTATCATGTACTCCTTGACCCAGACACTCTTGTTGGGATCAACTAAGAGCCATATGCTCATATACGTGTAGTTGTTCACACATACTACTACCTCGTGAACCAAAGCTAAGGTTCCCTTTGAGCTCGACAAGATGAGCAATGGACTGTATATTCCCCTCCTTGTCAGGCCCCAATGAGGGGCCATTGATCGCCTCCGCCTTCCACTCTTCGCTCGCGAGGTCGAAAGCAGCTATGTCGTTCGACCTCGGAGGCATGAAGTAGACGACGCCATTGACAACGGCCTTGCGTTCACGTATACAGAATTCTGTAACAAACGGCGGCGCCGACTTTTTGCCTCCATGTCAGTGGTTCTTCTGCGACACCATTGCTGCCGTCCATGATTGTGGCAATCTCGCAGACCTGCTGATGGTCACCGCCATCGTGGTCGTCATCTTTCTGCTGCAGGCGGAGGACCTTCAAGACGCCAGATGGAGTGGCACGGCCAAAGCTGGTGGAGTAGGTGTCGGTCATGTTCCGTGGATCAGCCCTGGCAAAGGTGCCGAACGCTCGCCCGGCCGCCGGATCGATGATCACGCCGCAGTGCACTGGTGATAGGCCATCTCCATCAGCGCAGATGAGGTCCGGCCGCGTGGGCAGCTGCTGCGGCGTGCTCCTCGTGATCTCGAACGCCTTGACGACGTTGCCGTCCATGTCTATCACCCGCACCTCCGGCAGGTGGCGGGCTCCCATGAACACGCCGATGAGGTGCGGATCGTCGGCGGCGCGGGATCTCTGCGCGGCCACGAAGGCAGGGTCGGATATGAGGGCGCGCCACCCCTTGCACACGCACCGGAGCCAGCATAGGGTCTTCGACGGAAGCCTGGCTAGAACGTCGAAGATGATGTCCTCCGGCAGCGACACGCCGCCGGCGCCGCTGTCATGCTTTGTTCGTTTCACTTCCATTGTCGTGCGTCAGCTTGGCAACGGGTACAAACCCGATGGATACTAACCATCCATACCCGCACCCGCCAGGATCAAATCCGTACCCGCCGGGTTACCCACGAAAGCACATGGATACTGATTTCATTCCATACCTGTACCCGACGGGTAATTTTTTACCCAATGGGTAATCCATACCCGAAGTTCATACCCGAAGTTGAGCCTACTAAATGCTTATATCGGGCCAATTTTTTTTGGACCATATATATACTAAGTGCTTATCCGGGTCAATTTTCTTGGGCCATATGTTTAGTTGGGCTGAAATTGTAGAGGCCAACAATACATTTGTACGCCGAATTGGCTTGTAGTCAATGGTAGGGACGGTCGGTGGGACGCTACCCACCGGGGTTCAAATCCCGGTGTTCGCACCTTTCTTGGGATTTTCCCGGGATTTTCGGCGTTATGCATTAAGTGGTAGCGGCGTTCCGCCGGCGACGACGCAGGCCACGGTGACCGAGAATCTCCAGTCTGCCGTTACGCCCGGTCCTTCGGAGGTGCTCATAGGGGGTAGGGTTTGCGTCGCGTGTGTTCATAGGGGTGAGTGTGCGTGCGTGTTGTGAGTGTGCACGCGTTGTACTGTGTCATTCTCAAAAAAAAAACAATACATTTTTATGCGGGTATTTTTACCCATGGGTACACGGTATGGATACTACACTTCGTACCCGTACCGCCATACCCGCTGGATACCAGATTGTACCCAATAATGTATCCATGGATACCAAATACGTTCCATACCCGCCACTTTATCGGGTAAAACCCATCGGGTTTTCGGGTTTCGGGTACCCGTTGACATCTTGAGTCGTGCGTGTGATTTCGTCGCCAGCACGAACCATACATATCTGGCGTCCGCCGGGTCAGTCGAGTTCGAGTAGAATACGGAGTCCGATCCGTTTCCAAATTCCAATGATGCAACACGGGCAGTTTGCCTGGAACCAAATTGCCTGGGCGATGTGTGCTGCCTGCAACCCGTTGCTGCCTTGTTGGAGCCTAAAAAGATTCTTCTGCCAGATCCAGGCAACTGTCCACGTCCAGGTGTAAGAAAGAGGTCGCGTGCCTGGAGTAACGCTGTTGGCTGATGCTACTGTAATCAGTACCTTCCTTTGATAGGTACTGCAAGAGTATCTTTTCTTTATATCGCAACAAGTTAAATATGTTTATGTTTGTTTTAGTATAAATATATATTTGTGCTTTAAATTGGTACAATTTTGTAGTGTTAACTTTTATGAAATACTTATTGCGCCCTACATATATATTGTGTTTGTGTAGACTTGTGAGTTGAATAGGTTGCTTAGAATTGTTAGGGTAATCTAGCTTTTCCACCGGTTAGAGAAGTAGAGACATAGCTATTTGAGTGCTCTAGAGACATAATTGATTAGAATTGTCAATAGGTGGTTTGCTGGGAAGTAGAGCTAGTGCAACCGTGTTTATCGCTTTGTTAATATCGGAGAAGTTGTTCTAGTGTTTTGTAGAAATTTTATTACGCTATTCACCCCCTCTTGGACCTGCTCGGGTTTGTGCCGCAGATGCTACGTTGCCCCCGCCGGGTGGACCCGATGCTTGATGTGCTCGTGGCCTCCTCGTCGCGCCGCACGTGCACGGCTGTGTAGTTGGAGCCTCCTTCGCTCTGGCGCGATGGTCGCGCTTCGCTTCGCGATGGCGGAGGCTTTGGTGAATCCGCAGTGCTACCGGACCCACTCCTCCACATCGCCGCCCGGCCCAGCCCTCGTCGTCCGGGATGGGGCTTCTCGCTGCCGGACCGTGGGCGGAGGTGTCGGAGGAGGTCCGAGGCCCAGGACGCGAGCGTCCACCACGTCGCCGCCTCGGCCGGCTCGTCTCGGCCTCATAGGCGCTGACGTGTCGGGGTGGTAGGTGTGAGCTCTGTGGCCCCTCGCACTCCTCCATCGGCTCCCGAATGGCGTTCCGCCGCCTCCTCGCTGCGGCGGCCGGTACCAGCTTTCTTCGACTTCGTTGACCTTTGCCGTTGGCGGAACACGCCAAGGCTCCACCTCGCAAGCGTCGTAGCGGCGGCTGGCCACCAAATCTACCTTCCGCGATCACCGCCCAGAAAATCATGCGGCGGCGTGTCAGTTGAACAAGTGGGCCCAGCGACTGCAGGAACATGGTGCCTACCCCGGACCCCACGATCACTGTGGCGTTCCACGCAGGCCTTTAGGGATATTTGCACCGTCCACTAGGTGGGGAGAACGTCGCGCAGCTCCTTCCCCTACTCGGGTGTTCGTTTTTGCGGGAGAGGAGTTTGGAGATGCCGACACGGAGTCCACACCGGCGCGGCTGCCGCCTCTCCTCAGCGATCCCTCGGAATCACTTTCGTCGTCATCGGGGTCACTGGGAGCTGCGTCGGCATGCCCATTGCTGCTTCCGGCCCAAGACTTTCTGTTGGCGCTCACCTGCGGTTTGACGAGCCAGTCCTCGCGCCCCCGCTTCGCCGTCAAAATCACCCGATGAGGAATGGACCATAAGGCGCGCAGTTTAAACAGACTAGCGATCCACAGCGGGAGGGCGGCCCGTGGTGGTGTTGCTCGGCAAGCTTGGGGGACGCCCGGTCGACGCGGCGTCGGGCACTCCAGTCTCGAGCCAGCGACCAAGTTCGGACACATTTTGGCGACGAAGTTTCGATCCGCAAGAGACAAGATCTGCACGACTCTTCCCATGATGCGGCGGGGGGCAGCACCGAAGGAGGTGTTTGTTCGTAGTCATAGCCGTTTCTTTTCCACCCCCCTCTCGCCGTAAGCAGTAGTTTACATTTTAGTATTGCCATACCGTTCCGCCCGTTTAAGCCGGCGATTATTGTCTACGATTATTGTCTCAGTATGCTTTTTGCGCGTTCGCGCCAATTGTTTTGACTAAAGTGTGTGTCGTGTAAAACTATTTTCTCTTAATGCAATACGTGTCAATGGGCACGCAAAAAAAAAAAAAAAATGTCTACCTCATTTGCAAAAATTATCATTACTATGGTGCCTACAAGCAACTTGTCACTGCAGTGATGAAGCTTAAACAGCAAACATTAGATTATTTTTAACTGAACTTCCACATCAGCATCAACATGATAAATATACACACTTCGATTTCTTGTTTGTGTTCAAGATAGGAGGCTCCCAGTGTAGAAGACCAATGTATATGTGGACCGCTCTTCCATCTTCATGAAGTCTGTTATCGCCTTTGTGCTAGGGTCATAAAATAGAACAACATCCCTTGTTCCTTGGTGGTCAATCACGTACGACCACAATAATATTCTGCCATCCACCAAAACACCCAATGGCTTAGTAATCCTTATCTGATTCTTGGGGAATGGTATCATATACTCCTTGATCCAGACACTCTTGTTAGGATCAATTAAGAGCCATATGCTCATATAGTTGTTCACACATACTACCTCGTGAACGAAAGCTAAGGTTCCCTTGAGCTCGACAAGAGACCGTCTCTCCCCCTCCTTGTCAGGCCCCAATGCGGGGCCATTGATCGCCTCCGCCTTCCACTCTTCGCTCTCGAGATCGAAAGCAGCTATGTGGTTCCAGCTCGGAGGCATGATGAAGTAGACGACCCCATTGACAACGGCCTTGCGTTCACGTATCCAGCATGCTGTAACAACGTCAAACGGCGGCGCCGACTTTTGTCTCCATGTCAGTGGTTCTCCTGCGGCACCACTGCTGCCGTCCATGATTGTGGCAATCTCGCAGAGCTGCTGCTGGTCACCGCAACCGTGGTCGTCATCCCTCCAGAAAGGTTTCTCCTTCAGGCGGAGGACCTTGAAGACGCCAGATGGAGTGGCACGGCCAAAGCTAGTGGAGTAGGTGTGGGGCATGTTCCGTCGATCAGCCCTGCCAAAGGCGCCGAACGCTCGCCCGGCCGCCGGATCGATGATCACGCCACACTGCACTTGTGAATCTAGGCCATCTCCATCAGCGCAGATGAGGTCCAGCCGCGTGGGCAGCTGCTGCGGCGTGCTCCTTGTGATCTCGAACGCCTTGACGACTTTGCCGTCCATGTCGATCATCCGCACCTCGGGCAGGTGGCGGGCTCCCATGAACACGCCGATGAGGTGCGGATCGTCGGCGGCGCGGGATCTCTGCGCGGCCACGAAGGCAGGGTCGGAGATGAGGGCGCACCACCCCTTGCACACGCACCGGAGCCGGCATAGGGTCTTCGACGGCAGCCTGGCTAGAACGTCGAAGATGATGTCCTCCGGCAGCGACACGCCGCCGCTGTCATGCTTTGTTCGTTTCGCTTCCATTGTCGTACGTGCGTTTGTGTTCGTCGCAAGCACGAAACATATATATCTGCGTGCGCGCGTGCTCCGGCCAGAGATTTAGGTCAGTTGAGTTCGAGTAGAGTACGGGGTCCGATCCGTTTCCAAATTCCAATGATGCAACACGGGCAGTTTGCCTGTAACCAAATTGCCTGGGCGATGTGCTGCTGCAACCCGTTGGCTGGAGCCCGAGATTCTGCCAGATCCAGGCAACGCTCACGTCAAGGTGGTGGCTCATTGCACACGCTTATGGGGCCTTATGCTGGTCTTGGGGTTTCTACGGGATCCGGAGTCTCTAATGGTGGATGAGTTTTAATTGTTTTATTTTTAAAGTGCACCAGTGTTTTCGGGTGACTTTTGTCTTACCTGTAGCACTGTTTTTCAGTTGTAATTTTGTTGGCCTGATGCATCCTCGGATGACTGAAGCCGGAATATAATTTCCTTTATCTAAAAAAAAAAGATCCAGGCAACGCTCACGTCCAGGCGGGGTAAGAAAGAGGTTGCCTGGCTCGATCACGAGATGCCGCCTGGAGTAACGCTGTGCTACTGTAATCAGTATACATTGATAGGTACTGCAAGAGTATCTTTTCTTTATATCTCAACAACTTAAATATGTTTCTGTTTGTTTTAGTATAAATATGTTTTATTTATGCTTTAAATTGGTAAAATTATGTAGTACTAGTTTTCGACACACAAAGAACTAAATATTTTTTTTTCGAACCGAGGAAAACCCCATTTCCAATATAATAACCGAAATACAAAGTGTTTGACCAGACAATCAGAAGCTAGATAAAGACCAGACAGGCAGAGTATCATCTACCACGACTGAGTTTGTGCATAGAGAAATGAGCAGAAATTATTACAAGGACGCTAGATAACCATCATAGTTGTTCATAGGACACAGACTCAGCTGACCGGCCGGTCCAACCAGAATCATCCTCCATGGGACCCGGATGCAAAAGAAATCATGGACGCCTTGGTTCACTGCTGTTGGGAGTCTTCATCCTTGTCCTTGATCATCTGCACCACGTCCTGTTTAGCTTTCTTGCCTAGAAGCTTGATAGCAAACTGAGGAACGGAGTCGACTCCTGCAGTGATAGCCTCTTCCTCATCTGCCGAGTACAGACCTGCCCAATAACTCATCAAGGCACACACATGGCAAATAATAGCAAGATGGTTCATGATAATTTTTCCATCAAAGCAGATGCTATTTCTAGCTTTCCAAATAGCTCAACAAATTGCAGAAATACCCAACACATGAAACCGGGGGCTATTCTTTAGCCACTTTTCACACCACATCCAACTTTGTTGCACAAAAATGGGGATGTTTGTAGCACGAAGACAGGATGCAAAAATTTCCCAAATCACCTGAGCAGTACTGCATTGGAAGAAAAGGTGTTGTATAGATTCATCACAATTACAGAAACTACATTGTGGATTTCCATGCCATTTCCTTCTAATCATATTATCTCTGGTTAGGATAGCATTGTTACTTACTAACCACATGAATATCTTAATTTTTTCAGGAATCTTACTTTTCCAAATCTTTTTTTTTGTAATGAATATCATTATCTCCTGAATTCAGCATATCATAAGCTGATTTTATAGTAAAAAGCTTTTTTATTGCCATATCTCCAATAAACTGAATCGTCAATATTGGTTAGATTAAAATAAGCAAGATCAACAATAATGGAGTCCCATTGGGTCTTCCAAATGTCTACTAACCACCTGGTGGAAGTGACTTTAGAAGCATCAGATTTAACTTCAGCAACAGTCATGTTTTTCTAAAGGGTCATCTTAAACAAATCAGGAAAGAGAACAGCAAGAGGTTTATTATAAAGCCAGATATCTTGCCAAAACAGGGTATTAACACCATTTCCAACCTTTATTCTTCTCCCATGCATGTAAATGTCTCTGATTTTTAAGAGGTCATACCACATAGGAGAGTCTGTTTGTTTATGACTAACAGTCATCAAGGAATCTTTCTTAAGGTATTTGAACTTGATGATACTTTGCCATAGGCCCTCCTCTTTTTCAAGTTTCCAAAGCCATTTATATAGCAAGCTAATATTCATAGTTCTGATATCCTTAATTCCTAAACCCCCTCTCTTTTTACTTTTTTACATATTTTTTGTCCATCTAATCAAATGATATTTTCTTTTGGTCTCTCCTCCTTGCCAGAAAAAGGATCTTCTCAAATTATCCAATTTATAGACAATTGTTTTGGGAAGAGATACATGTGATAAATTGGTGAATTATTCAGGCTAGAGTCAATTAAGACTTTCCTTCCAGCAATGGACATTGTTCCACCTTTCCAAATATCCAACTTTTTGCAACTTTTGTCATAAAAAGGGTAGCCAGTCAGCAACATGCAATTTGCTAGGGCTAACATGCACTCCTAAGTATTTAATAGGGAAAGTACCAATTTGGCAGTTAAAGATGCTTGCATACTCAAGAATTAAATCATCATCAATATTTATACCAATCACCTCACTTTTATTGAAGTTGATTTTCAGGCTAACCATGAGTTCATACATATAGAGCAACATTTTGAGATTGAGGGCACCCATGATATTATGTTGGAGACATAAATAGTATCATCTGCATATTGTAAAATTGCTACTCCCTTTTCAACAATATGATCAACTAACCCCAAAGATGAGGTTATTAGATTAGGCTTTAACAACCAAAGGGTCAAGCCATCAGCAATGAAATTTAAGAGGATTGGGGATAGTGGATCCTCTTGTCTTACACCTTTAAATCTCTTTATATTGGGGTCGATCATATCATTTAGTTTGACACTTATTGTGCCACCAGAGACAACCATTTTAATCCATTGGCACTATTGGTTACTAAAGCCTCTGGCTGCCAAACATTCTAAAAAGAAAGGTCCAGTTGACCTTATCATTGGCTTTCTCAAAATCCAATTTCAAGATAATACTAGGTTTTTAAGTTTTCTTGGTGTCATGAAGGACCTCATGTAAAATCATAACTCCACTCAGGGGCTTGGCCCCTCCAGATTGGTCAAAAAAAAATCATAACTCCACTCATGATGTTCCTACCTTTCATAAAAAGCAGACTGATCAGTATGTCTTTCAACTATTTTCTCAATCCTAATGGTAAGGATTTTAGTAATGAGCTTATAGAGGCAATTTAACAGATAAATGGATGGGTCTGTACTGTTGAATGGTTGATGCATCAGATTTTTTAGGAATTAAGGTAATAATGCCATAGTTCAGTCGGCTAATGTCCACCTTTCTACTATGGAAATCGGAAAATAGCTGAATAATGTCTTCTCTTACGAAGTTCCAACAAGCCTGATAAAATCTAAATATAATCTTTTTATGTGTTGTAGTCTCCAGATTAGATCTCCTATCTGAATTTTTATTGCTTCAAATTTGGCTGCTTCAATATCGGCATGCCAATCAGTCCCGCATTGCTCATCTTGTTGGTAGTCTCTCTCTTCCGCATGAGCTTCCCCTCGTTTTCTTCTTGCGCTTTTCAGCTTCTCGGTGACACCAGACGTTTCCATGCTCGTCAATAGCTTTCTTGCTTCCTTGCGAACTTTGCGCATTTCCCTTACCGTGGTGAGCCGGAACAGGAGCGGGTTCCGGCGAGTGAAGTACCTGATCATCAGCTTGCGTGCGGCGGGCTCTCCGGCTTCCTTCTCGCGGCGCAGCGCCTCGTTGCGGAAGCATACGAGGACATGGTCGGCCCTATGCGCGAGCGCCTTCAGGTCACCCATGTACGCCTTCACTTCCGGGTCGATCTCGCTCAACAGCTCACCGCTGGCCACCAAGGATTGCATGGTCATCATGAAGCGCTCCAGAATGAAGGGCAGAAAGTCGTCGACGCCCCACATGCCTCGCTCTGCATCAGTTGGCGAGCGAGCGGGCAGCCTTGCGGGACCAGGAGAAATCTCGACGATGGCTGCGGATGGGAGGCAGCAGCTCAGCTCCGTCTTCTTACTCGGTTGCAAGGCGGGGGCCGCGGCTTTTATTGACGGCTCCAACCAAAGGATCGAGTCCGACTTGGTTTAGGTATTGGTAAGGTTTATTTCTGGTAGATTAAAATCCAGAGCCATTGAATTTTGCGCTTGTCTCTCCCAAATTCCAACTGTACTTTTATTACTTTCTATATATTCGACATGCGATTCTTTTCCCTTTCCATATAAATAAATTCCTTTGACAGATGGTCTATGTAGGACTTCCTGGCTCAGGGGACGAAGCCAAAAATATTTTTTAGGATGGGCTAAACAATACATAATCAAGCTTAACCCCTCCTAATATAGGTAATTATACAAGTTAGGGGGGGGGAGCTGGAGTCCGGGTTGCCCCCGCAAGCTCCGTCACTGCTCGCAGTTGATCATGAACACGAAAAGACTATTTTTTCCCCATAGTATCGTGTCCGTCCGTGCATTGCTAATAAACTAAATTGATATATAAAAATACACGGATCACATGATAAGATAGAATTACTATAAAATTGAACAATAATATTAAACTGACATTTAATCCAAACACACAGGTTTTTGAAATTAATTGTCAAGGATATCGTGGTGCCGCACTCTCATAAACTCTATTGTATAGTTTTTTTTAATTTACCTAAGATAATGCTTTATATCGGGCGAGAAGATGTTTCAATATCCATTTATTTCATGCGCCAATAAATCCACAAATAAGTTCCGGCGCATCTCTATACTTATCCTGCACGTATGAGAATATATGCCAATATTAGTGCCTGTCACATGGGAACTACCGTGTGTCTTGAAAAATCTCACAAACCTCAAAACAAAGTATGTTATCCTCATGTATAAATTTTTACGGGCTTAGTCTATTATTTAACACATGTACTGTAGAATGTAGATTACTTATTCTACATTCTACAATACATGTCGTGTTTTTTCAATGAATGTGATATATAGAAATAGTTAACTCATAGGTAGTGTAGTTTGAGTTAGTTACCGATCTATGTCATTTGTAATGTTTTTTCACGAATGAATTTTCATTGGAAGATATTCCAATTCCATCCAAGAATATGTACGTTCATTGTGGTCCGGCATTGCAAGTTAAATCCAAGAGTTTGCATGACATACATTAGCGCTGGTCTGTCTTTACATCAGCTTTTAAACCGGTCGAGCCAATCATAATAAGCATCTTTTCCCAACTGATCGACTTTGATTCTTATCAGGCATGCATATTAGGGAAAATTCATGGAGTTTTCAAACAGAAAATAGATTGTGGTGCTTTTTAAAACAATTACACACCCACGGGATTGCCACAACCGTACCAGCTATGCATATTAGGGAAAACTTTAGGAAGCTCAAAAACACTGAATTTGAATTATGAACAAATTGCATGTAATATTGCAAATAATAATTAAATAGAGTGTATATTCCTATAGCTGCTGGCCAAAGCTCCAGCATGCACAAGATTGATAAAGGCATGATGTATGAATAGTTAAAATGTAATTTAACTGGGATGTTCAGAACATTTTTTTTTGCAAATCCGTCTTCATGATGCATGAACAATATTATAAGGTATGAATAAAAAAACTTAGGTCACGTCTAGTTGGCTAAAAATTTGCAAAAAACACTGTTCCAACTCTTGTAGCACTCTTTGTAGCACTTTCGTTTGTATTTTGTAAATATTGTCAAATTATTGACTAACTAGGCTCAAAAAGATTCGATCTCGTGATATACAACAAAACTGTGTAATTAGTTAATTTTTTACCTATATTTACTGTTCGAAAAAATATGTATTTTGATGTATTTAATGTGATGTGATGTGATGGAGAGAAAGTCTAAAAACTTACAAGTTTTTGATAAATATTTTTGCCATCTAAACGAGGCAATCCCGTCTCACACTCCCCACTCCACCTCCCATCTTACTCTGCCACCACCACCGTCGCCGGCCTCATCCCCTCCAGCTCCCTCGAAGGCGGCTGTTACAACCATGATCTGCTACTCTTGACTCGGGGGTTTGCCATGCCACCACGCATCGATCGTACTACCTCACAAGGCATAGATGTGGCAATTGAATGAAAGGTTGTTCGTTGTTGAGTTCTTGTCCCTGCAACAGTCCAGCTGAAGGTGGTCCGGGGAAGTGTCGTCTCGATCGGGTCATTTGTTCTCTCTCGCTCGCGAGCTGGTCGGCCCAGCCAGCTGTTTTGAACAGTACGTACTTGTATTTAATTGGGTGACAAGATGGCATGCAGGAGCCAAGGGATTTTGCTTTTTTTTTTTTTCAGACGACCGGCGGTATTTGGCGACGGAGGTGCTGTGCTGTCGCGGTGTCACGACCCTTGCTAGTACTTTGAACTTGATAATTGGCATGTGCCAATGCCGTTGGGCATTACAAATACAGTGAGGATCGGAGCACGGATGTGACGCTGATACTACGTGGCTCGGCAAAACACTGATACGTACTGACACTGGAGTAAGTGATAAGGATCCACACTCACACACACCGTAGTTCACGACGTGCGTAGATGCACGCCTACTACGTACATACGGCTTGGTCCGTGTCCAATCGTCCATGGTTCGATCCAATCCAACGTCGCGTGCGAGGACAGCGGAGCGTCGGACACGTCAACGGACCAACGGTCAACCAGCAGTCAATGCGAGAGCCGAGGGGAGAGAGAGAGAGAGAGAGAGAGAGAGAGGGCAACACCGCACTGTATGCACAGCACAGCTGCAGCAAAGAGATCGATGCGCCAAAAATCTCCTGCTCTCTCTGGCTCGCCAACTTGGCCGGCGTCAGTACAGCCAGCTAGCCAGCTTGCGAGGTCCATCCACCGTCCACCAGCACAAGTCAGGTCACCACCGTGGTGTAATAACTCCTGCTCCTCCTCCGTCCATTTTCATTTACCCCTCCACCACCCACACACCCTTACACTTCCTACACTTCCTTGGCTCTTACGTGCAAGCTGCTTTGCTGCATTGTGTTGTGGCTATTCTCAGACAAAATAAGAGAGTGGATAATCATTGACTCCTCCACCACCCACCCACCCTTACACTTCCATGATCTTATTTCACATGATAATCACTGATTTAGTTTCCTTAAAGGGTGCAATCTTTTTTGTGTATCAAATCCAGAGTTCCCAAATACTAGAATGCACTCTATTCCCTTCGCTGCGGGGATTGCAGGTTGCTTTGTTTACAGTTAGGAGTACCAACAACAACACGTTGCATTGAGTCGGCTTTGACTGCCCTGCCCGTCCTACTGTCGTCGCAACAGCAGCCTAGTAAATGACACACTGCTCTGCTCTTGTCAGATGTACAGCTAGTCCAAGATACTGATGAGCACTGTAGAAATCTGATGAGCAATGTAGAAAAGGGATTGGGGAATTGAGGATGAGAAAAGTAGATGTCCATGAACTATATATTCCAATTGTCTCGTCTAGGTCCTTGAAAAGTACACTTTGGCTCCCTTAATTTTTAAAGGTGTGTTATCTAGGTCCCCTGACTATATATGAAAGTGCACCCTAGCTTAAAATGTGTCATTTGGGTCTAAATCTTCCTCCGCCAACACCATTCCATCTGAGGTGGTGTGCCATGGTGGAAGGGGCTTGCACGTCTTTGTATTAAGAAAGGAGATTTGTTACATCATCGGGCGCCTTACAAATAAGCATTGAAGCCTTACACCCTAAATCACTCGCAATGCTTACCCTATAAAATCTTGCTATAACCATAAAGCATCAGTGGAAGGGGCCGACACACTACCAACAGCAAACTACGTAGCAGGGGGCCTACGGGGCCAACATGAGAAGGGCCCTAAGCAACAACGAACATCGATGCGGCTAGCATCCGCGTGTGGGCCATCATGCTCTTAGCAAAGCATCTCGCATGAGAGGGGGCCTAAGCGACATTGACAAAAAACTTCGCCTTCCCCAAAGAACCCGACGACGAGCTCCAGCGAAGGTAGTGGGCGAGAAGCTGCAGTAGTGCTCCGACAATGCCTTCAAGAAGGGAATTGACGTCCGCAGACGTCAATAATGTTGGAAGAGCACTAGAGTGTGACTTTCGCCCTAGCCTGCTCCCGGACAAAGAAGCTTCGGCGATGCCTCCAAGGAGGTAGATGACGCACACTACACCACCACCGCCGGCCGAGACAACCGGGTAGGGTTTTCATCATGATTCTTGCCACGAATGCAGGCCACTCGCGCCGCCCGAAGCGACGAAGACAAAGCAACGAAGCCGCGGTGCAAACACAAAGGCTCCTGCATCCACCACACCACCAGCAGACAACAGGTGTGGGCCACCATTCCTAGCCGCTCCAGCCCCGAGTGAAGCTTGGTAGCAGCAGCGCATCAACGTGAAATGTCGAGGCATGGTGGCGGCACCGAGCAGGATCCCAGTCACCTTGGGGCTAGCTTGGCATGCACCAGCCGCACCGGGAAGGGTAACGCGCGAGAGGAGGGTGACGCCGTGCGAGCGCAGACCCGCTGATGGAGCACCGGGATGCGCCAACAAACCCTAACGGGCCGCCACCGCCATCCCAACCTGACGCCCGCCCTAGACCCAGCAACGGCAGATCTGGCCATGGGGGCCTGGATCGTGCCATTGAACCGCCGCTGCCGGAGTTGGAGATGGGATGAGGGGTGGTGAACTGGTCGAGAAATGGCTGCTAGCGACGCCGAAATCTACCGCTACGAGCTCATGGCACCGTCAACGCCCATATCCGGCCACGGAGGGGCTTGATCGGGCCGTTGACGCCTTGGATTCGCCGCTTCTCGGCGACGCCCGGTCCATCGAGCACCGCCCCACGTGGAGGAGCTTGTGGCCGTCGGGGCGGAAGGCCTCGCCGCCGCCTTCCTAGGGGCTGGGCATGACTCCTGGCGAGCCTCTCCGACGGCGGTGAGGAGAGACAAGGTGGAGAAGGCCTGACGGTGGCTGCGGGGTGGGGCGGCCGCCAGTGTCGCCCGCGCGGGGAGGGTGACGCTGGGGCCTCACGGAAACCACTCAAGTTCCATATTGATAGCCTGTCATCTCCACATGATGACAGGTTTCGCCCCACAAGGGGTCAACGTGGTCAATCCTCGGTCGCATTGCTGCATTCAAGAAGACGTGTGCATAGTTTTGGTACGGTTCAAAAGAGTTGACATTCACGCGTCAGTTGAACTGTAAACGTCTCCAACTGTCGTAATAATCAATTAATTAATCAGATGATAAGCTAGAAGAATTAGCGATTAGCAAGGTCCCGTGCCCGCATATTCATTTACTTTTTTACTGAGCTTGCAAATATTTCTATGTGTTGCAACGGATTTACATCTTGTGTCAGTTGTTCTAATATGTTTTGTAATAAGAATTTTGCACTGCGGTTGAACTTGGCTTGTTCTAACTTATATAACATTTAGTTTAACGTCATATTTTTTTATCCTATTGGTCTGATGTTTAGCTACTAAATTTTAGATCACTTTAGCTCTTGAGGCTCCAAAGAGGAAATATGACATGTTGTCTAAAAGTTTAGCCAACCTCACAGGAACTTTAGACCGCGCAAGTGAACTAAAATGGTCTAAAGTTTTAGTCCTCAACTTTAGTCGTCTAAACTTTAGATTAGAGAATCCGACTTCTTCTTGTTTCTGTTTAGTACACCCACACTAAGTTTTATTTGTTGTAGCGGTGCCTTGTTAGTGTTTCGCCTATTTGCCCTACGGCAACTTCGCCCACGGGGGCATCTAGGATATAATCGAACTTTCCCACTTCTCTTAATGCAAAACGAGGCACGAGCCCGGTTTTCAAAAACTTTAGATTAGAGAATCCGAACAAACCCTAAGATCCACCTAGCTAATAGTTGGTTTCTAAAAAAATTAGCTATGTAGATCAAAACGGGTCTAGTTGATAGGTCAACTAAATGTTAACTATCTCACTAGCTATCCCAACTTACTTAATAGTCACTTTTTAATTGCCAAAAGGACGCTTTTATCCTCCTACTAACCTTTATTCATATGCCCTATCAATAGAAAACAGAAAAGGAAGGTGCATTATAGATAAAACCACCAATATATCCACCTTTTAGCCAGTGGATCCAAACAATAAGCAGTCTATTAATTCCAAGAGCCTCTTTATTTGGTTCTATATGAATACTATATTTGGTTCTATAAAACTTAAGGCAAAATGCATAATCCTAGCTATATATAGCCAGCTGTGTCCCTTGATTTGATTAATTAGCTAGATGGCCAATTCATTTTCAATTTTTTTGCTCTTTCGTTTTAGGGAGAAAATTTTATGCGTAACCGGCCGGCAACTAGTTCTGAATTTGAACAGATTGTACCGTGAATAATAATAAACAGTCTTAAGAGGGTGTAAACAAACAATAAATAAGATGAGAAGCTTCTCTTCTCAGCATTTCTGTAACATCGGCCTGTTGCATTGACCAGACATAAAAACTGGCACACGTACTCCTACCAACCACTACAGGCAAATACAAGAATCATAGAACCAATGCTGACATATAAGAGAATTCTCTACCTTGTGCTACGCAACTATATTTGTTACTGATGTGTTTTAGTCACCTAGAACAATCCCAGTGACAGATCACGAGCAACCGACACTACACAAACACAAGCAACAAGATAGAAGGTAGAAGAAGATGACGACATCAAAAACCGCTCTGCCAATGCATCCCATTCATCGCTTGATTTATATATATACTAGTTAAACACCCGTGCGTTCTTTACGGGATAACTAAATTTTATATAAAAAATAGGGATCGCATGATAAGATAACAATACTATGATGAAATTAAATAATATTATTAAAATGATATTTAATCCAAATAGGTACCAATGTGAACCCTTAATATTTATTGGAACCTATTAAATCAAATAAGAAATATTTTCTCAAGCACAAAAAATTAATAACCAATCAACAATAGCTCGATTAAACAAATGTTACCATATCATGGTCCAAGTAATCTAGCACCCTTTCAGTTAAATAATGACGCACGTTAGCACAAATGTCGCCTTCAAATCTCCCTTTCTTTTCGCCATCCTCCTTCATAACTGCAGTAACGCATGCCGGTTCAAGATAGACTTTACTTCCGGTCTCATTTTATAATCAATCTAAGCATCTATGACCTACAAACATCGAGCAATTAGGAAGAAAAGGACTTTCATATGACCAATGGTTGAATGAGTATTATGACTGCATCAATTACCTCGTTACCCAGGAATTCTCTTGGATCAAACAGGCATTCCATGTGGTTTCGACAATTGAACATCATCGATGAGCACAAGCTTCTCCCCGCCCGGTTTTGATGGAATTTGTTTGGCCGATTCAATTATGGCTCAATCACTTTCAGTGCAAATGTAATCACGAAAAGGACACGATTAACCTTGTAGGCTTAATTAATACTATGACATGATAATATAATTATTATTAACAAAATAGGTACTAAATGGGTAGCATAATGGATCAAAAGTACACTACCTTGCGGCATGATGCGGCAAATCATTGATTTTTGGGTTTGTTATGCATCAAACCTATCTTATCATTATGCAACAACTCCTTTTGTTGTGATGAATCTACATCAAGAGAATCCGTTTGAGATGGGTTGTAAACATTAGTGTGTACTGTCACATTAGTGTCGTTCATATCGCCGTACACGTATCACGTTCTCGCGACACCCTCGGGTCCCAACAACATCTCCATATCATAGATTTCCTTCTCACGGGTGGCTCATCTCAGTATCGTTACTTTGTGCCGTAGGGGCATGTTCTCCCATGGAATTTTTTGATTGCACAATATCCTCGTAAAGCTTCACATCTAAAGTATCCACGGGTTCCTTGAAGTTTCTGTTTGCACGTTTGTATCTGAAGTATCCATCGAGACCTATAAAAGAATAAAAATAGGTTATAATTTTTGAATTGATTAAGGTACAAACATACTTATAGAAGATTAAATCATGTTTTTTTTGAATGATTAAGGTACAACCATGGATGTCGTTGAGCCCAAATTGGAATGATATATAGCTATATAAAATTCTATTTATATTTGTTCTATTTAGGTTTCTATAAATGTATATAATAAATTTAAATGTTGCTAAACATGCTATTATTAAATCAAAATCAAATCATTAAACTTGTTTTGTAGAATAAAATAAACAAACCTTAGTATAATTATTTAGCTAATTAGTCAAACCCAACTTATGACGTATTTCTGTATCTGTACATGAATAATCTTTAATGTTGCCAAACATATATAGAGCTTTATACATAAATAATATATATATTATATATGTGTATAAAAAAGAAACAAAAAAGAAAAACTCTCGCCTCCCAAATCCCAATCACTCTCTCCCCTCACTCCTCTCTCTCTCCTCTCCCCTGCTTCCTTCCTGCTTTCCCCACGCGAATAGGCACCCCGGTGGGGAAGTGGGCACGCCGGACACGGCGGCAGCCCCGGCGCGGCAGGGGTGCGGCGTGACGGAGATGCCGGCGCGCGCAGCAGAGCACGAGCAGCAGCCGCGGACGTCGGCAGAGGGCGCGAGATGGGTGAGCTGAGCGTCCTCGGGACAGGCGGAAGTTCCAGGGACGTTGCCGCCGCGAGTTGGGCGAGCCACGGGGAGGGCACCGCCTCCGGCCGCGTGCAAGCCGCGCACGGCCACGGGGATGGCTGCCGCCTCCAGGCGCGGGCGAGCCGCGCGTGGCCGCGGGGATGGCCGCCACCAACAGGAGCGGGCAAGCCGCGCGCGGCCGCGGGGAGGGCCGTATCCTCTGGCTCAGCGGCGGCGGAGGCCCATGCGCCCGTGCCCTCCCGCCCGTGCCCTCCTCGCCAGCGCCGGAGCTAGTGGCCATGAGCGCCGGGGTGGGCCAAAATCCGACGGCGCCCTTGCCGCGGCCGGCGATGGAGCTCGATCCCACCGGGAGCGGCGTCCTCATGAAAGTCGGGAAGAAAGCCTCCTCTTACGACCGTGTTGGTGACCGCGAGACCGAGCACCACCAGGTGTGCCAACCCCTCTCTTCTTCCCTTCCTGCTTTGCTAAATCGAGCACCCAAACCCTCCCCGATCCCGCTATCGCCGTGGTCTGGGAGGTCGGGGCTTGCGAGGAGCACCACCAGACCTGCCAATCCCTTCTCTTCCCAGCCTGCTGTGCTAAACTGAGCAACCAAACACTACATTAACCTAATTAGCTGAATGTCTCGTCTCCGACCGATTGCAGTTAGTAACATGTACCTAGCAATCAATCGGTGATTGCCAAACCTGAATTAAAACTACAAAAGTTCATATATTCAAGTAATTTTGCATTTCAGTTACAGTTTTCTATAAGAGTTTACATTGGTTTCAGATTTGGATTAGTTTTAATTCATGTTTCAGAAGTGTTATACTTTAGTTTCAGGTTCAGTCATGTCATTAGTTCAGTATCGTGTACTTTCAGTTGAGGTATTTCAGTCATATTATATAAGTTTTAATTGATTCCTAACCTTTTTCTTGTTGGTCTGGAGTTTCTGTAATTCAGTCATGTGAATTTTGACTTGTTATATTCAACATTTGTTGCATAGAGGAATATCTTACATGTTTTCTATATTCTATATATTTATTCAGGACCGTAAGGATGCAAGACAATGGGAGACCATAAATATATTATTCTCTGTTGCTTCTGGGCATCTGTATGTCTCCATTTCTAGGACGTTTTATTTATTTCCTTACCAATATGTATATCATGTTCTGTAGTTATGCCATGTTCCCAGTCACTTGCTATTGCTCACCAATACCTTACATGGTATAGTTGCTGTCATCATTGAGGAACACACGATATGATTCAGGTTGTATTTCGTACTGAATGGAACAGAGCATAGCTAAGGTGGTCGGGGGTGTAGATGTGTATGCCCAGACCACCCAAGGCAAATTTGGATGCCTATTTTCTTATTAATATAAATCCACCTAGATTTCTAGGTCGGTCTAGGTTTTTTCATCTATGTGGAACAGTAACAAAACGCAACTTGCATGAAGTTTAATGTCACCAGCGGGCCTAGAGTTTAGTCCTAAATTATATCATCTGAAATTTGCAACATTCTGTGTTCAGTACCCAACGAACATGTCTGAAAAGCAATGAGAACATGTCATTTAGCTGTGAGTTGTTTTATTGTAGGTATGAGCGTTTCCTCAAAATAATGATCTTGAGTGTTCTAAAAAAGACACAGAGGCCAGTGAAGTTTTGGTTCATTAAGAATTATCTATCTCCACAGCTCAAGGTACATGAACTTCATTTGAGTTGATTAATTAATAAAGAAAGATTGGGCATGTTTATTTTCTAACTATCCTTCTGCCAGGATGTGGATTTGAGTATGAGCTCAGTGGGACTGGCTTCTAATTTTGCATCACAGAATGGACAGAAATCCCATATCAAAATTGCACCTAGTCAGCAGCAAGCACCAACGGCAACTAATAATTCTTCTGAACAGGTATGCACATTGAAGTACCTAGTTACTATAATTGTTCGTTTGTTCCATACGATAAACACACTATATCATCATTTCACCAATAAATGGTTGTATTAAATAACTTACTTGACACTTGTTTGGCGCCATTAGTGTAGGCTGAGTGCATACCTTGCCGGTCACTATGTTCGTTTGTTTCATTTGTCGTATTCCCATCTGCATCTTGAAACATAGTATAAGTAGTTATTGTGAATTAATAATTTGTTTGACAGTTAAAGTGATACTGAACAACAACACACCATACCTTGATTATTCATCTTATATCTCTCACGGCGTTTCTTGTTTTATTTCACCCCTCTTTTCATCAGGCATTTTTGCATACCGTTCTCTCTACCTCTGCCTCTTCTTCTCAATAGTATGCTCATCTAGTGGCACCAACCCCGGTCAGTTATTAATTCAAAAAAAAAAACCCCTCGTTCCATTCAATGGTTTTAGTGGGGAGTTGCAAACATATGAACATAGAACATGTAGAGATGTATACAAGTTTAAATACCTCCATGAGTTGTATTTGTAAGGTCCCGAAAAGGTACTCGATTATCGGTTGACCTTGGCGTTTCCATCAACACTACCTGTAAAAAGATATCCCACTATTATTGAATCAAGTGGTGAAAAGAGGTTGACAAATCAGCACATGGAAACCAATGGTGCGCCCTTGCTAATGACTAATAGATCAGTAATTGCCATGTGCCTATTTTGTCAGTGTCCATACCAAAATTCAGAATTTACAAAAAAAAATATCGATTTGTATTAAGACACTGAAGACATCACAATGGATTAGTACGATTAATTACTTATTGTCCAAAAACAATACAAATTCAGAATTAAAAAAAAAAAATTCAAAGGTGATTGTTGACAGCACTGGTTGTTTGTTTTACAGAGAAGATCAATGACAGGAGCAATCAAGTTGTTGCCTATGAACCAGTCTGGGCCATTGGAACTGGTAAAGCTGCATCCCCAGCTCAGTCATCGATCCATGCTATAAACATTAGGGAGGATTGGGAGCCTTACCGGCTTAGGGGTTGACGATGTCGACGGTGGCAGGAAGGAAAACGGCATAGGGGTTGACGATGTCGACGGTGGCGATGACACGAATGCTGGTGACGTGCCGCCACCATCCTTGGCCTCACGCGGGATCAGCGCCCTCACTGAGTGGCGATGACACGAATGCTGGTGACGTGCCGCCACCATCCTTGGCCTCACGCGGGATCAGCGCCCTCACTGTGTTCGATCGTGATCACTGCTTGGCTGGGCAGTGAGGATAGATCGGAGGAGCATACGTGACGGGAAACAGGATACATACCTGAAGAACACGATCGACCTCCAGGTTTAGGCTGCCGCCCGCCCGGCCTCCAACAACACGGCTGCTGCTGTCCGCGATGGAGGCGACCATTTCTGGCGATGGCTGCCTGAGGGAGATCGTATGGGGATTGTGGAGGCCGGCGCGAGGGAGACGCGGAGGACGTGGGCGGTGATTGCGATCTTTCCTTCTGTGCGTCCTTTTGTTTCTGCATAGGGATGGCATTTAGTGAATATTAATCAGGTGGGGCTGTGATTAGTGGCATTATTTGGGAAGGTCGCATGGTGGGAGGCGTCAGGTTACCTACAAGGACGCAAAGATCGCACAGGGGAGCCTTAGATCGCGTGCATGCATTGATGCACTTGGTTTGTTGCCTAATAAAAGGCAACCGCATGGGGAAGGAGAGGTTTCTTTTGCATGAAATTTTCTATTTTGCATGAAATTTTCTATTTTTAGACTGCAGAGGAAGGGAGGTTTCTTTTTTTAGATCGCAGGAAGGGACGGAGAGAGGGGGCGCGCGGCCAGTCGCATGGACGGGGCGATGAGCGGACACAAAAAATTACCGCACCAAAAAATGTCCCTTTTCCATCCTTTATATGTAAGTAAAGATACACGCCTAGTCACCAAAACATGCATCCCATTCAAGGTGGAAGAGTGAAGAGATCGAACAGGACCTCGCTCGAAGACAAGGGCGGCAGCAATGTCGACGACGGCGTACCTGAAGAAGCCGTCCCACTACATCGTCTCCCTCGTCGTCCTCCTCCCTCTTACCCTGATCTTATGCATCGCATTTCTCCTTCCGTTGTCCGCCTACCTCCGCAACCCTCTTGCTGCCACGCCAGTGGCTACAACAACTACCAGCTCCGCCTGCGTCGATGGTGGTGTCGGTAGCCAGCGCCTGGCCCGGCGGCGGCGGAGCTGATGAGCGTCCTCGTCGGCGTGCACACCATGCCGGGCAAGCACTCCCGACGCCACCTCATCCGCATGGCGTATGCGCTCCAGCAGCGGACGACGCCTGCGCCCGCGCGCGCGTCGACGTCGGTTCGTGCTCTGCGCGCGCCCGATGCCGCCCGAGCACCGCGCGTTCGTGGAGCTCGAGGCGCGCCCTACGGCGACGTGCTGGTGTTCGACTGCGCGGAGAACGCCGAGGAAGGGAAGACGTACACGTACTTCGCCAGCCTCCCCGCCATGCTCAGCTCGGCGGCGGCGCCAGCGGCCGCCCGCCCGTACGACTACGTGATGAAGGTGGACGACGACACGTTCCTCCGGCTGGACGCGCTGGTGGAGACCCTGCAGTCGGCGCCGAGGGAGGACATGTATTGCGGCGTCGGCCTCCCGTTCCACGACCGGCAGTTCCCACCGTTTATGCTCGGCATGGGCTACCTGCTGTCCTGGGACCTCGTCGAATGGATCGCCACCTCCGACATGGTCAGAAGGGGAGGCCATGGGTACGCACTTGCATTTCATGCATCCGTTCTTGCACCTTTCCTAGCTTGTTGACTGTTAACATATATACATATACTTCTCTACTACTACACTTCTCATGAAAATGTTTTCAGAACATGCATGATAGTTTTTAACAATGTTTAATTTAACAACGACATGTATATATGCATATGCAGGTGTAGAAGATGTGACCACAGGCAAATGGCTGAACATGGGCCACAAGGCCAAGAACCGGGTGAACATTTTCCCAGGATGTATTTAAAAGTAATATTTGCTGTGGAGCAGCTCAGCGGTCAGATTGTCCACGTTAGTTTTTTTACCGCAGATCGTTCGATTCGCGTTTGGTGGACCGGATGGCGCCGACTTTGTGCCCAGAGCCGTTAAGCGTCGAATGTTACGGCGGCCCGGTTCAGTGTTGTTGTTGTCGCCGCGTGATTGGCCCTCGGCGTGCCGCTGTCCTGCGTTCATTGCCTCAGCTCAGCTGTGGCGGTGGCAAACTGCCTTTTGCACAGGTCGTCGACGTCGCCGCGCGCCCCGCTTTTGCCTCGTCAGCGTCAAAGCGGGCAGCTATTCCGTAGGCGGGCGGGGTCACCGGCGGTGGCCCGTCCACCGCGGCGGCCGATGAGCTCGACAACGCCGGAGCCCATGGCGATGAGCTTGACAACAACTGGATTTGGGGAGGCGGTCGGCGAGGGCGGCGTCGGCCCGTGCCGCGCGGCGGGGCCCAGCGTGCGGGCGCGCAAAGCGATCGGGGTGACAGGGGAAAAAAAAAATAAGCCGGTCGAGCGTCGTATCCTCTGTCCCTGTTGGTGGGGACATCGTCTCTGGGGTTGAGAATGGGGCCCGTGTGTCATTGGTCGTTGGGTAGCTGCATCTGCGTCGGACGCGGTTCCGGCTCTTCCGGGCGGGGGATAAAATCATTGGTCCATTCTTTTTCGGTCGCGTCGCGCCTTCCATCGCTCTTTGCTCGGTGAGTCCTTCTTCCCTCCCCGCCGTCTTCTTCCCTATCTTCCTCGTCGCTCTTGGCGCCCCCGCCCCCCTTCACGGAATCGACCCACGACGCTTTGCGAGCGCGCCGCGGCTAGCGGCTCCGTCCCCGGTGCCGTGTTGTTTTTGCTCGTTTGTGCAGGTTCTTGCCGTGGAGATCCGGATCCTGTCGGTTTGCGGGCGAGGCCGTCGCGGTCATTTGCTCGGAAGGAGGGAGGCAAGTTGGTCGCGGCTCTTTGTCGCGTCGAGGAAGCCGGCTGCTTGCGGTCCTCGCTCTGGTATGTCTCCTCTACCCGCCCCTCTGCGTTTCCGATTAGTTACATGCGGCCATCGTCGTTTTGAAAATGCATAATCTTACTGTGTGTCTTGTGTCTTTGTGGGCTCCTTGTTTTCCCCTTGCTTTTTCGCTTGTTCTTTAGATTTTATCCCTGCTCGGGTTCACAAGTATATGATTAGGCAACTTAGTTTTTAACCGTCAAATCACACAACTTTTTCCTGTTATTTACAAGGAACAAAAAGGGTGGCTTAAATGGATCTTGAAACATCGTTTTACCTGTATAGTTTCAGAGTACATCTTTCTATTAGCTTTTGCAATTGTTCATTCTGAAGACACGGGTCCATCTGTACACTAATTAGAGTAGATGAAAACTGTACACTAATGAAAGAGGTGAATGCCTCATGATTAGCACAAGAAAATCATGATGTTGTCGTCCGGGCTGAATGCCTCATGAAAGAGGTGTCCATGCTAAGTTTTTGTTCTTTAATTTGTCCCTGTATTCTCTCCTTTTCTTTGTGTGATCGGGCGTTGGTTGTATTTAATAAATGGGTGGTCTTCTGGACACATGGTGAGGCTGGTTTAGAACTGAAAGCTGTATGAACAGCTGCGGATTCAGAGTTCCTTTGGGGATCTATTGCAGACCCTGACCTCTCATGGTTTACCCCACGATAATATGTTTCTCACTCAACTTTGTAGCTGCTATCTATGGTGCGTGGTCGCCCATGTATGTGTACTGTTTACGTGCATTTTTATGACCTCATATGAACAGTTCATGGTCATCCCTCTGCATAGTGCCTTAATTTAGTTTGTTCTTCCTTGTGACCGTGTTAGCTTCTTCGGCGAATGCTGGCCCGGCGTCTTCCGGCCGACAAAAAGAAAACGTATGTCTTTGCTCTTCTTTGTCTCTCGTGGCCCATTATCTTTAAAGCTCTATTGGTCTTTTGTTCATTGTTTTACGTGGCACTTTCCTATAGCGGAGGGTGCCCATTATATGCCCAACACCCTATAAACCCGAGTCACCGGCGTAAGCGCATGAAGTACTTGAACGTAAGAAGATTGCTAAGTCAGTGCTAGCTTGTTAGAACAACTCATAGTAGTTAGTCTTTAAACATGGCAACACCGATACGTGTGTTGCGGTGCCGCCCTTACATTCCATTAGGCCCGGTAGATGATGCGGTAGCGTCGGGTCGTGGCCATTTCACGAAAGAGTACATCGGTGCACTCAAAGGTTGGACTGATTTGTCCTAGATTTAGTGTAGTGTTTCTACATTCCCATCTGTTCTGTTGTCGCGATTTCATGTTTCTTTCCATGCCCTACGGTTCGCTGCCTGCTTTGGGATGATCGGTCCTCGTGGCTAGAATCTTATGTTGATCGTTCGTACTATGGAGGGCCAGATTACACCTGCAGACATTGTGGTGCTATATTTTGGCTGCGTGAGTGTGCCGCTGGTCAGTCCAGCGTAAGGGAGGGTCGGATAATTTACAACGCATGCTGTAGGGGTGGTAAAGTGGACATACCTCCTTTCAAAGCCCCTCCTGAGCCCCTTAGGTCATTGGCTAGATATGATGGTAACAACGAATGCAAGAAATTCCTAAAGAATATACGGCAATACAACTGCCTGTTTGCTTTTACATCCATGGGGGGGAACGTTGATAGATCCTTAAACAATGGCCGTGGCCCTCCCGTTTTCAAAGTGTCTGGTCAGGTCCACCATCGTATAGGACCCCTCCTGCCAGACAGTGGTGAGCCGCCAAAGTTCTTGCAGCTCTATGTGTACGATCTGGCCGAACGAGCTCTGAGAATAGATTTAGAGCTGTCCATCCAGATGAACGTTCATCTGAAACTCTTGATCGACATTCTTTGGCGCCTTTCGGGATCTTTGAGCGAACACAACCCCTTGGTTAAACGGTTTAGGCTGGCTAGAGATATGTTGGCAAATAAAAGCGATGGCGATTTCGTGGTTAGGCTTGTTGGTGCAAGGGAGGGGGATCGGTCAATACAACCTTCCTACGGTTGAGCTGACTTGCAATGGTGGTAGTTGGAGATTTCACGCTTGATACTTTTCAAAGCGTGATATCGTAGTGCGACCCTAGAATGGGACGTTTAGAACACATCTCTTCTTTACATCCCTGCATTTATGGCCTTGCAATACCCCTCTCTGTTTCCACATGGTGACCGTGGTTTCCAAATCGGCGTGCCTTACCGTGGCGTAGATACATCAGGCCAGAACAAGCGAACCAAAATAACGATGCAAGATTACTACTGTCACTGTTTCCATTACAGAAAAGACCGGCCAAACCCATTCACATGCTACGGCACCCTGTCCACTCAAGCCAAGATCGTCGCGGCGTGCATGTGTTGACGAAAGCGCACTGGTGCGTGTTAAAGAACCGAGGCAAACAAGGCGTGTAGAGACCCTCTGAGGGCATAGTCGATCTTTGTTGAAAAGGGTCAGTATAGATGGAAGTGAGATTGGAAAAAACCGTTTTACACGCTTCTCATCATGCGGTGGCAGAAGATACATGATCCAAAATTATCATGATGCGATAGCCATCTGTAGGGTGCACGGGCCTCCTTTTTTTTGTCACATTTACCCAGAACCCAAAGTGGGAGAAAATCTTTGCCGCGACTTGCCTTTGAACACGGTCGAAGCCAACCGATAGAGCGGATATGGTGGTCGGGGTCTACAACATGAAACTTGAGGAACTTTTTGGTCGATATCCGAGGTGGTACCACCTTTGGGCTGTCGTGGCTGGTGAGTTTTCTCCTTAGGCCCGCTTTTCCCATGCACTTCGACTTTCTTAGTAATTCCCCATTCCTATTTGTTTTCTTAGTGTTGCATACTGTGGAGTTCCAGAAACGAGGTCTTCCTCATGCCCACATAATTGTTTGGCTCAAACAAGATACATTACATCCATCACCGCTTTCATAGATAGATTCATAAGTCTTTGAGGTTCCCGACCGTTCGGACCCTCTCTCGGGTATGTGCTGGTGGCTGAACACATGGTTCATGGTCCATGTGGCCCTAGCCATCCCAACTGTCCATGCATGAAAAAAGATAAATGTTCAAAACGATTTCCCAAACAGTATCAACCTGAAACAACAGTAGATGAGAACGGCTTTGTTGCATATAAGAGGTCTGATAACAAGAGATATGTTGAAAAGGGCGGCCAAAGATTAGATAGCAGGTACATTGTTCCATACAATATGTCACTGCTTAAGAAATACCAGGCTCATATCAATGTAGAGTGGTGCAACAAAGGCTTTTTTGTTAAATACCTATTTAAGTATATTACAAAGGGTCCCGATCGTGGCAAGGTTTATATACAAAGAATCAAAAATGGAGAACCAAAGACCCTATAATGAACAAACTAAAACTATTGACGGTTGGGGAATACCTAGGATGTAGGTACATATGTGAGCAAGGCGCTTGTTGGCGAATATTTGGTTTTGATATACATCGACATTATCCAATTTGTAGAGAGGTTGGCTGTCCACCTTCGAATGAGAACCCAATTGTCTATGACGAATCGTCTGCGATATAATGAGATGTAGCAAGATTAGAATTCCCTACGGAGGACAACGCTAACTTCGGTGGTTTGTTGCTAATCAATACAACATCGTTGGTAGGGATCTCACATATAGTGAGTTCCTGCTTGCGATGGAAATGGGATACTAAGTCTAGGTCCCGGGAACGTAGGAGACGAGGCACGGGTAAAATAGGTGGGGCTATATTATGTGCACCCTTCTGCTGGTGAGCGGTACTACCTCAGGATGCTACTCTTAGTAGTGAAAGGTGCCAGAAATTTTGAAGAGCTTAGGACCTACAATGGCACTACCTACCCCACATTCAGATCAGCGTGCAATGCTCGTGGCCTACTAGGTGATGATCAAGAATGGTACAAAGCTTTTCGATGAGGTCGCCGCTTGGGGCAACATACGTTTTAGGAAACTCTTTGTCACCACGCTTTTGTTTTGTAAGGTAAAGGATGAAAGAGCATTCTTTGAGAAAGTATGGTGTTTAATGGTGATGATATCTGAAGATGGGCTTGAATCAACATGAATAATGCCGAGTACAACGTCTCGATGAGGACCTTAGAAACTATTTGCTAGATGATATTCATGATCTCTTTAGGATACACGGCGCTAAAATGCGTGACCATAGTTTGCCTGCCAAAACCAAAAACTCTACAGACATCCCATGTAACAAGCTTATCGAAGAAGCACTATCGTATGATGTTGGTCGGGCTACCCGTGACGCCGAGATCTTGGTAGGTAAGCTAAACCACAGCAGCGACTTAATGCATTTAATTTAATCACTAAAGCTGCCTTAGCTAACCAGCCAGGATTCTTCTTTGCATCTGGATACGGGGGGACCGGTAAGACATTCCTGTGGCAGTCCATAGTTGCCTGGATGCGTTCACATCAAAAGATTGTGCTCTCCGTAGCTTCATCCGGAGTTGCTTCACTTTTGTTGCTGCGCGCAGCGTAAGCGCTCACTCAAGGTTCAAAGCGCCATGTGATTTACAAGAAAATTCCCTACGTGACATAAAAGCGTGGTTCAAACTCGGTGAGCTAATTGCATCTACATCTCTTATCATCTCGGGATGAGGCACTAATGACACATAGAAATGCATTTGAAGCTCTAGACAGAACACTTAAAGATATTATGGTGCCGCATACAATGAAAATGCCGCAACCTTGCTTTTTGGTGGTAAGGCGTAGTGTTAGGTGGTGACTGCGCCCGGATCCTACCAATTATTCCGTGGTGGTAGGGCTGAGATTGTAAATGCCGCAATAGTAAACTCTTCTTTGTGGAGACATGTTATAGTTTTGACGCTCAATACAAACATGAGACTTAGCGGACCGGACCTTGACTCCCAAGCACAAAAAGAGATTTTCGATTTTAGCGGATGGGTGCTAGATATCGGTGAGGGTAAGGTCGGACAGTCTAGACACCGACAAATGTAGACGCCAGGGAAGCCGAATTAAGATACCCCGAACTGTTGTCGATGCCACAAGAAGACAAGGTTGCGTTCATGGTTAGCACTATTTATCCACACTTGCATTATAACTATGCTGATGCACTGTACCTTCAGACACGAGCCATTCTGACGCCAACCAATGAGGCTGCCGATGCTATTAACTCATATGTGGTGTCCCTTATACCTGGGAGACAAAGGGAATACCTAAGCTGTGACAAGATTCTTTGAATCGAAGGACAACCATGAATCCTATGATACGTTGTACCCTATAGAATTCCTAAATGAAACAAATGGAAATAATTTCCCACACCAGTCTCTACGCCTCAAAAAGGGGGTCCCAATAATGATGCTTAGGAACCTTGACCAAGCAGGTGGTCTATGTAATGGGACAAGATTGATAGTTACAGATTTAGGAGAGACGATAATAAAAGCAAGAATAATCACAGGCACACATATTGGTGAGATAGTAGGCATACCTAGAATTTGCTTGACCCTAAAAACTAAACGGCTACCATTTGAGTTAGAAAGACGCCAATTCGGTTAAAGTTTGTTACGCCATGACCATTAACAAGAGCCAAGGTCAAACCCTTGAGCATGTTGGTGTATATCTAAAAAGTCTGTTTTTCGACCATGGGCAACTATATGTTGCCGTCTCACGTGTAACTTCAAAGAAGGGTCTTAAGATGCTTATAGAGGATGCCGATGGTAACTGCATGCGGATGAAACTCAAAATATTGTTTACCGGGAGATATCTTTGTCTGCGGCGCGGCCGGCCGCGGATGGATGTTAGCCTTCTTGCTTTCTTTTTCAGAGACTTTGTTTTCGGACGGTGTCCACCGGTTATTTTGGCGGTGATTGCTCGGTTTCGATTCTATTTGCATATTCTATATTCCCGTGGCAATAACCTCATACACGATTTTTATGCTTATAACCTGTACAAATAATCATGTTGATGATCATTTATTTTGTGTCGTCTTCGTTCTCTTGCGTGCGTTTTTTCCCATTACGCCTTTATACCTTCGACCTTCCGCGTACTCTCTTGAATAACACCATCATACAAGGTTTTTCAAGCTGTTCTTTGCTCTTTGTTTCTGACCATTAGCCTTTCCTACTTATCGGGCCAGTCTCACGACATCATGCTTACATGCGAGGTTGGGGCGATGGCTTTTCGGTCTTTGCCTTCGCTTCGCGGCGGTGGCGTCTTGTCGTTTGTGTCCGTTTTGTGTCCGCGCAAGTGGGAGTACCGTGGAGGCACCGACGACGGGCCAATCCGGCATGTCGACCTTGTCCTTGTTGATGAACATGTGCGTCTTCATTCCTTTCTACCTACTTCAATACCGCAGTTCAGCGGGATGTGATTTCGAACTTGAACTCCCGGCCCTCTTCTTTGGATGCTCCATGGAACTTGCGGCCACCGATTTCTTGGACGCTTTTTCATTTGTTTACTATAGGGGAACGGCCTCTATCTTTGAGATCCCTGGACCTGAGGTTGAAGCCAAGAGCCCGCAGATACAGGAGGATGGTATCTACGTCATCGCCAGGTTCAGGGTCTCCAACGCAAAGTCATCTTACAGGGCTATTGATGCTCCATACATGATCGAGTTCACCCTGCACACCACTATCTCAGCTGCAAGGGACCGACTGCGCGATTTCCCAAAATATGCATACAAGATCACTCCTATAGATGCACTTCACGCCCATCTTTGGTGACACTACAAATTTCCTAGGTGAGCTCTTGTGCGGGTAAAGGAAATAGCTTCGGTTCTTTCTTGGTTTCTGTTGCCCTACTCTGAATTCTATTCTTGCAGATACTATTGGAACGCTGCTTGAAGTGTCGGCGTCCGGCCCGTGCACATTCTAACAAGCCACCTACGATTGTAGAGGCACATAGTTCTCGAGGGACCCGAGGTAGTGCGCTACATATTGAATGTGTGGTTTTTTCTAGTTTGTCTTTGTTTGTATGACCACGATCATCTAACTTGGAACATTATCATTTCAACCGGCTACTCGAAATGAAGATCCACTCGTGGGGACAGAGAGCCTTTGCCTTCACTCTTTTGAAAGGCGTCTACAACGAGGACCGGGCTAATCCGATTGTCGTCTTGTTTGTTGGGGGCCTCATGAAATCCTACCAGGGTAGGTGCTCCTCCCTTCCCGTCTCCATGGTCACCTGTTCTGTAATTGTAGCTACATACCCACTCATAGAATCTAAAAAAAATCATTTATCATGTTGATTTGTTTCAGGCAGACTACTACCTAAGCGGCAACGCAAACATGCCGTTGGTATTTCAATCCAAACATTCGTACACGCCATTTGTATGATAGGTACGAGCTAACCCCGGATCATCAGAACATAATATGCCCTTTACTGCCGTTCGGCTCGACTACCTAACGTGCCTTACCTTTATGCGGCAATCGTAAACCGGAGGCTTCGTGATCACGATTTGGCCGCATCTCCGATGCGGTGGCGGAGTCCCAAATCGTGCATCAGCTCAGCTTGAGGAAAAGAGCCTTTTCGAGATGAACCAGATCAACCCTTATGATTTCTCTGTAAGAACACTCTCATCACGATGCGGTACCTATCGGTCAAAAGCATCCGGCGCCCGATGACTCCATGTTTCTCATGTCATATCTTTATACCAACAACAATGCGGGGAGGATGGCTACGTACCTTTGTCACTATTGGACGCCTTGTCCCCAGTGCGTCATGGTGGTTCCCATCATGCAACAAATGCAAACAAATCTTGTGTTCCGGATGGTACGGGCTACAAATGCGTTCCGTGTGGCAACGCCGTACAAGTTCAAGTAAGTGCCCCTTCCATTGCCTAATTCTCTCCTCGTTCTACAATAAAACATGGTTCAGCTCTAAACACAAATTTATTACAGGTACAAGGTGTGCTTCACGCTAGCTAGATGGCGCGGATGAGGCTGAAATGGTGTGCTTCGGTGACATCGCTCGACGGATCATTGGAAAGCCCGTCGGCCGACTTCTCGGGACATCGGCCGGGCCCTCACTGGCGTATCCGGTGACATAACAAATTTGGTTTCTCCGAGGTTCACCTTTGCAGTTACCATGACACGCGTGAGCTTCTACAAAGCCAAGAAGACCTACAATGTTCTTTGCTCTCCGGTCACAAACACATGGACATCCTGCGGTACGCCCGGGTAATGGTGGGCATGGTGCTCCGGAGATGGAAACAATGGACACACCGGCTGCGGCTTCGGTCGATGGTTCCTCGAGCAATAGTGGAAGCCGGGATGCACTTCGGCAATCAACTCCTCTTACACCGGCTAGCAAGATGTCTTCACCGGGCCTTTTCGATGTACGTTTCTCATGCCACTTCCACCTAGCATCATTCTTCCATCCTTTACATTTGTAATGTTACAATTCTTATTTGTTGCGGACTCCACCACCAAATGTTGATCCCCTTGAAGCGCCCGGGATCAAATAAGCGTAAAAAGAGGGTACTATGCTTACTATGCCTCGGCTCATTCAGCCCTAGCTTTTCATACGTAACTAAGCGCTACTTATGTGCGGTGTGGTCGCACCGAGGGTGGCGAGGACCCCTTCCTCTCGCCGTAAGCTTGTCATGGCGAATGATGATGAAGCTGCGGATGTTGGTGCGAGCGCTCGAGGCTCAGGTATACTTACGGTCAGATCACCATGCTTTGCCTCTTCGAGGCAGATCTTTATGTACATCAAGAAATGCGCCCGACATATATTAACTACTGTGACAATGATGTGGTAATCTTTGCCGTCTTCTCTGTGCCTTGTTACAGCACTGCACACGCTGAAGATGAAAGCTCTGATGGTGAACGCAGCTCTCCACAGCATTCTCCCAATGCGGTGGATGCCTAGATAAGGTGGAGCCCTTAACTCCACGCTTCTTCTTTATTCATCGTCTTTGCATCTAGACTTCATCTGTTGCCCACAGACCATTGATGTTTTTTTTGAACTCTTCACTGCATTTAACACTTTAACAGTTGCATAGCACCACTACACAACCATAGGTTATATACCAGAGCTACAGGATACACTATGCCCCTTAGTTTTTACTACCGTTCCACTCATTAGGTTCCCGCTGCAAATCCAAAAAAACTGCATACCAATCAAGTATCAGTCATCAAAATAGCACATGTTAATTCAGCAGGCAATACTGATTTGTTTCATTGTCCACACGTATCACAATTGCAGTCTAATTCATACAACCGATTATGCCCTTTGTCGGATTACTAAACCGTGATATCTACATCTGCGGCCGGCCGAGGACCAGACTTTTGGTTGGGTGGCTCCCTAACATTTGCCGTCCGGAGAAGACTTACACTTTTTTTTTGGTGGCGTGGTATCCTCTGCATCGGAAACTAACGCATCATAGCTTTTGGGTTGGCTTGGCCTGTGTGGTCTCGTAGGCGGCAAGAACTTATTTCATTACCTGTCGCCCGCCGATGTAGTTGTGCGATCCTTTCTTTTTAGTTCTTTGTGAACTGATTATTCAAATGGCCCTCCACCGGCCTTATGCATGTATGCCTAGGCTGTATGATTTGCTAAAATCTTTGGTTTTCTGAACGGTTACACGGCTGCACCTCGGTAGGATTATGGGTAGCATCGAGAACACTTGGAAGGCTATTGCCCTTCTAAGCTCCCTGGTATAATTGTTGTCGCCTACATTTGATATCTTTGTAAACTATTGGTGCAGCTCAAAAACTGCTTTTATCATATTGGGTCCTTTGTTCTTGTTCGGTTACTTGCCATTTTTTCAGTCTTTGTGATGTGCGATGATCTTTGCATTGACTTTTATGTAGTATGTGGTTCGTGTTTGGACACCTGGTATCTTTGTTCCATCCGTCTTTTGTAGTACTTGGCTCATCTACGAACATTTAGTATTTACTCTTGTTCTGGTCATTGCTTTCTTGCGCTTGGGCAAGAAATCACTAGTGACTATAAGAGTGCCAAAGCTGAGGACTTTTTTTGGAGAACACCATTGGGGTGCATCAGCTGAAGCAGGACCTAAGGTGGGCACACACACTGGAGCACTTCAATATCACTCGGCTGGAGCCCTCCAGCAAGCTACACAACTTCTAGAGAGTGGGGATCAGAATCCTCAGATTCTTTCGCAAGGAATATGTAAATTTGTCGTATTGTTGATTTGTGGCGTGTAGAGAATTAAATATGAAAGGGTTGTTGATAGCTTCCACTAAGAAGTTACATATACATGTAGGTGACGATATCTTTTCATAATGGCATGTTAATATTAGAGAAGGGCATTGTCAACTGAATAGGGACTCCAAGAGTTTTGAATTCAGAAACTCAAATAAATCAGATTTGTGACCAATACTAGGCCGTTCTGTCACAATTATTCGATGGCAATTCAGCATTGTAAGCTGTTTCATTGTTTTGACTACTCACTGTGCTCAGCATTCTAAGCTACAGCATATACAGCATGCGAAAGCAACCTTTGCATACATTTTTCTGAATCAGTTCAAAATGCAAACTCACTGCCGTTACATTGCCAGAAAAAAACCCCCCATAAATCAAAGGCATGAACAACATTCATTCAGCTACTGCAGGAGTTGCTAGTCACGCATGTATTGAAGATAAGTTATGACTTAGAAGCAATGCTGGCTCACAATATATTACACTTTCCATTGATCCCCATTCAAAAGGAGAAAGAAGCATAAAGAGATACAGTACTTCCTCCATTCTAAACATACTGTATATATCTAGTTTCATAGCAAAAGTCATATATACCTAGAAAAGCCAAAAGGACCTATCATTCTAGACTGGAGTACAATCTTGAACGTTAGATGATAAATTTGTTTTACTCCTAGGATGTAGGATCAATCCATATATGTAGTATTTCCTCGAGGAACTCAAGCTGTCAAAGTCCACTGGACTTGTCAACGGTCAATACAAAAAAAATTCCAGGTATCAGGCCTGGATACATTTCTCTATTCCCAGTACGCACAATGAATGCAGAGCAACTAACCTTTTTGGTTGAATTTCCAAGGCACATTACATTTAACCTTTGAGGATGTCAAGGTACAAAACTCCCAAGTCAATCGAGGAATTCGTCTCACAACCTTATTCCATGGGAATGCTTTCTCCGTCACCAACGATTTATTATTTGTAAACATATGTTCCAGATACTGAGCCAAGATCAGCATTTCAGTCTTACTATCCAACGAGAGAATCCATATATTTGGTATGCTCCTCTTGCTGCTATTTTCACATGACAATTCGAGCTAAATGACCACAGAGAGGTTAGCTAAGGTTGCTTGCTCCAGCATGCGCTGCATAGTCATTGACAATAATCGACCCAACAACAGTTGGCACATGCAGTACATGAATAACATAATAAATTAGCCTTCATGTAATTTGAAGGCAAAATTGGCCTTCATGTTGGGGTCGGAGTTTTTCTAGTTCTTGAATCATTGGTCTTGTGTTCAGCTTTTGACTGTCCATGTGTCACTTCAGAATTTCTGGTTTTGCTCCGACAAGTTTCAGCTGTGCGAGAAGTGGACGAACGTTGGATCGTCCTAGATCCTGTGCACTTTGCAGTTTCTGGCTTCAGCTTAGCCCTCACTGACGAGAAGGAACTTGTGTTTTCTGCATTGAGCTTGCACCCTGTTTATCCTTTTGATCAGATCCTTGCTGGATTTGACTCTGGTCATTACAAACACAAAATTCCCCACACAAAACTGATGCTGAGATACCCTGAACAAGAAATATATTTGCATACAAAAAAAGAACAAGAAATATTTAAACATATAAAAAATCAGAAGAAAAAAGAAAATTGAAATAAAGAGTAATGAACAGAAAAGAAAATTTCTGACAAATTAAGTTTAACCAGGAAAGCAAAACCAATCATGTATGTTTATGTTCCTGGCATGTTATAGAAGAACACAGCAATAAAAAAAAAAAAATAGAACATCTTTTCCAATGCCATGACATTTTTAAGAACAAATCATAATACAATGCCAAACTAGGATCATGAACATTATAATACTATAATAGGCGTATCCAAATACATCACCTTATTTTGAATTGGAGAGGCTTCTGGACTCTGAACTTGCTCCTCTTCAGAATCATCCATTTCTTCGCATTCAAACTCAACATGCTGGCTATCTTCATCGGAATCACTTAACTCTTCTTGCTCCATTACAATTCCTTGCATTGATTCTTCATTAGGTTCTTGAATGAAATAATGAGAATAGGAATTTACAACCTCGAGTTCTGGAACACTAGATTTGTCCTTCATAGAAACTTCTGGAACACTTCTGAAGTCATTTGAATCATTTATGGCTGTTGAAGAACACAAATGAATGTTCAAGTCAATACTTGTCTCCCTCTCAGAAGGGCTTGTGGATGCTTTCCCAGCTGTTGATTGGTCATCTACTGGAACTTCATTCATGTTATTATCATATTCTGGTACTTCATTATGCATATCAACTTCCGTTCTTTGCAAGAGAGGATGGAAATCAATAGTGTTAGCATTTACAGTACCATTTTTGGTGGAACCTGTAATCTGGTTGTTACTTCTCTCAACTTGAACTTTCTCAATGGGGAAAATATCATAATTTCTCGACTGATTAATAAGATTTTGAACCGGGTGAATATATGACGAAACATCTGGAGGATACTGAAACAGTAAAGGATGCATCTGCAAATCTTGCTCAGCACCATCTTCTGTAGCATTATCACTAGAGATCCCATTCTGCTGCAATCTAGAATTAGCTCTGTGATCAGGGAATAGATTTAGCTGTCTATCAGCACTTTCTGTAAAGGAGGTCAGAGGTGGCACAGGATACACATCCTTTGCTGCATTATCCGTGGTGCCATGAAAGTGTGTTGCGTTCGATAAAATTCCTCCTGAGATAGGACACGAACAGAAGGGGAAGGTTCACAGGAGGCAAGTCTGGAGCCAACCTGACCACACAACTACCTTTCTGTTTACTCAATTGGGAAGCTGGCAGTTGGTTAGCTGCAGTGGAAGGTGTTCTCACATATGATGGGCCATCAGAGGGGCGGTACATAAAAGGTATGTATGAGGTGGTTACATCAAGTTTCGCACCACTTAGTTTCTGGGGTTCAATGTAACCACCTGTAGTACCACATTCTTCATCGAGGCCTGTGCCTGACTGCTGACAAGGCATACTATCTGTATCTTCCAAAAGTGCTTCATTGACATATGAATCATCATCAAATTCAGCATCATCAGAAGCATTGTTATCAGCCTGTGATGAAAGCATTAAAAATTATGCTCAATGACATCACTTTAGATGGAGACAAGATATTATTTGAATATCCTAAAGAAACATACTAACCTCTTGCCCATGGCGTGAATCGGGCATGGATACTCTCAGCTTTCTTCTCTTTTGCTTCATATGCTCGCCTTCTTTCTTTTTGAGCATCACTTTTACTGTAAGATTTCTGGACTCCACCTGCAACTCTCCATTGACGTTGGAGCAGTGAAGGATCTCTATGTGGCACTACAAACTTCCAAACTGATGTCCAGTCATTTTTGAATATCCTCAGCCCCTGAAATCACAGTAGGCATGGAAGAAATTATGTGACAAAAAACAAACATGATAAAAATAAGATAGCCCGCGGCCACAAGTTATCACCTTCTCGATACAGTCTTTCTCCTCGACAGTCAATGGAGATGCCTTCATACGGCGCACATCCTGCATTAATTCAGATAAGAATATAGTTAGTTGGAAGGCTATTAGGTTGGGTTTTGCTGAAAGCAGTCAATTGTGCTCAAAATCTCCCATCCTGATGGTTGACCACGATAATACATAACATGGAAAAATCAACCAAACCCAAACCAGTACCAGAACAAGGAAGACACAGACAAACTCTTCCACAACATATATATACATAATCTTTTTTTTTTTTTTTTTTTGGAAAGCGCAGGAGAGCTGCGTTTCATTGTATTAAAGAGAGTGAAAAAAAAAGGGGTCCCCAACAGGATCCTCACTCATACGGGGACCAAATATGAGTGAGGCGATTACACAAACTCAAGAATGCAACTCATAGGAAACAAACCTGGCACGACCTTAACTAGAGGGACCTAGTCTGAACAAACCTAGACCTTCTAGCTTTTTTAAGCCCCAGCCAAGCACCAGAGTATGTATATTTCATCGTGATGGGGATAGATCATTGCAAATATACATACTCTTTGAAAAAATATATAGCCAGAGGATGGATAATATAGCTCCACACACAAGCAGAGCAACATGTGAAGAGAGTAGTAAAAAACATCTCTCCAGTTTGCTACTGAGTATATTATTAAATATAAATGTGATTTGTCCACAAATCTTGCCAATAAATTTAAATAACATATATTTTGTTGGCACATAAACAAAATGGTATAGATATCAGAATGGGCAAGATAAATATTATCAACAGTGTAAGTGCTGCAGCAGAAACTTCACTGCGAAGATTTTATAAAGCACTCTCTTCAATGTTTAAAGATCAGTTCAAAAGTCAAAACCAAAACTTCAATTATTGTGCAACTCAATGAACACCTTGACCATAATGTTGAATATTGAACCCTAAAAGGCACATAAAAGTGAATTCAGCATCTTATCTTCCACTAAATGAAGGGCAAAGTATTTACCTTAACTGGATTATCAGGAGCTTTGGAGGAGCTACGATTCTTTTGTCTCACAAATATCTGCACCAAAGAAATTATTTCACTCAGCAGGCATAATACACAAGTCCAGAACAAGAAATTACCAAAGATAATAGGCATTACAGAAATTTAACAAGGTTGTGACTGTATGCAGAGATTAGATGAAGGATTTTTCTCCCTTCGAATAAGCAGGAGAGTTGTGTGTTAATTCATTAAGAAATTTCGACCAAGCTTAATTGCTTGTGCGGTCAAAAGAAAAAAAAAGTAAATTGGCAACCAGACCTTTTTATAACAATACATGTTCAGACTTCCAAATCTTTATTGAAAAAAACACCCTGCTTTGGAAGTACTGAGAGCAGACATCAACTTTAGGCCAAGAGTTAATGCCACCAAGGTAAAAAATGTTATTGCCATGTCAATACACTCAAAACAACTTCTTTTTTCTATACTGAATCCTTGAAGGCGTTTCATTTCCTTCATTACTCACAAATTTGTTTTGTTAGATTAAGATAAAAGAAACTATTTCAAGACATGTCAATCTTCACCAAATAGATGATAAAAAGAGCTGTTGATTTGTGCCTGACAAATCATAAAATGAAACTTTTTTTTTTTTGCAATCAAAAGGAGTAACCAAAAAATACCTGATGCTTTGATTTACATGGAAGAAAGCGCCTTTGTATTGCTTCCCAATCATTATTATATTCCAGAATCCCTAGAGCTAACAATCTGCAGGCAGATAATATACTATAAGATTAACAATGAAAAGAAAGTGACATGCATCATATCAGCTATAAAATTGAGGAGGGCATTCTACATGATGTCCTTTAGGAAAGTGGCAATAACAACAAAGCAAATATGATACAATTAACCAAACAAAATAAGGCAACCTTGAGGAAAGTTGACAAAAAAGATGAATGGAATAGCTGTGATGCAGATGAGGAAGTAAACACACAATCTGCATAAACCAACATCACCAATACAGAAATAAAAACATTATGCAGTTCAACAAAACCTAACTATTCATCTTTCTTGATTTCTATGTTTTGAAGTCAAGATGGCAAGGAAGCATGCAAGAATCTATAATTCTATATATATATATATATCTTATATTTCAAACCCCACTAGAGGTTCTATCTCAACATGCAAGCTATCCGCATCAACAACCCCACTAGCACATACAACTATAGCCAACTCGCACATGTAATAATGATAGTTTTATCTCTTCCTTCAAGCTACCAAGCCTCATTATCCACTAACAATCATTTAGTTGTCCACAACAACGTGTCAAACCATTCACTAACATTAATTTATGATAGTTTCCTTCATATAACTATTAATATATATAATCTAATCTCAATTCAAATCATCTGTGATCCCGCAGCAACGCCGCGGGTATCTTCTAGTTCTATTTCAAAATAAATCTTCGAGAAGATGTAAAACACACCTGTCCTCTGCATCAGTGAAACACACTCTATTGACCATAGGTGAAGGAGGTGGCTTATAAGGAAAGAGTGCAAAATTGAAAAGTGAAAAGAATCTCTGTGCTAATCTTGCAATGTCAGCAGGAACAAGAGCAATTGTGCCCTTTTAGTATGCTCAAGCATGGTAGCAGCCAATGATTTCTTCTGCTGCAACTGCCCAGATGAAGGAGATGATGCTGTAGGCACACTATTTGATCTATCTTGAGAAACATTATTCACTTCTTTGCAACTGTTAATCAATGGTGATGGAAACAGGGGCTCTTTCCTGTGGGTTTTGTTAGCAGTGCCATCCACATGACTTTTCTATACTTCACAACAACTGTAAATTCAATATGCAAGCAAAGTTACCAATCAAGTGGTGACAAGAAAAAGAAGCAAAGTATACAAAATTGGCCCATGTAACTTACCAGTTGCGACATCACTTAAATAGCCGAGGGCCAACTCAAGTGGTGCGACCTCAAGGATGGATATAACAGGACTCTTGATTAACGGCATCCATTGGCATCCCAAATCTTCAGAAGAAACAAAACTAGATGAGAGATGCCTGAATTCAAAAACAATATGCTGTCGAGGAGAACTCCTAGCCAATGCTTGATCCGCGATAGCCAACCAACTCAACTATCATCCTTTTGACATTATTAGCCACATCTTGTTTAGGCGAATCAAGAATACATAGGGAAAATGTTTGGATAAGGAGCTGAACATGTTCATATATCATCACATGCAGTTGCCCGAGTTGTTTATCAGTAAATCCACTTGCTAAAGGTGCACACGGTACTGAAACCAAGGATGAAGGGGAAAGGGCATTCTGGGTAGGAGTAGGATATTGCCATCCAAAAGCATGAGCAGGAGTCACCAATGCAGATGGAATATATGGCAGAATTGATCTAAAATTAGTTTTATTGGATTCCTGATGATAGCTACGAGCCCCAGACAACTCGGTAAATGGCGCCTCAGCCTAGTCTGAGGCCTACGTCCACCTTTCTCTTTCCTTTGATTTTTGTTGTCATAGTTCTCAGCATTTTCATCACCATCACTTTCTAGGGCCTCCTCAATCTCGAGCTCAAAGTCTGCATCATTATCATCTTCATCCTGGTTTTCATCCCCCTGGAGTGCATGTGTGTCATTGCCTGTACCAGACAGGACAGCAGCAAGAAACTTGCGGTATTCCTCTTCTTCATCAACATTTTGCAGACCACTATCGTCATCTGATTCCTGGAGAAAGGTCTCCAATTCCTCAAGTGAATGGTTTGCTAGTGAGTATCTTGCCCTTGTCCGTCTGCAAATTGCATCTTCCTCACTAATTTTGAGAGATAGGTGATGAGGGTTTTGCACTGTTGGAGAGCAAGCAGCTTCGCTTGCTAAAACGTCATTTTCCAATCCATTCTCAAGATTAACCTGGGTAGATGTTTCTTCTGGGAATACTTCGTTGACAAGATCTTGAGATGACAGTCTATCTTGACGAAATGCACTGTCACTTGTATTTTCATTAACTACACTATTCTGCAAATATGCCTGGCCACTTGGTCGATTGTCAGAACTATGTACCTCACATTCTGCTTCTGATGTAAGGCTTGATGAGGTATCAGACGGAGATCCTTCCCTAAGGAAAGGGCTAAAATCTATGTCATCCTCCTCCACATCATCATCAACTTCCATACTTGATGATGCAATAGTGTTTTATTCTAACCAAAACAGTAGGATACCTACAACATACCATCCATAAAGTGTAAAAAAATTTTGTTAGGATCATACAATGCGTTGCACTTTGCAAGAAAAAAAAAAAGATGAGCATGCAACGGCAAGTCAATAAAACTAACATAAGGATATGAACAAACACCCATGTACAATCAAAACTTGGGTTACACTGATCACCCACATAACCATGTTTTATTGGCACATAGAAATAACATAGCTCCAACATGTTAAAAGTGACTCTTTATAGCAGATGTCAGGCATAACATAATCATCTATATTTCAAAAATATGAAGTTTGAAATAAGCCAACTTAAGCCAAACATCTGAATCTAAAAAAAACAAAACGATTGCATCATAGGTATAATAAAATATTAAACCATAAAAAGAAATATCATGAATAACAACGATGAGCTAAAGCTTCGATATCAGAGAATGTAACGCGCAAGATTGTGAAATATAAATTTAAATGCTAGATGGTCAGATTATGCAGAGGGGATATGGCTGCACAACAATGTTTATTTCAACATGTAGGTTTGGTGGAAGTTTGTGTGGTTCTTTTGTAAGGGATCTTACTCCGTATTTTGTTCTCTTCTTAATATAATGACACACAACTCTCCTGCATGTTCGAGGAAATTAAATTTAAACCATAATAATCTAGAAGATGCCTTTTTTTTCTAAAAATAATAGGAAATTGTGGAGGATAAGCAAGCAAGAAACTTGTTCTGACATGAACTTAACCAAAATGTCAATCAAAATCCACAACTTGCCACCTTGGTGCTCTTCCAAACCAAACGTCGCAATTCTCTAACACAAAACAAAAGATATAGCAAAATAGCATTGCAACAACCTATTTTCTCTGGATGTGTGTGTGTGTGTGTGTGGTGTGGGGGGATCAGATAGATGAGCAGATTGTGGCAAGGAGCAGATTGCAGCTGCACCACAATTGGGCACTAACTAGTGTGGCGTCTATCGATCCTGCGAGCTGAAGATGAGGAACACGAACCCAATCGAACCATCGATGGATGAATTGGCCTCCTGGAGCACCACCTACACCATGAAATTATGCACCGAACCCGCGAGGTGAAGATGAAGAACACGAACCTAATCGAACCGTGGATGGATGGATTGGATTGGCCTCCTAGAGCAGCACTACACCACGAAATTCTGCACCGAACCCATCGGAGATCGAAGGGTTTCAGAGTTGAGTAGAAGCCGGAGACATCGGCCCTAAGCAAAGTAGGGTTTACTTACCGAGAAGAAGAATACAATCCACGCCCAAATGGGTATCGACTTCACGCCCCCAGACCAGGGTCGTAGCGACCCCGCTCCCGCAGAGGCGGCGCCGCAGCAAGGCCGCGCCGGCGTCGAGCTCGGCCCCGCCGGAGAACAGGGTGCTCGCGAGCAGGATTTTTTTGGTTGATTCCCGCGCGTGATTCAGTGGACGGTTTCAGGCCGCAGCCAACTCTTCGCCTGTCCCGTGGCTTTTCCTCTTCCTGAGACCACTAATTGTGTTTCTGGGATAATTGGGCCGGTTATGTTGCCATTTCGGCCCATCATGGCCCAGATGGAAGACAGAAATAGTAAAGAAACCTATGAACCAAAGGGCCCATTTAAGCTCGGCACTTTAATAAACCCTAGCTTCCTCACGAGAGCCCTTGAGAACATCACAACCGTCCGCTGGACTCCACGAGACGATCAGGGCCGTTCTTCTCTTCTTCCGCAGCTACATACAAAGCCTGTCTCGTTGTGTCTCGTTGTCTTCCCCAATCTGCACGAGCTCTCTTGTCTCCGGCGGCGGAAGCGGAAGGAAGCAGGCGGCGGCGACCATGGTGAAGGGACGCACGGGTCAGCGCGTCAGGCTCTATGTCCGGGGCACCATCCTCGGATACAAGAGGTGAGCTAGCTCATCGCCTCCGCTTCTCAGCCCCGTCCGTCCATCCGTGTTACATGGATCTGGTAATTTCTCGGTTCGTTTCCGCTGACGGTGGTTGCGGTGATGGCTGTGCTGTGCAGGTCCAAGTCGAACCAGTACGAGACCACGTCGCTGGTGCAGATCGAGGGGGTGAACACCAAGGAGGACGTCGCGTATTACGCTGGCAAGCGCATGGCGTACATCTACAAGGCCAAGACCAAGAGCAGCGGCAGCCACTACCGTTGCATCTGGGGCAAGGTCACCCGCCCGCACGGCAACTCCGGCGTCGTCCGCGCCAAGTTCAAGTCGAACCTCCCGCCTGAGTCCATGGTCAGTGACGCCCTCTCTGTACGCCGTGTCATGTGTTGCTTCCCAGTTGATGCTCTGTCCTGATGCTGTTTTGTTTTATTTCTATGATGAGTGCAGGGGCGCAAGGTCAGAGTGTTCATGTACCCTAGCAGCACCTAAGGTTAGGATCCTCAAACGTCTGGCATTCTCTATTTGATTAGCTGGTTGATGTTGAATATGTTGTTTGTGATCGAATGATATGACAACAGATTCTGCTTAGAGTTCATTGCTGTAGCCTGTAGACCTAGGTTATGAGTTTTGGGTAGTGAAACGCATCATAGTTTGTGGTTTCAGCAAGCAGTGCCTATTCAGCTGTGAATCATGGTAATTTGGCTTTTGTGGTTTGGTTTGCTCGTGTTGATACTTGCTTGAATTCGACAAGTTATAGTTGGCTGAGTGAGTAATTCACTTCGTGAAGATTTCAAGTTAAAACTGCTGATTGCTATTTTGAGTTTACATGTCTCAACAATACAAAGTACACGTGGAATATACATTATCTAATTTCATTAGTCTCAGTAGTGCTCCATCTGTAAACAAACAAATGTAGGTCTTTCTAGTAGGAAAGATAATGATACTACTCATCAATCATTAATCAATATATTATAAGAGACTAGGTAAATGCCCGTGCTTTGCTACGGGTTTAAAAATTCATGACAAATACATATACACTTAAACCATTCTAACAATATAATAGTCATAATAAGCATGGGTGCATGTTGTTCTCAGGAAGTTTAATATAATCAGAGGTGTAAAAAGAATTAAATATATGACCCAACTGTGTAACATTGACTAACTACTTTTTTGTATTAAGTTGAGCTGTATGTACAATTAACATTAATAAAAGCACTAAAATACCATAAGAAATTAACACATTTACATTAATTTTTCTAATAAGCATCCGTGCAAACTAAAAAGCTTGAAAGAATTGACAACTAAAACCTAGTAAGCTCATGATTCCATATACAACACTCCCTCATTCTTGCTCCAAAATCAATTAAGGCATCTAAAATCAGTTAGCGGTGTCGAGCTGTTGCCTGCCTTAAGGCAGAAAAGATGGCCCCAAAACTTGAAATTTTCTTGTTAGTAGCATTGAATTCCTTCCTGTGTTGACGAAAGCAACAAGAGCCCCTAGGAGCCAGAGACCAGATGGGTATGGATATCCAGAAGCCCTCAATTCCTATGCAATCTGCTGCCTGATTTTTTATATACTCACTGGTAAGCAGCAGGAACAATAGAAGAGTACTTTCCATTGAGCAATGTGGACAAATCGAAAAAATCATAAGTGAAAATTTCATAATAACCATACCTTTGCTACAACAGTACAGTATATGTAACAGGTAGCATAGCCACCCTCACCAGCATGAAAATCAGCCCATGCCTCTCGTCCAAGTAGAAGCACTAAATGCAAGTGCAAAACAAGTGTTTTTTTTTATTTAGCTGTCAGCCAAATGCAAAAGAGACGTCAGGCTCCAATAATTTAACACACGCCCACACATTTCCACAAGCAAAACATGTAGATGGCAGTACAATTGACTTGCAGCTACAGCCGGAATGGCTGCAATTAATCACTAAAAGTTGAAACAATTTTTTTTGAAAGCAAGTTGAAACAATTATCAGAACAATGGCTGCAGTTCATGTATCATCGGTACTCTTATTTAGTTATTTTGTGACTTTTCATTCATCACTGTATGCAAAAAGAAAAGGACATTTTCTAGCTACACCCTTTGTTTTTTTTTTTGTTGTTTGTACAAACTACTTCCACGGCAGGAGCTCAAGCGGTATCCAAGTCATGCTTTAGAAACCAATTTTCAAGCAAAAAGAATCCTGGAACACCTAGCATCGTCTTATAGAATAAGACACCAAGAATAATGTTCTATGTTTTGGGCTGAACCAAACCAATTTTCAAAACTGTTCTCCCAAAAGGTTGCAGTCCATAAATCTAACATTCCATAGACATGCTTCACAGTTCACACAAATCACTGAATTACAAATCTAAATTTTTTTAATGGATCTCCTTTTGGATAAGATCTGTCACTTGAATTGCACTCTTTGCAAATAAGGAGGCAATAATTTCTTATGGTTTTCTTACACACAAACTTAAAGTTAGAATTCAAAATAGAAGTGGATCTCAAATGGAACGACAATCTGTGATCACAGCGCATATTGTTTAACTAAGACTGACTGTAGTACTGTACAGTTTGCCAATTTGAGGTTCACTAAGACAGTTGGTACATTTGATCAGAGACAGGCATATACAACCATAAATTCTCAAGCCATATAAATAAGAAAGCAAACTGAATCTCAAATCATCATATCTGAAATACAGTAGCACTCATTTAGTCGGTAAGAAAAAAGCAAGTTGCAGGTCTGAGCAGCTATTCATGTTCACAAATAGTATACTGTCACAAAACAAGAGTACATGAAGGAAAAAATAAATGAGCTGAGTTGATGGCCAATGCAATATGAAACTCTTTTCGCAACAAAAAAAAGGCAATATGAAACTGAAAGCCATTGAGTATTCTAAAAGTCTCCACTACTGTCAATATCAGACTCCTATGCAAGTTTGTAGTATGCTAATATCAGAATTGGACTTGCAGTGTTCAGGGATTGCAGCTGTAGCTAGCAAAGTATTTTTTATTCCTTAAGAGCAATCATCTTCTAAGCCCGTTTTTATTCTTAATACCACTAACTGACTAAAGATATCGAAAAGATCATCATGGTCTTGTTATACACCAAAAGCAGCATTACAGGGTATGCCGTTGACACCCTGCAGGTATCTAAGAACCTAGCTACATGCCTACATGTAGCAAATTGTAGTGCTCCCTACAAGCACTACAAAATAGTACTGCCACCAAATACGTTCTAGAATAGCAGGGCTCGTTTGATTTCAAAACAAATCCCTCCTTTCAAGAAAGCAAGGCTATACTGTCCTACACTTATGGTATACAAGTTGCAGATAACACAGCTATAAGCTCTAGAACACTCAAATCCGACCTAGATCTGACTTAAACCAACAAGATTAATTAGGGCTGCGGTAAACTCAGCCGCGGGTGAAGTTGGCAGCGGTTGCAGCAGCGAGAGGGCCCGGAGACGGAGGCTCGCTAGCTGCCTGCGTGTGAGTCGATTCCGTGGCCGATGGCCTCCTCTGCCGGCTGCGCCTAGAGACGCCCGGTAGGGGCAGGGGGTCTCCCGGGGTTGGAGGTGGATGAGGGGGCAGCGGTTGCAGGGCGGGTGCGGGCGGCCGTACCTCCACCGCGGCCGGGGGCGGGTGGAGGCGGGCGGGCGGCGGCGTTGGGCGTCAGCGACGGCTCAGGAACCCTAAAGGCAGCAGTGGCAGGGCGGGTGCGGGCAGCCGCACCTCCACCGCGGCCGGTGACGGATGGGGTCGGTGGCGGCGGGGGGCAGGGCGGGCGTCGGCGGCGGGCGTCCGGCCCGGCGTTGGGAACTCGGGATGGACCGGAGAGAACGATGGTTTTTTTAGCCGGAATAGTGCGGAGGGTTTTTCTTTCTTTTTTTTTTTTTTTTTTTTTGAAACTTGAGTGCGGGAGGTTTCGCGGGCGGGGCCTGGGAGCGGGCGGGGTCTTTCGCTCGCCCGGCGACGTTTCCCTTTCGCGACGTTTCACTTCACCCGGGGACGATTGCTTTTCCTATGTTTTTGCTGTAGAGATTTAGAGGGGCCAAACTGCTGGAAAATTAACAGTGAGGGATGGGGATGGCGTCATATATGCTAGAAATGTTTACCTTTGTGGAAACTTTTGAATGCTAAAAAATTCTAACTCTTATGTATGGAGTATATAGTCGTTCCAGCTAATGTTTTTCCAGTTCTCTATCAGTTATTCTGTTTAATGAGATGTCTATCACCATTTGATTATATCAGGTTCTTTGCCAATTTTGAGCACTTTATACTTGGCAATGTTTATTTTTACCATTTATAATTCTGTCCAAGCACTGATGCTTAGGGAATGTTTATGCCTTTTTGATACAATAGGATGGTTGTAAAATATAGTTTACCCTGTTTAGAAAATTGGACATGTGGCCCCCAACACAAAGTTTGAACTTGTAACTTGATCAAATGCTTAACCCTTTATAAAGTTCAATATACAGGTTCTCAGCCTTTGTTGCCTTTGCTTATGCTCTTCTGTGATTTTATTTCTACAGGTTTTGTTGCAGTAAAGATGGATGGCCATGCGAATTTCTTACTTTTCTCTGAGCTTAAAATGCCATGTGTTGGCAACTTAGATTGTTCTTGTACTGGACCTGTCAAAGTTCTGCCAAAATTTGCTGTCGAACGGATGAACTATTGTAGTATTGTTATGCCACCTGCAGAGCTTATTTTGCCCCCGTGCCATAGATGTCAGATTGCAGTATTTTCAAATTCCTATGGTCATATTTTCTCTTGTCTCCATCGTGCTGATCTTGGTGTGGATGTGTAATAGTCATTTACAGGGCTCAAGGATGCTTTGATGTATGCTTCTCCAAAACCATTTCTGCAAAATTTATGGACACGATTAGCTGGTTGTATGTACGCAGCTTGAATCCTGCGATTTCTCCGGCTGCTTGCATATAACCGTCGTGAGTCAGGTTGCAGGTGGGGCGGGCCCTTACAGCTGTCTGCAAGGCCGTCCCGTAAAATTTCGTTTTGTGGCCCAGCCGCAATTGCTTTGTGGCCTAAAAATTTAGAACCCGCAAAGACTATTGGGCCTGGTGCCAAAAACCCGCAAGGCCTGCAAGAATCCTCCCCCTGACCCTATCGCGGTCTCCGCTCGCGTCTTCCTCGCGTCGGCGGCATCTCGCCGGGGAGCGCCGGTTCCGGCATGGCTGGCGGCAGAACTTTGGCCCTCGGTTCGAGGCCTCCATGGTGGAGCAGGAGAGGACCCTGGTGTGCGGAGTGACCCGGCGAGCGGCGTCTCCGGCGCGGCCGTCGAGCGGGCGGGCGGATCCTGGCGCGGCCCGGCGTGTGGCGAGGCCCCTGGTGTGCGGAGCGACCCGGCGAGCGAGAAGGCTCCGTCGGCAGACGAGGAAGCCCACGCGCCATCGAGGTGAGACATAGAGATTACATCTAGCTCCGTTGTAATGAATTTCCTCCCATTAGTCTATGCTTGGGTGACGGTGATGGCAATGGAGACAATAATATCTGCTAGCGATTAGCCAGAAACAACTGTTCGATTAGCTGTAATCATCATCTTCCAGTCTTGTCACTCGTTAGTTCGATTAGCTGTCAGACAAGATTGATTCAACTATTTCTGAAACTTCACCGGCCGGAAAAACCACACCTCTACCCAAAAATCATCAGCCCACATTGGTACAGACGTTGCTAATTCCTTGTAACACACATATGGACAGACGTTGCTAATTCCTGAAAACAAACACATGCATGCCATACACTTGTATTTTAGCTCTTGCTAAAGCACGCAGCAGCATGACGAGGTTCAGTATCCTTTAGATTTTGAATTGAACTCCATCTGTTCAATCCAAACTGGGCTAAGTTGGTCTGCAGATTTGCTACCAGCTCTAGTAGGTGTCCAAAAAGGATATTTGCTGCATAGCACTGTGGCTTGTGCATAATCCATGGATTTGTCATATGCTCTGGAATGTCTGAACTGAGGAAACATGATAGCTTAGTTTTTTAAACACCATATCCAGAAATGAAGAGCTAATAAGAAACTTTGGAGGAGTTAAAACCATTTTATCTAATAAGAAATGAAGAGCTAATAAGACTTTGATGAGAACATGGTGCAGCCGACCATTTTGGGTTTTGCATTTAGATTACCTGACAATGTCAGTGTAATTCCAAGTATAGTTTGTGAGGACGTTCAGTCTGAATATTCAGTCTGACCATTCACTGATGAAATGAATGGTAACTTGGTAAGAGTATGGAAGGCATTGCTGATAGATAGACACTGACCACTTCTATATATATTGATGACAGATAAGATACAGTTTCCAACAGATTACACTTGTCCTCTAGAAATTTCTGGAAACTAGATATAGCGCTACAGGTAGATTTGGTCCTGTACGCAACAGTAAGACACAGTTTCCAATCGAGCTGTGCTTGTTTCAGCTTTGAATTCAGAGTTTGCAAGATCAATATTAGTGTAATTCCCGATCGAGTTTGGGTTTTGCATTTTGATTCCCTGACAATATTAGTGTAATTCCAAGTATAGTTTGAAATAATAATTATTGTATTCTACTATTCTATCCAGATCTGCTGGTGGTGATGAGATGGCGACCATACCATTTGAGGTTGTGCGAAAAGAGATGATTGATCATGAAGTAGTGGAACAGATGAGTAAGAATGCAGCTTCAATGAGTGTGGATGTGACGAAGTCACGGAAGCCATCTGCTCGTAATGCTCCAAAGCCTCAAGCCAAGAAGCTAGAGAAGAGAGAGGCAACTTCATGTGGCCTTAACGCAGCTACAGAAGCTACGTCTCTAACTAATCCTAGATCATTACTACATGATACTGCTACTAGTTTATTAGCAGCACGTACGGTACTGTCGTAACGTAGTCTTGTATCCAGTTATCTGTCAGCCATGTTTAGCCTGATATTATATTTAGCCTTGAAGAAAAGGATGCCGATGACAATGCTAGAGATACATTGTTGTGAGTGCTTGCGGACGTTAGCAGGCTCCACATGTTTGTCCGCTAAGCCCACTGGACGTTCGCGGCTATAACTTTGCGGCTAGCGGACGCCCGCATAACCCGCTAAATAGCTCGGTGGACAGCCTTGCGGCTCGTGGACGGTCTACAACCCGCCCCGTCTGCATCTTTAGTCGTGAGCTTGAAAACAAACACGGCCTATGCATTGGTATTCTCATATACATGCAAGGTCTCATCAGGTGCATCGTACCACTAGGAAACAATCATCTTCAATCTGTTCTAACAACCTTGACAGTTACAACTTACCCATCGTTTTTCAAGTAATCAGCTACAATTCTTTTTAATGAAATCTGTCATTTTGCAACCTCAAAAGTATTTTTTTTATGAATCCTGCCATTATGTGTTTCACGTTTGTAAGTAAAATATGTTTATTTTTCAACTCAAAGCAGGAGAGGAAATTGTAAGTAAATATGTTTGGCATCACATTCAATACTGCAAACTGTTGGCGGGTTTTGGATACTCTGAAAACAAAAGGCAAATCTGAATGCTACACTAAAATAATCACATCATGTTACACGTGTGTGACAAATATATGATTGTCGACCTTGTGAATCCACCAATGGAGCCACAGCCGCAAGATGGCATGTCTCCGTCACGTGAAACTTGCCTGAGAGGACATGTGCGTACTAATCTCGGCCTACATAATGGCATGCGTGCTTGCCATTTGTGACAACACATCATTGTAGCAGCAGGCATATATTCCAAGAGCCTCTCGCTGGAAAATGACAGGCATCACCGTGTCGAACATGACCAACTTGAAGCTAGCACTAGCAGCACAGTGCAGCGGTGGACGCCGCCACAGCCATGGCTGCCGTCCTGCCGTTGGCCCGTCTGCCAGAGCGCCGCCGCCAGCAGTGATCATGGCCGGCGCCGTGGCGTCGCCAGGCAAGCAAACGATGCTGGTTCGACGGCACTGTACAGGGCTGGGGAGGCATGTCAGGGCCGCCGGTGTCGTCGTTGCTAGTGCCACAGCCACCACCGCCGCCACTCAGCCAAAAGAGGAGGATCGTGCGATCAGAAACATCTCGGGTTTTCAGCCATCCATCTGGGGAGATTTCTTCCTTACCTACTCCAGTCCTCTGGCTGCTGAAAAGGTTTGTAACAATCTGTAATTAAGTGGCATCTTGTTGATCTAAACTCAGTTTTTTTGTGTGAATAAACTCTGTTTATTTTAAGCTGGGTGGGTATGCATTGATCCGCCATGCATCTGAAAACCATTTCAACAGGCATGGATGGTACATCGAGCAGAACAACTCAAGGAACAAGTGGCAAAACTGATAGTAGCTTCAAGTGCTTCTTGTAGCCTGTACCATAGGATTCATCTCATTCATGTCTTGGAGCGTCTTTGCCTGGATCATCTTTTCGAAGACGTGATCAATGATATGCTAGCTCAAATTAGTAACTTTGATGTTAGAGGCTGTGATCTTGGAACGGTGGCCATGTGGTTCTATCTTCTCCGAAAGCATGGATACAGGGTCTCATCAGGTATCCAAAACACATAAAACTCTAATTTGCAGCCTTTACAATTCAAAATTATGTTGCTCATTAAACAAAAAGTGTTTTTTTTTTTTTTTTTGTTCTCAGTGTAAAAATTAATTCTTGAATTATCTGTTCTAGATGTCTTCGCCAAGTTCAGAGACGAACATGGGAGTTTTGCAGCAAACAATCCAAGGGATCTACTGAACCTTTACAATGCTGCCTGTCTCAGGACACATGGAGAGATAATACTTGATGAGGCAATTTCCTTCACAACGAAGTGCTTAAAATCAATAGCACCGCCCTACATGGAAACATCATTAGCAAGTGAAATAAAGTGTGCGCTTGAGATCCCCCTTCCTAGAAGTGTAAGAATTTATGAAGCCAAATCTCATATAGCTGAATATGGAAAAGAGACTGGAGCTAATGAACTGGTATTGGAACTAGCAAAGCTCAACTATAATCTTGTGCAGCTCCAACATCAAGAAGAACTGAAAATCATGACAAGGTGAAGTGACTTACTCCATCCATTCAAAATTATAGGTCACTTATTAGCAATGTCGTTAGTCAAACTTCTCTAACTTTGACCAAGTTTATAGGAAAAGCACCATCAATTAGAGAACATCAAAGGCCTTGTTTAGTTCACAAAAATTGAACCCAAAAAGTGCTACAGTATCCATCACATCAAATCTTTTTTGACGCATACATGGAACATTAAATGTAGGTAAACAAAAGAACTAATTGCACGGTTTAGCTGGAAAAGTGAAAGACGAATCTTTTGAGCCTTGTTAGTCCATGGTGGGATAATAATTATCAAATGCAAACGAAAAGTGCTACAATAGCCAAACCTAAAATATTTCACCAACTAAACACCCCAAACTAGATTTTATTAGATTCTCCATAGGATTAATATATTTTTGATAATGCATAGTAGATGTTAGTATATGTTTCTAAAAACTTAGTCAACATAAGAGAAGTTTAGCTTATAACAAACTAAAGTAACATATAATTTAGAACTAAAGGACTATCTTTTTAATATAATAACTATTGTGACACACAATTATATATGTTTCTACCTCAGATTGTTCATGTATACCCAATTTCTTTACTTTACATCTGTAGAAGTTCAATTTAATGTGTCGTCGTGGGTCACCTAATGGTCTACAAAACAGAGTTTGCATTCCTAATTAATCGCAACAAAAGAATATGGAGACTATACCATGGATATCAACTTTTTTTTTGTGAGCATTATACACATTTCATATTTGTAGTTGTGGTTTAATTGAGAATGAGCAGGTGGTGGAATGATCTAGAACTTCAGTCAAGGCTATCATTTGCTCGAGACAGAGTTGTAGAGTGCTACTTTTGGATGGTGGGAGTATATTTTGAACCAAGTTACTCACGAGCTCGAATAATATTGTCAAAAGTTCTCGCCATTATATCCTTATTGGACGACACTTATGATGTCTATGGAACTTCACAAGAGTGTGAGTTATTTACCAAGTGTATAGAAAGGTTTGTGTTCTTGATGAATGAAATTGAACTCTTTATCTACTAGGAATAATACTAGAAGAAAATAATGTAGCTAATAATGGATGAAAATTGCTTTGGTCCAGCTGGGACACTGCAGTCACCGGAGGTCTCCCAGAGAACATGAAGTTCATCTTTGGGAAAATTTTGGATACTTTCCAAAGCATGGAGGATGAGCTAGCACCGGAGGAGAAATACCGCATGCCCTACTTAAAAAAATTTGTGAGTGAATTTTTCCTATATTGTCTGTGTATTTTTTTTTTTTTTTTGCCAAGAATATTGTCTGTGTATTTGGTATTTAGTTTACATCTCCTATGCAGTCAATTAATTGACCTTCAAGCCATATATTCATTATCAACACAAAAGCAAATGTGCCGATGTTTCGAACCACTGGACCAGCAAATAGTAATTCAGAGCTCTTTGTTTAATATATAGATATTTTCTAGAATATTGGATACAAATTAAGATAGTATCCCCTCAGATATTGTTCAAATATAAGAACAATTAACAGTATCCATCAAATATATATCTGATATTTGGTCGGATAATTTAGATAGTTAGGTCAGATATTTTGTTCAAATAATTTGTGTTGGATATCCATTATTAGCCATGGTTGTATGCCCAATTTTAATAAATCCTTAAATGAAATTTATCCCAAAAAAGATATGTAAAGTAGAGTTGCTTATTATTTTTCCTAATGTATTTATACGTACGAGGTACAGCTAATTTGAGGTATTACCTACCAACGTTTTTGTCCCAAATATGCAGATTGTAGATCTAGTAAGAGCCTATAATAAGGAGGTAAAATGGCGTGAGCAAGGGTATGTCCCTGCAACCGTTGAGGAACACTTGCAGGTTTCAGTAAGAACTGGTGCTTGTCACCTCTTGTCGTGCGCATCATTTGTTGGAATGGGAGATGTGGCAACTCAAGAAGCTTTCGAATGGGTATGCAGTGTGCCTAAAATAGTACAGTCGCTCTGCATTATTCTCAGGCTTTCTGATGATCTCAAGTCATATGAGGTAAATATTTATATTTATTTTGGTTTTGCATACTATATGAGCTCAGTTTTTTTTCTGATGATCTGTAATGCCTGGAGTGTTTTGCCACAGCTGAGCCTTTAGGCAGCTGTTTAGTAGGGCAGGCGCGCCGATACGCTATGAACTTGAACTGTTATGTGGAGCTTTTGCAAAATGCAATACAAAAGCAGGGGAAACCTCTTTTTCTAAAAAAAAAAAGTTCTAGCAGAAATGGGTTTTACTATTTACTGTACCATATCATAAATAGGCACAAAGTACATTTACAACTGCCGCCCTTTCCGGAAGTATAACCAAGCAATTGCATATATATGTGTGTCTGCAGCGAGAGAAAATGACCTCACATGTTGCTTCGACAATAGAAAGTTGTATGAAAGAGCACAAAGTCCCACTTGAAGTGGCACGTGTGAAGATACAAGAAATGATAGAGGAAACCTGGAAAGATTTTAACGAGGAATGGCTGAACATGAAAAATCACCAGCCGAAGGAGTTACTCGAGAGGATCTTCAACCTGACAAGAACAATGGTGTATATATACCAACAAGATGATGCGTACACAAACTGTCATGTCATCAAAGACACCATAAACTCGTTGTTTGTCGAGCCTGTTTCGATAGCGTAGGACATTCGTCTCTGATCGAATAGTCGTGAAGCGCTATGGTTGTGAGGGTTTGATTACTGCATTCCTTGTGTTCATGTACTTCACACAGAGACTTTGTGGGGGCATTCACTTGGTGCTTGGTTTTATCTAGTCACTAAACTTCTTCATGTAATTAGTTAGCTGCTATTCAACTTTGTTGGTGATTCTTGTAAGATTCGCCTTGCAAGGATTGTGTTGTAAACTCTCTCTTTCTCCAAATAAAAAGCGTGCTCAAACAGTTGCAAAAAAATGGTATAGCCATATGCATTTTATCATTTAATTAGTTGAGAACCATAAAGTTCATATATGTTATATGAAAAATGTACTTGTTATTATAAGTACAATACCTTGTAAGAAATATTATTTTGTCAATCTTGGAGAGGTAACTGCCACAAATCAGAAGGTCCTTGATGCTTTCTGACAGATGTCACAAGTGGTGACAAAGGAGTACATACCACAAAAAAATAGTTTCTTCAACTTGGCCACTCAGGGGCAACGAAGAGCAGCCAATACCTTGTGATGAACAGTTGTGTTGTTTCCAAGCTGAACTCTGTTCTTGAAACAGAGTAATCCACCTTTCAAAGTCAAACCCAGCATAACTGAAGGAGAAATAACCAATTTGGATAAAAGATCATAAGACATAGAATCCTTAATGTAGCTTTGCATGACCTCGGTGCACTATTAAGGAGTGTTAGAAGAAATAATTAGCCAAGCAATGGACCTGATCATGTGGCGGGACAGAGTATCAACGACACCGTTACCACACACTTTTTTTGTATACAATGCGATAGCAAATACCAAATATCTTAGTAACGACACGGTTACCACTAACCACACAGCATTTATTTGACATCAGTCAGCTTAAGCCAAGTCGAAATGGCCTCCAGTTTGGTAGGATTAGTGGGAATGTCGTGGTTGGAAATTTGATGGCCCAAATAGTGAATTTTTTTGTGCTGAGTAAATGTACACTTGGACCATTTGAAACTCCACCCGTCTATAATTTTGAATTGATTCCTTATCTATAACGCAAATGTCCTTGTTTACCTATTTGTAAAAACGCAACAATATAGTAAGAAAGTTATCCTAATTTCTTACTTCATAGTTTTATTTGATTACAACATTTCATCTTTTGATGAAATAATTATTTTAATGAGGTATAAGAGGAACAACTCTACTAAATCATTTAAACATTCTTTTTCATTCTTGAGCAATTGAACCGAAAGAAGTCAAAGAACTAGTGAACTGGCCCGCGCAAACTATGCATCTACCATATGATATAGTCTTCAAGCTCACTAGGTGAATTCTCCGCGCGTATGAAGAAGAAATCTATGAGTTAGAATATTACTATCACGCTCCTATTTTTTTTGTTTTCCCCTTTTTCATTTTTTTATTTTTTACTTTACTCTATACCAACTACCATCAGTGGGCTCACCTATAATTTTATCAAAATATATCCATATGAGATCTTGTTTTCGAGGATTTATTAAAATGAATTTAATTTAGTTTTTTGGATTGTGAGTTATAACATTTTTTAGTTAGTTCAAACAGTGGGGTCCGTGAATGTCATGTTCTTAGTGTGGCTGTTGAGGTGGCATGCTTGCATGTCGAGAGAACTCCTTAGTGGGTCGGGGTTCTCTATATAGGTGTAGTAGATTTCAATTATATGTCATACTTTGAATCTATTACTTTATAAATGTTTTTTATCGAAGTAGGTGTCCCACACCATCAAGGTTTGGGATAATTTTGTACACAATGGTGGTAGTTATGAGTAATTTCATCAACATGGATAATTAATTTCCCACAACTAATGTGTTAATTCAAGGATTTAAGAATTAAAGTGAGATTCCTTTTGTTGGCCAACACTAGTATAGCAAAAAAAACATGATGTGTAGAATCAAAATATTGTATTATAATTTTTAAAAACAAACTTTGTTATTTGCAATAATAACCTAGATAACAGTTAGTGGTGTGTTTGTAATTTAGCTAATCTCTCAGTCAGCATAAGCGACATGCAATTCTAGAGTTTGAAGCATCTCCTAGAAAGAATGCAACTTTAGGGATATGAGGCAGCTGTGAAGTAACTAGCGAGGTGGGACTCACTAAGCAAAAGGAAAGGCAAAATAGCCATATTGGTCCCCTGAACTTTGCATCGAGGGGTCAACTTCGTCCTCCAACTTCGAAATGACCAATTTAGTCCCTCAACTTTTATTTTTGAGTCAAACTTGTCCTTGTGCTGATATATGACTCCATATTGGATATGAAACTAATATAAAAGAAATCTTGTTTGAGTACATATATTTTGCCTATCAAATTTGTATGAGCACATGAATGACTACAAATAGTACATGTAGATGAACTTTTTAGAAACCATATTTTGTGTTGGTTTTTTTAAAAAATATATTGTTATGTATACGTATTATGGGAGTATATATGAGCACATCCTGTTTGACTAGTCACCTAGATGAGCAAAGGATAAAATGGACTTTTTGCACAAATTTTATGCAAAAATAGAGCATCACATCATAACAAGGACAAGTTTGATCCAAAAATAAAAGTTGAGGTACTAAATTGACCATTTTGAAAGTTGAAGGACCAAGTTGACCCTTCGCGTAAAGTTTAGGGACCAAAGTGGCTATTTTGCCAAAAGGAAAAGAAATCAACTCCATTTGTTCTCTTTCATGCCCTCCCCATTCATCTTCTCTCCGGCACTCCACCCATTCAGCTAGTCTCTCATGCACTCATTTGCTTGTGTGTGTGAAAGAAATTGTGGTTATAGAGACTTGGAGTGGACATGAACCTAAGGGAGTATGACCGCTTTACCAATAGTGGAGACTCAATCTGGAGACGTTTCCGCCTATATTCCTAATAATGTAATCTCAATTACAGATGGACAAGTATTCTTATCCGCGGATCTATTCAATGCCGGAATTCGACCTGCTATTAATGTGGGTTTCTATATTCTAGATATATAGAATAGAAGAATCTCGATTTGTCAAGTCTCATGATCGTATCAAGATCTATTTAAATTCGGCTCAGTCTTTTTTTTTGGAAAAGATTGAGCCGAATTTAATTGCAATCAATTAGAAGAATAAAGAAGAATTACTGCATTTCTTAACTTATTTTTTCTCTTTCTATTTTTCTTCTTTTTTTTTATTTAGACCTTCTTTATATCTAGTTTTATCTACTTATATCTATAAGGTATCCATCGCTTTGAAACCATCAAATTTGATCTCCTTCCATATTTCACAAGCTGCGGCTAGTTCAGCACTCCATTTGCAAGCTGCTTTGATAATTTCATTACCTTCACGAGCAAGATCGCGCCCTTCGTTACGAGCTTGTACACAGGCTTCTAAAGCCACACGATTAGCCGCTGCACCAGGTGCATTTCACGGGTCCAATAATTTGATCAATAACGCCCTACGCTTTTTCTTCAATTGTGGAAACCCCGGGACGCCAAGTAGTAGGATTGGTTCTCATAATTATCACATAATTTTCAAAAAAAAGGAATTTGTCGAATTTTTTTTTCTTGTTGAATAATGCCAAATCAAAAAAAAAAATCCAAAAATCCAAAAGTCAAAAGGAAATGAATTAGTTAATTCAATAAAAAAAGGAGGAACGAACCGGCCTCAGCGGATATCTTTGCTTCGGAACAAAACAATTAGCATTAGGCTCGGTCAACTGGAATGTGTATTATCCATATGGGAGATCTTCCAATCGAGAAGATCCATCGATCTGAGACGATTAAACGGAAAGACACAGGAGGTGGCGAAAACAAAAAAAAAGAGAAAGAGCTTACAAACTTCTCTGAACCCGAAAGCCAGCGGAGCCCTTATTCATGGGTTAGGAGACACATGCGTCATTTTCTCTCGTGCACTCATTTGCATGTGTGTGTGAAAAGAAGTTGTGATTGTAGACATGTCATGACCCAGGAAATAGGGTCCGAAGGGACAGCCCGACAGGGCCACGAACCACGGGCGCCGCCCCCCAGGCTTCGCTCGCCGCGCCCGCCGCCGTCTCCTCCCTTCCGCGGATTCTTCGCAATTAATTCGGGAATAAAGGAGGAAAATATCTAGGATTATCTTTAGGTGTTTTGGTGTGCAAGGGGATATCTCATCTATAAGGGAGACCCTTATTAGGAAATAAATAAATAGGATATGCTTGTAAAAGGTATTCCAATCTATAAGGAAACCTTTAGAGATTGTTTGAGATACAAGTCCCACTAGCCGGGCTATAAAAGTAAGGGGGTCTGTAATCTTTCGGGGCAACAAGCAAATAAAGAAATTTATCCCAATCTCTCTCTCTCTCTCTCTCTCGCCGCCCCTTCCACGCCCTCGCGCCGCCGCCTTGGCGCCCAGCGCGCCCGACCACCGCCGCCGTCGAGCCTCCACGGCCGGCACGCTGCCGCCGCCCACGCCGCCACCACCACCATCGCCCCCATCCTCCTCCTCTCCTCCTAATTCCCCAATTCACGTGTCGGTTTCGGCCCAATCTAGCTGGGTTCGGCGGTGGTATCCGGAGACCACCGATCCACCCACCACCATGGATAGCGAGTCGAAGAAGGCTGGCGAAGAATGCGGGGGAACAGTTCGCCAAATTCGGCGGCCGGATGGATACGCTCGAGAATCATATTGCTATTCTCTCGGGCAACGATCCAGCAGCAATCAAGTGCCGTCAACAACTCCATGAAGTTGATCCGGAGATGAAGACGCTGTTGGAGACAGCAGCCCGCGACTTCATCAAGAAGCGGACTGATGGCAAGCAGAACCAGGACAATCAAGTCACCGTAGCCGATCTGGAGAACCTGATGAAGGGCTACCTTGGGGCGAAGTCCACGCCCGGCAGGGCGCCGCCAACGAGGGCGCATGTGCCGCCCCCACCCCCGCCCGCCGGACACCTTCCCAGGTCTCGCTCCTCGCTTGCACAAGCTGTCCTTCCCCACCTATGATGGCAAGGAGAATCCCCTTCCGTGGATCAACCGCTGCGAGCAATTCTTTAGGGGACAAGGTACGCCAGCAACAGAACAAGTCTGGTATGCTTCCTATCATCTCACGGGAGGAGCCCCAGCGGTGGTACATGAGGCTGTCTCGGGGAGAAACCGGTGGCGGTGGGCAAGTTTCACCCCAAGTATGTCAACGAGCACCGGCCCGGTGAGCGGCGGAATCGGCTGGGTGAAATGGACATCAGCGAGGAAGACAGCACCGTCGATGAGTACACGGAGCGGTTCTGGCGCCGTAGCGCGTGCGAGCCACCTCGACGACCAGCAGCAGATGAACATCTACAGCAGGCTTGGGTGAACCGCTCAAGACGGACGTCGAGATCGAGAATCCCAGGACATGGAGGCTGCCATGTCTCTCGCCCGGGCGTACTGGCGGCGCCTTGCCATTCTCTACAACACCGGCAAGCCGGCCAAGAGGAGGCAAGGACGGGCGCCCGCGCTGTGGCCCGATGACCGCCCCCCCGGGCGCCCTCCTCTTCGACGGCACCGGCGGCGACTTCGGCCGTTCAAGCGGCCGACACCGGAGGAGATCACGCGAACGGCGCAAGGCGGGGCGTGGCTTTAAGCGTGACGAGCCGTTTACATGGGGTCACAAGTGTAAGCACCTCTTCGACATCCACGATCCTCAACGACTACACCGGCGACTCGACAAAGCGTCTCACCGGCGGGCGTCAAGGAGGAGCCGGCCGACTGAAGGTCCTCTTCGGGGACCCGACTCCCCGATGCGTGGTGCTCATTCTCTATACCTCGTCGGTATGATCTCAAACGGCGTCAACATCATCGTCGACTTCGGGAGGAACGCACAACTACATCGACCCCAGCGTGGTGACCACGGGTGGCCTCGGACTCGGCCGGTGCGTGTGCTGATCACTGCGGCACCGCCGCCACCCTCGACATGCCGGGCCGCCACCTTAGAGGTGCCACTACGCCTCGGCGCCCGGCTCGCCGACATCAACGCCACGTCATGCCATTGGGCAACAACGTCGGCGTCATCCTTGGCATGCCTTGGGCGGCAAGCTTGGGACGAGTGACATGGGACTTAGCGACACACGAGCTGCGCAGTACTACGCGACGGCCGCCCGAGCACGTTCACGTCGGCTCCACCTCCTCAGCGTGGAGGCACCCCGGCCGACCCGGCACCTTTCGGTCGGGCATCTTCGCCGGCGTCGGGACACTTCCTTCTCGACTTGGGAAAGCGTTTGAGGCATGCGGCGCCTTGGACCTCTACGACACGTCCTTTGGCGTCTTCGTCCGGCTTCGAGGCGAGCAACACTTTGGAGGACCGGCACCTACGCCGGATCGCCCTTGGCGTCACCACGGGCGGCGCCGCACCAGCATGGATGCTCGAGGGCGGCCTCCTCCTCTTCGATGGCTACTTCTACCTTCCGGCTTCCTCTCCACTGCTTCCGGACTGCTGGAGGCCTTGCTTCAGGGCGGAGTTCGCAGGACGAACTTCCTCGCCTTGGGAGCCTACACAACGGAGCCAACTACAGGTGCACCGACCGCCATCCTGTTGGGCGGCATGTGGCCGCGGCGCCACCACGTCGGCCGGCCAGGGTCGTCTTCCTCGGACGGCATGGATCGTCTCTTCCTCACCGGTCGACAACGTCCACATCGGCTACGATGCCGAGGGGCACCCACCGCTTTCGCCCTCTACGTTCGGCGTCGGCTCCTTCATGCACGGATGCGATGTTGAACTTGGTCGCTACTCCTCCTACTCGCCGCGACATCACCATCGGCGTCTCCTCCCGCTCTTCGTCAACGCTCCACCCGTGGCGCTTCTTGTTCTGGAGAGCCCACCCGCGACATGGTGCATCGGCACCTTGAGGTGGGCGTTCAAGAGAGCTTACGCTTGCGGCCCGCCCGACGAGCGACGACATCACGGCGGGGGACGTGCTGTCCACCGGTACATCTACCACGGCTACATCGGCAACCTTCACTACCTCACGGAGTTTGCTCCCAAGCGAACCGGGGAGAACATGATCCTCGGGAACCCGGTGCATGGTCGGCCGGGTGCTGCGGGGTTGAGCTCATCATGCCGGGGCGGCTGATCTCCACCCGGGTGTGACCGGCGCGAGGACGCCGCCGGTCGGAGAAGGGGGGAGATGTCATGACCCAGGAAATAGGGCCGGAATGACAGGCCCGACAGCCCCTGAGCACGGGCGCCGCCCCCACGGTCTCAAGCGCGCCCCGCCGCCGTCTCCTCCCTTCCGCGGATTCTTCGAAGAATTAATTCGGGAACAAAGGAGGAAAATATCTAGGATTATCTTTAGGTGTTTTGGTGTGCAAGGGGATATCTCATCTATAAGGGAGACCCTTATTAGGAAATAAATGAATAGGATATGCTTGTAAAGGTATTCCAATCTATAAGGAAACCTTTAGAGAGATTGCTTGAGATACAAGTCCCACTAGCCGGGCTATAAAAGTAAAGGGGTGCAGAATCTTTCAGGGCAACAAGCAAATAAAGAAATTTATCCCAATCTCCCCTCTCTCTCTCTCTCTCTCTCTCTCTCTCTCTCTCTCTCTCTCTCTCTCTCCTCTTCCTCTCGCCCTCGCGCCTTCCCCGCCCTCGCGCCCGCCGCCCACCACCGCCCGTCGCGCCTCCACGGCCGGGCGCGGCTGCCGCCGCCCACGCCGCCACCACCACCATCACCCCCATCCTCCTCCTCTCCTCCCAATTCCCCAATTCACGTGTCAGTTCCAGCCCAATCTAGGCGGGTTCGACAAGACATGTTGTGGACATGAATCTAGAGACACATGCGTCATTTTCTCTCGTGCACTCATTTGCATGTGTGTGAAAAGAACTTGTGATTGTAGACATGTTGTGGACATGAATCTAGAGACACATGCGTCATTTTCTCTCTTGTGCACTCATTTGCATGTGTGTGACAAGAACTTGTGATTGTAGACATGTTGTGGACATGAATATAGAGACATATGCCTCATTTTCTCTCTTGTGCACTCATTTGCATGTGCGTGATAAGAACTTGTGATTGTGGACATGTTGTGGACATGAATC
>JADLZK010012927.1:0-198908 GCA_015847255.1 Hyparrhenia diplandra
AATGCTTTTGCACGCATCAATTAGATTTCATGGCAAGAGCACCTCAAGCATCAAGCAAACATTCAGAATTGATTCTTACAAGTGCTATTGTGACTACGCCTACAAAATAGGCACTCCAAATCCTAGAATCAGAATTCATTGTCATTCTGATAAATGAAATCTGATGTGCCTAATGACGCTCTACATTTTGAAGCATCATATACTTTCATATGTGCACAACGAAACCAGGGATACACGGACAAGGATATACTAGTTTACATTGGAAAAAAATATTTTTTTCGAACCAGGGTTCACCCTATTTCCATTGCATGAGAACGGAAATACAGAGTTTTAACATAAGTTCAGAACAGCACATGCATTATTATTTCTAATATATAGTTTAAGCAGGAACTGCTACATAGCCTACCTGACATCATTAGTCGGGCTTCAGATTCTTGCTTCAACATGAAAGTGAGGCAGAACCAATACACAAGCAGGCAGAAAAGCGTAGTTCTGAACACCATTCTCGAATCCATCCTTGTAAGACCTAACTCAAAATAAAAAAATGGACGAAGGTATCCTATAAACGAAATTCTTAGCTTCAGGTCTAGCAAATATCATAGTGCGAAAATGGTTCCACCATATCAAAGTGTGGTGCACAACTGCACATCACTTATCCATCTCCCCAGATAATAGCACTATCCTCTGCACAAATGAAGCACAAGTATTAAGAATTAGAGTTTGTGCGAAATACAGAAGCAATGAAAGTTTTGCAGACACGATGGTACTGTAAATCCTTAAGAAAACAGAGTGCATGATTTGATGATTTTCCCTGCCACGTACCTTTGATCTTTTTGTTTATCCACACCTCAATCAGCATCCCTGCACCAACTCCAGCAGCACACACGGCACCATAGATTGCCAGTGCAGAAGGCAGAGATCGCCGAGGCAGAAAATAACACTCAGGGACTTGTCTAATCTTCTTTGGAAGACGTTTCTTGACAACTGGTTGGCTAGATTCCGTAGTCACTGCACCGCCCACAGTCTTCCAGTCCACATTCTTCAGCATATCTTTCGAGTCCTCACTAGCCATTTGGAAGCTGTGTATGCGCAAAGACACATCATCTGTCTCAAAATTGGATCCTAATACAATGTAATAATATCCAGAATAATTGGGACAGTCAGCAGAGCATACTGTTGCAACTAGTAGCATATTTGCAAATTTATGTCCCGCCCCTCACAAAACGCAACAACCAAGACAAGCAAATAGACCACGAGGGGCGACTTTTAACCCCTTTGAAACATAAGAATCTGCAGGAACGGCACAGTAATTTTATAGACAAAATATTTTCTTTACAAAATAAAACATAAATAGCATGGAGAAACACTTTTTAAAATGGTGTCTCATCACTAAGAAAACCGTCATTTCCAATAATACCAAAGCGTTTTTATCAATTTGCATTGGCCAATGATATACTCCCCTCCGGGATTGTCGGGACCTAAATATTGGGCCCCGAGACATTCTCAATCAACGAATCCGCCGGCCCATCGGGGCCGGTGAAAACTCCCGACCGCCATCATCCCACACCGAAGGACGGCCCAACGGGCGGCGGACCGAGCCAAAGAGCCACGACGCATACATGAAGATAGAGTCGGCCCACAAGCGGCCCGCTGAAGTCACCCGACGAAGGACACCGAGTAATTACTCGGTTAACTTCCAAGCGGTCTTTGACCGCCTTGTCTTCATCCACTAATCTCCATGACCAAGCGTCGGTAAGGAGCTCGCTTACGCTCAAGAATGACAAGGTCAAGAACCCTTACAAGGCGGAGAACCGAACGCTCCATCGTCATCGCTTAACCGAGGCCGGGGCTCGGACTCAACCCCAATCTCCCGTCTCGCCCGAGGAGACCCAGCTCTCCATCCTCGGGCGCATGGACTATGCCCCGCCCGAGGGTGGCCTAGCTCACCACCCTCGGGCGCACAATCTCCCCCTCGCCAGAGGAGACTCAGCTCTCCATTCTCGGGGCAGGGTAGCCCAACTCATTTCATAATCCTCAAGCATCCATTCACTGATCACCTACAAACTAAGTTCGTAACTGAAATTGAAAACCTGTCAGTTCCCATAACAGAGTGACTAGGTGGGTCAGTAAATCGCCAATCTTAAAAGGATCACTATGGCACGATTCCAGTTCAAAGGAAGGTGCATACAGAGGCAACACAACACCCTGTCAGTCCAATCCTTGTAATTTTCTCCAAAAAGTGAATAACGAGGAGCTCGAAACTAGTCGACCGTGACACACCCCGATCTACAGAGACCAATTCCTAATCTGGCTGGAACAAGCTTGCATGTCCACGCATCTGATGCCATGACTATGAGAAGAAGCGAGGCCAGGCCAACCAGGTGGCGCGGTTGGCTGTGGATGAGAGGTGCAGTGAATCCTCTCACCTGGGTGAACTGGATGATGGCGGCGGCGGCGGCGTCGTTGGTGGGCACTGAAATGACGCCTAGAATCAGTCAGCTATTAGGGTTGCAACTCCCGAGTCCGCACGGCGGGCGGGTGGACGGATAGTACGGAAAACGGTGCGACGGGAGTCGCCTTGGGCTGGATAGCCCGGTGACTGCCGACGGCCGACGGCGAGTGCTCTTCCCTCTGCCGACGGCGATTGGTTGGCAACTTGGCGGCTGAGCGACGGGGAATTGAGGAATTCGACCAGAGAGAGAAGTCCAGAGCGGAGACAGGAGATGAGAGTGTCACACGTACATGGGCCAGAAGAGTCTTGGGCCTACATTCTACACAAGGTCCATCGCCCAGCCCAAAAGGCCCATACCGAAGGCCTGTTAAGCAATCACGACCTAGGGTTTCCATCCGTGACGAGCCAGCCATATAAATGCTCAGAGCACCAGCTTACCTCTCGATCTCTCTTCTCGCGCCGCCACCTCCCTGTTCCATCTCTCTAGCGCACGGCGCAGCCCTCCGAAACCCTAAACTTCGGCGGCGAAGATGGCGGCGGCACCGGCAGGCGGCGGCGCGCGGGCGCTCACCCAGCGGGAGCAGGACATCCAGATGATGCTCGCCGCCGACGTCCACCTGGGCACCAAGAACTGCGACTTCCAGATGGAGCGCTACGTGTACAAGCGCCGCACTGATGGTATAACTCCAATTCTCTCTAGACTAACCAATTGTCTAGATCGAATGCGTCTTGTTTTCGATATCTAGGTATAGATCTGTTGGATCTTGCTATGCGCATGTGGATGTACTTCCTTGTTAAGGTTTTCTGGTATCAGTATGTTATTATGTAATTTCTAGGTAAGGGTTTTTGGTACCAGTGTGATACACATATGTGCGCCGTCTACTTTTAGTATTATTTCCCCAGTTTGGTCTTGAGGATTTGTCTAGCATGAAGATTTGTAGGGTTCTGGATTTAGCGTGATGCACGTACTTGTAATGTCTAGCTGTTACATTACATTTGCTATTAGTCTCACTGTCATACCACATATGAGCTGTGGGATTGGTTCGGACTAGAATCTTTCAAAATTTAAGGATCAATTGACTGATATCGAACATCTCATGTCTATGTTGCTGTGTTTGTTCACTGGAGTCAATGCAAAGAACGTCTAGTGGTTCAGTGCTAACTCAAGTTGTTTATGCCGATGAATCCCCTTTGTCATTTGACCATGGTGAGCAGCAAATTAACAGTAGTGCTTTTGTATATTATCGTCCTTCAGGTATCTACATTATTAACCTTGGCAAGACATGGGAGAAGCTTCAGTTGGCCGCCAGGGTCATTGTTGCCATTGAAAATCCACAAGATATCATCGTCCAGTCTGCTAGACCCTATGGCCAGAGGGCTGTCCTCAAGTTTGCGCAGTACACTGGTGCTCATGCCATTGCTGGCAGGCACACTCCTGGTACATTCACCAACCAGCTGCAAACCTCATTCAGTGAGCCGCGCCTTCTTATCCTGACTGACCCTAGGACCGATCATCAGGTAAACTTATATCTGCTGAAATCAAAACTTTGTTGATTCCCACCATTGCTCTGTTTCCCCTGACTTACAAATCTTCTGTATCAAACTTCGTGTAGCCCATCAAGGAGTCTGCGCTTTGGAAACATTCCCACCATTGCCTTCTGTGACACTGACTTCGCCTATGCGCTATGTTGACATTGGCATTCCTGCCAATAACAAGGGGAAACAGAGCATTGGTTGTCTTTTCTGGCTGCTTGCCAGAATGGTCCTCCAGATGCGTGGTACAATTCTTCCAGGACACAAGTGGGAAATCATGGTAAACTGATATAATCTGAAGTAGTCTCATTCCTGCCAATTCCCGACCTGTATAAACAAAGGATTTACTTTTTGTTGCCTCTTGAATCATATGCTTGTTTCTCTTTTGCAGGTTGATCTCTTCTTCTACAGAGATCCAGAGGAAGCAAAGGAGCAGGAGGAAGAAGAGGCTCTGGTTGCTCCTGACTATGGTGCAGTTGCAGAATATGCTGCTCCAGGGGTGACAACTGGGGCGCCGACTGGGGAGCTGGTGAAGCTGCTGCTCCGCCTGCTGGCATTCCAGCTGCTGGTGCAGACTGGGCTGCTGCTCCAGGTCTAGTTACTCGTCTCATAATACATTCTAATCTTTGTAGTAGTATTCTGTTCCACATGCTTAGTTTGTCTAGGGAAAAATGTTTGAATGATCGATGGTTGACGCTGACCTTTTGTGCCTAGAAGTAGATTGCTATTGTGTCTATAGCTGGAAGGTGCTTTGAGCTTAAGCTTTGATATGTTTTCTTGAATTGCTTTAAATTCAGTGGACATTTTTTTATCACAAGTTACCCTCTGTCATGTAGCATTTTGTTGTTAACTATTATTGAAGCTTTAGATCGCTGTAGAGTACAACTCAATAATGTTTGTTTACGTTTGCCTGTTAATTTTTTTATCATCTAGTTATTATGTGCGTGTTTAGTTTCATACACCAGTGGCTCTTACATTCGGCCTTTGAATTTCAGCTCCTCCTGCTGATGGTGCCTGGGATGCAGCTGCGGCTCCAGCAGCCACCGGATGGGAACAAGGCGCTGCCCCTGTTCAGGCTCCTACCCCTGACTGGTCGTAAAGAGTAAATCAGCATGGTTGATGGCTTATAATTGTCATCATCAGAACTTGTCTGTAGACATTGCTTGAGAAGTAGCTTTGAACCTTTTACGTACTACTAGATGACAATCAATTTTGTGTTATCGACTCTGCTCTTTGTTGTCTTGAATGGATAGCTCTATTTTGAGCGTATTTTTTGTGAGCTGTATGCTCTTCCTTGCAGCAAATGTCTTGCGTGCTTGCTTGTTGTGGGATCTAAATGGGCTCCTTGTTATTATCTCAATTGGATAGCTCTGTTTTGATCGTATTTTGAACTATATGCTCAGCAAATGTCTCGTCTTCTTGCTTGTTGTGGGAGTTATATGTGAGTTGTATCAATGTCTTAATGTGGGACGCCTCACCCAAGATTTGTTGAACAAGTTCGCTGAAAGCTGATGAAGCTTAGGTTTTTTGGTACAAAGGCAATGCCAGACAGAGGCTTACAACAGGGCTCTGATCTGGTCGCCCTCAGTTTGGACGTGCCGTCTGGTGATCTCCAGCACGCTCCGGCAGCCGCAGAGCGCCATGGTCAGCTCTAGCTCCTCGTTGAGCATCTCGATGACGTGCCTCGCGCCGGCCTCCCCGCGCGCTGCCAGCCCGTAGAACACCGGCCTTCCCACCTGCAAACACAGCGCTCAGGAGTTTTCACACGGTTCCATCTCTGAATTAGCAGTGACCTGTAGCTGTTGATTTACCATGACTGCGGTGGCGCCGAGTGCCAGCGCCTTGAACACGTCGGTGCCACGCCGGACGCCGCCGTCCACCAGCACCGGCACGGCCCCCGCCACCGCCTTAACCACCTGCAATGCAGCGCCACCCGTCGTGAACGTCTGTGTTTGCATGTGCGGCGCCTTGTCTGGAGGAGAAACGTGCGTGGGCGGCGGCCGGCCGGCCGGCCGGTTGGCCGTGCTGTGTGTTACCTCTTCGAGCACTGATATGGTGGCCGGCGAGTAGTCCAGCTGCCGGGCGCCGTGGTTGGACACGATCACGCCGGCCGCCCCTGCCACCACGGCCTTCCTGGCTGTTCAACGCCACCGCCGCAGTGTGTCATCCGAGTTCAGTCAGTGAGAACTACCATTTCCAGTGCTACGATTCAGCAAATCAAAGCTGATATTACGGTGGTGATTTCATTACCGTCCTCGGCGGTGAGGATGCCCTTTGAGCAGGATGGGCAGCCTGGTTACGGACTTGAGCCACTCCACGTCCTGCAACCAAACCACATACAAATTCAGGCAACAAACTAAAGAAACGGACGGCATCAACCACCATACTCGTTGCCACATAATTGCCCGGCCAGCCGGCCGGCAAGACTACTGCTCCCGGTCCATCAGGCCATCACGCCATGCATGGACGCATGACCACCGCCCACCGGTACAGAGATTCATGGCCGCAGCAGGTAGCCAGGTTAGTGTCCCTAATGGCAGCTCCCGTTTTAATGACAGGCATGTTAGCCATATGCTATATGCTGATATGCTGCTCTCTCAGTCTCTCAGAGCAGAGGCTCTCAGTATCCGGTGTAGCGACGACATTGGACGCGTCCTTGGCACCCCATCCATAACTGATCCGTATGCTTGCAAGTACTCTACTGTAGTGGGCATTGTGGGCGGGCGCTCGCGCATGTTAGGGCATTCAAGGTTGAAGAAAATCATGATGGCACGGCCACCGGTTGCGCTGTGCTCTACGGTACCTTCCACGACGACGAGGGGTCCAGCGTCTCGCGCGCACGCCGTTCCAGCTTGGATCCGCCTTCCTCCTGGGTAATCAGAGCGTGGTTTAGTCTTTCAGAAAGGAAACAGAGTTTGGACCCAATTTTTTTAGATAATGGAGACAAGCCACTATGATTGAACAAGCTTTAATTTTGTACGTCTGATGGACCGCTTGTATTATCGACCAACTGTTACACTCACAGTGTCAAGATTGTCGTCGAACGACATTAAACCTTCAAGGTTTGGGGACACCGGAGCGATCATCCTGGATCAACAACCAGCTCAGGCACACAGAATCACAGATAAAACAAGAGAAATTTTCATTTTTCGCAACGTTGTGATGTTTTTCAAGCTATTGAGATGCTCTACATAATTAAATGCATGCATTGATGATCATGATATGACACGGGAAGATAGTAGCTTATGAAAATCTTAGCATTGAAGTATCATTGCGTAAGTATGGTAATGTGATATGTAAAGAATGTAATTTTCACTGAATTTCAGGAAATCTCGAGAAATAGGATCACTTGATCAAGCACTGTACTTGTTTCTGATGTCAGCTTCACGCCTTCCAAGCACAGGTGTGTCAACTGTGAAAACAACTGCCTTGAATCCTAAACTCTCAGCTCGCTGTACCAATGTTGCTGAAACATCCCTATTCTTGTACACCTTAGGCAGACAATGGAAAAATTCAGAGATCAGGTGGCTGCAGAATGAAGGATTTCCTTAATGTCAAGGCCTCTTACATACATGTAACTGATAGAAGCGGACGGCGTCACAGCTGGAAGCAACCTCCTCCATCTTGCAGCTGGATGAAAATGACAGAACCTGTATGGCATGTAAGAAAATGTGTAAGAATCTACAGAGGACATGGAAATGAGTGCATCATCAGATGACCCTTGAATCAGAAAGTTTTCAGCGGTACCATTATGGTGCTGCATGCTGCTGCAGCTCTCGCTGTGGCCACCTCCCCTGAAATGAGAATTTAACTAAGAGTTTCTGGAGATATCACCAATCCTGTTTTTTTAAGAAAATGGAATTGTCGCCGCACACAGTCTTGTCTTTTTACAGTGTTATTTCAGCTATGCTGCTGATGAAATATAAAGGGTAACTCTGAAGAATCTATAGCACCGATCCTGAGATGACATATTCTATCACTGAAAACTTCGATGAGTTTGAGTTTCTGTACCTTCTGGAGTTGCTAATTTCTGTGCCCCTGTTGGAGCGACAATTATTGGTGATGGCATATCAAATCCTAATAGGCTTGTTGACATGTTTATCTTGCTGACATCCACAAGTACCCTTGGCCTTAACCTGTGGAATTTATGCCAAACGATCAGGTCCTACTTCTGAGAGAATGAGGTTCAGGATTAGTGGTGAGGTGAACAATACAGAATTCTTCCATATGCTGCAATATTCTCCCTAAGCGTATACTCATCCTCCGCACCCCCACTGATGTAATCATAGTGCATCTTTGGCAGTGCTTTCTTGGCGAGCTCTTGATACTCCCGGACATTGACTGGTAGATTATCCTCCATTCCTGCTCCATCAAGATGCCAATGTTGCAAAATATCGCTGCGGTTTAGGTGTTTTATAAACATAACCAACATATTCCTTGCCTCCAATACATTCCTTTTGGACACAAAGCGAAATTTACCTACATCTGCTCTCATTGAAGACAGTTCAAATAGTTATTTTGCTTTCGCAGCATAAACCTTCAATTGAGTAACTATTAATCTCAAAACTGCAGAGTTATTAATCTCAAAACTGCAGAGTTCTGTAGTTTTGAGATTAATAGTTACTCAATTGAAAGTTTATGCTGCGAAATAACTATTTGAACTCAATTTTTTGGGGATTTAGGCCAGACATAAAGGAGCTTAGAAGTGGATTTCTACTCACAATCTGTGATCAACAATGGACAATAAAGGGAGACCTAATAACAGGCTAAAATGGCTACAAACCATTTTTCAGACATGATTTGTTCAACGCTTCATCACTTTTCATTTGGCATACAAGTTCACTGGCACATCATGCTGATACTGGCAATACAAAAATCCTAGAGTTTTTAATTCCGGTGATTTGACCGTCAACATCAACAGAAGACTTCTGACTGATGAAGATAAGTTTTGCACTTTGCAGTCATTATTAAAGTTTACAGACAAGCATGTATTGTTCGAGAAATACTAAACTTTTCAGACATCCCATATATATATATATCTATAAGCTAGGTCTAGGACCAATCTACAAGCATATTAACTGAAAGGTTTATTGTCATGACGAAGCGCAACTGAAACGTGTCCCACTGACTTCAAGACGAGCACCAAATCGGGGAAAGGGTTACTGTATAGAATTGGCGGCCCTCTACTCTAGTACTCCACCGCAATGCCTTCTGTGGCACACAGTAACATTCAAGATTTGCAGCATCTATCATATAGGCATTTATAACCATCCCCTCCACTAAAAGAGTTCCACAGAAATTAATCTCCACGGTGGAAACAGGAAGCTAATTAAAAGCAAAAACCTCATATCGGGAGACTCAAGGAGGGACGACAGCGAGCAGGAACAGCGCCATACCTCTACTGAGTATTGACTCTCGGAGATGGATCGAGGTCGCGGAGGAGGGAGGGCTATCAAGGATGCATGCATGGAGGATTAGCCATTGGCACCTTGGCGGAATGTCAGAAGCTCAGGTAGAGGGGGAGGGAGGAGACACAGGATGACACAGGACCCGACATTTCATGGTGCTCTGGTCACATCGACGTAGTACTCCAGTGCGCATGGAAACTTTGCAAGGAAAAGAAGAGCAAACGAATCATTGTCACGTCGATTTTTTTCTTCTCCTATTATTGCAAAAAGTTTTTTTTCCTCGAAAACAAAAGGTTTGCGCCTCTTTATTAAGATCGAGATTGTCACGTTGTTTTTTTTCCTTCTCCTTTTATTGCAAAAAGTCTTTTTTTCCTAAAAACGCAAAAGGTTTTGCGTCTCTTTATTATAAAGATCGGAAAAAATAGTGAAGGTTACAACGCCGCACCAGAACTGATGCACTAGGGGATACTACAATCGGGCTTCGGCTCCTCCAAATCGCACAATTGTGCAATGTTAATGGTACTATTTATTAGAGTTGTTTTTCTCTCTCCTATCCAAATAAACTAAGAGTTTTTTCAGCTATAGAATCTCTGTTTTGAAGACGCTCGCGTCGCGTCGCCTGCCCTTTCGAGGCGACTTCGGGCGACGCCCTAACCACCGCGCGCCCGCTCTCACCTCCTCCCTTCCCTCGCCCGTCAGAGGAGGACCTGCGAAGCCCGTGCGGCTCCCTAGGGCCCGGGGCGAGGCTCTTCTTCGCCTTGGAGCAAGTCGCGGCGAGCTTCGTCGTTTGCTGGGAGCTTGCTGCGTCGCCTGCTATTCTCCTCTTCCCTGCCGTCAAGCTTCACCGACGGCCGTCGTTGGGGTCGGATCCATGCCCCACAGTCGGATCCGATGCCCCGTCTGGATCGGCCTCCTCCACGGACGCCGAGGTGGCAGCGAGGCTCGGCTCCACGTCTTGCGGTCGCCCCCGGCGGTCGAGCACGAGGCGGTGGGCGGGTGGCCACCGGGCCGTGGGCGCGGATGATGGCGCCATCGAGCGTCGGCGTCGATGTCTGCGGGCGTTGGACGCTGATCCCGGGGCTCTGGCGCAGGGTCGCGCGCTCAGGCGTGTTCCGCTTGTTGGACGGCACAGATGTTTCGTTGTCTGGTTCCGGTCACGGCGGCGGCCCGCTTCTCGGGCGAGGCTGTTTCCGTGTGGTGCGCCTCGCGGTCCCTGACGCCCGCGCGGTCAACCTCGACCTCGGCTTGGGCGGCAGCGGCGGCTGGCGTGGTTGCGGAGCTGGCGTGACGCGGTGGCGGTCGAGCATGGTGGCGAAGCTCAAAGGCACCCGGCGGCATCCGGCAGACCGCCCCGGCGGCACCAGACCCTGCTGCGGACGTTCGCGCCGAAGTCTTTGGCGACGACTTCCGGGCAAACGGCAAGATGGAATGGGCGTCTTTGTTCGCCGCGCAGCCGGGCGGGCGCGGGCAACGCGATGTTCGCTCTCGTCTGGGTTGTGAGCGCGCCGCGATGTTTGGCCGCGGGCTTGCCGGGCGGCGGGCGACGCGATCTACTACCCCCTCACCGGGGTTTCAATGGGGTGTCATCCACACCGGCGAGGTTTGGCTTCTGGTCTCTTAATCGATGAACTTGGGTCCAAGTTTGGGAACCTAGGCGAAAGCCGTGCAAGACTGTCTTTGCGATTGATGGCGGCGCCTTTGGCGCCGTTCACCTCCTTGGGGGCATCAATTTTTTCCAGCTTTTATGACCGAAGTTTGGTGATCTCCTCTGGCGAAAGCCTTGCTCTATTCTCTAGAGCGATTGGCGGCGACGTCGTTGACGCCCGTGTCCCCTCTTGAGGGCGCCATTTGTGGAGAGTAGAGCCCAACTTCGTGTCGCGGGTCTGTTCTCTCCGTGTGCTCTCTCCTGTTTATTTGTCGCCCTTCTTGTATAAGTCCGGCCTCGGTTGTTTGCCGCCGACGCCCGGCGTCGTTGGCGACCTTTTGCTCGGGCCTCGCTTTCCGTCGTCGATCTCCTTGGTGGTGCGGAATATCTAATGCCGGGTGGTGTTTCCACCGGCGGGCCGCCACTCCCCACCACATCCTCCCGTGGCGGCGTTGGGTGGTGGCAAGTGGGGCGGATGTCTTTGGAGGATGTCGCCACCGGTTTGATGGGAGGTCGTCGTGGTTCGTTGATCCTTCGCCATGGTGAAAGCGGCGAGTATCTTTTGCTTCGGGGCGCAAATCGGCTTCGGTGGGCGTCTTGTGGCCTTGACTAGGTTTCTCACTTTGGGCTGAGTTTTCTCCTTTTTTTTTGTTTGTATCGTGGCTAGCCACCCCTCTCTCCAATCTTTGGAGAGCTTGTTGCCGTGTCATTTGTTGTGTTTTTCTCTAGTGGATAGGCCACAATCTTGCCCTTGTCTTTGGGGGCTGTTGTGTGTTTTGTGTTTACGTGGATTAGGCCACAATCTCGTCTGTCGTCGAGGCCGTTGTATGTTATACGGTTTTAGTCCGGTTTTCCACAATTGCTTGGACAAGGTTTGGCCTCGTTTTCCTTAAAAACGAGGTTATCGCCAATTTAGGGCACTTGAATATATTCAGGTGGGGGGCCTCCCCGGTGGAAAAAAAAACTAAGAGCTGGGCTGTCTCCGGCTCCTGGACTACTATTATAACACGGAGCTGGATCGAGCTAAAGCCAAGAGAAACCTGGACAAACAGGCTTGAAATACAAAGCTTAAATCTTATTGAGCAATACGGTTTTGATAAGTATCCATTGGAGAACTTATTTTCGTAAGTATGCATTCGAGAGCGTTTGACAATTTAAACGAATCTCAATGATGATAATTTAAAAGTGAATACTTCCTCCATACTGAAAAAATTGGAGTCATTTTAGGGGACGAGACTTTTGCACAAATGAAGTCGTTTTAGCACTTGTAACCATTTGGGCACGACTGCCCCTCAACTTTGGATTCATGTGCGCGCACGCCTCCCCCGTTAAAAAAAAAAAAAAATCGTGCAACCGCGACACGTATTATATTAAGAGAAGTGAGAGTTCATACACGAACTCACGTCCGCCAAAAATAGGCGGGCGTGAGTTTAGCACACTAGAAAAAAGGCGCCCGAACGACGGGTGCAGTTTGGTTGTGACCCTTGGTTAAACTAGTTGTGCGACTAAGAGCGTCGGACCCTAGGGGACGGTGCAGTTTGGTTGTGACCCTTGGTTAAACTAGTTGTGCGGCTAACAGCGTTGGACCCTAGGGCGCGGCAGCCCCCCTCGTAGCGAGCAGTGCTAGGTGTGAGTACGGGTTGCCACCCATTCGACGCCCTCGTCGTGATCGCCTTGACGAGGGAAAGGGCTGGCCCCTCGCGATGTTGTCGAAGGTCCTCCAATTCCTCTGTTTCCAAGTCTCCCGGGTGACCAACGGGACTAGCTAGGAGTCGAATCCCTTTCTGAACTCGTTGGCGACCCTCGACGACGCGGCGAAAGCCACCATAGCACCAAGTTGTCATCGACGGTCGGCAGAGGCGATCCCATCCCAGGCGGTGTAGTATGCGATTGCCATACCTCCCTGGTGAAGACGCAAGCGGCGAGGAGGTGGTCGGAGGTTTCAACTTGACCTTGGGCGGTGCCTTGGTTCGCCAGAGTTGTTTTTGCACCGAGAAGCTCCGTGGATCCGAGGAAGAATGCAGGCAAAATTCATGTGTCCAGCGAAAATACGCGCCAAAAAGTGTTTGAACCTTGATCTCTTGCCTTAGGCTTTGATGTAACAATCACTCCAACTGTGCACAGTTGTGAGTGAACATTTCTTACATGTGGGATAATAAGGGCAAACAGGAAAAATATATCCTCATTAATCATTTCTTGGTATGCTATAAATCTTTGTCCAAAACGACCATAAGTACCAGCATGGAAGGAGTATTTAGTACTCTAAATATTAATAAAATAGAAAACTTGTAAACTGCAAGGTGGTCCATAACATTTTTTAGCGGTCGTGCCTAAGCACAAGTATTTCATTAAGTGGTCGATAACATTGAGCACCACAACTTTAGCATACAACATGCCAACATGGCCCTTTGAGAATTTTTAAATTTGTAGTCTTCAAAACAAAGAAATTAAAAATGAGCATTTAGGACTAAAACGATTTCAAATCAAAAATTGTCAACCACATATTTGTAGATGGTATTGAGAATAATACTTTGGTGTAGACCATTTCTAGTCGTTCAAAAATTCTAAATGGAAAAGGTGGTCTACAAAGGTTTCACACTCGTGCTCCCAAACGATCCATTAGATACCAGACGACATTTGGCTCCCTTCCACCGTTCCACGTCAGACAATATATTTTTTTTCTTAATCACTCAAGAGACTTGCGCGTATTTTCATTGAGTAAGAGAGTTTGTTACAAAATCATAGAAACATGTGACATCTCTTGTAGAAGGCTGATGCTATTTCTGTGTTCACGCCCTTACAATACGGGTTACGAGTTCAAGCTTAATCCAGCTCAGGTTCAGGTATTATATTGGTGAGCACAATCCTCGGACAATGTCAAATCACATTCATATCGCAACCCTCACATTCATATCGTTACCCTGACAGCGAGCACAATGATCGGAATCTTTATACGGATTCAGGAAGTCGAGTCTGTCCGGATGATCGTCGCGGGTCACAGCAAGGCCCTGATCCGGTCGCCCTCGGTCAGGACGTGCGCCCTGGTGACCTCGGCGACGCTCCGGCAGCCGCAGAGCGCCATGGCCAGCTCCAGCTCGTTGTTCAGCATCTCGATCACGTGCCTCGCGCCGGCTTCCCCGCGCGCCGCCAGCCCGAAGAACACCGGCCTACCCACCTGCAAACGCACGCGGCCATCCTCGTCGTCAGAACGAACCAACCAACCAGTTCCTCTTCCGGAACGGCAGCCCGTGCATGCCCACCACCAAGTCCTTGCTCGATCGGCGAGAGGAGAGGCCTTCGTGCGTGCGTACCATGACTGCCTTGGCGCCCAGTGCCAGCGCCTTGAACACGTCGGTGCCCCGCCGGATGCCGCCGTCCACCAGCACCGGCACGGCCCCAGCCACCGCCTTAACCACCTGCAATGCAGCGCGCCACACGACACGCCAACCCGGGCGGTCCTTGTCAGTTCACGGCAGCTACACCACCGCACGTCGCAATAACAGCACGGCTGTTTGCGTCCCACACAGGCAACCATCGGGTCCGGGGTCCGGCCGTTCGGGTCCAGCCCTTCCGTTGCGTTTGCACGTGTGGCGCGGGCCAGGAGGATAAACGTGGTGGCCGAGATGGTGGCGTTGGTCAGTTACCTCTTCGAGCACCGAGATGGTGGCCGGCGCATAGTCCAGCTGCCGGGCGCCGTGGTTGGACACGATCACGCCGGCCGCCCCCGCCTTCACGGCCTTCCTCGCTGCCCAACGCCGCCGCCGAAGAGTCATCAGAGTTCAGTGAGTTCTCCAGTTCAGCACCATGCATGCATGCCAGCAACTCGACGCTTACAGAACATTATTATGCTAGTTATCATTCATTACCGTCTTCGGCAGTGACGATGCCCTTGAGCAGGATCGGCAGGCTGGTTATGGATTTGAGCCACTCCACGTCCTGCACTTACAAATTCAGTACAAAAAACACACACTATCAGGCCATCATCAACCACTCACCTGATTTCTCTTCTAAGAGGATGAAGATAAACTGAAGCCGGATTTTTCTTTCCATAAAACAAAATTGCCGGCAACAGCAAGACAGCCCGTCATGGCATGGTCACCGGTACAATGATACAAGGCCGGACTGTTCAATTCAAGGCCAGTACGTACTACGTAGGCCACCGTCGCTATACCAGCATGTTATTATATTAAGTGCCATATGACTGTTCAAAGAACAGTCTTTCAGTATCCATCGTACAGCCCTTATGCTCGATGTTGATGCGTCCATGCATTCCATAACTGTGGATGCCGGACCACATGCTATGGAATTCAAGAGTAGAGAAAATTTATGTCCTGCCTACCGGCTGCTCCTTGTTATCTGGACGTACCTTCCATGACAAGGATGGATCCAGCGTCTCCCGTGCGAATCGTTCCAGCTTGGAGCCACCTTCCTGAAAAGACAATCAAAGATTGCAAGACGGTAATGGTTCAGTTTTTCAGAAAGGAAAGGAGCTCAGCCACTAAATTTTTGTAGTTCTAAATAAGTGGTTTATTGAGCAAATGTTTTCACTCACAGCATCATCAAAGTCGTCTAATGGCATTAAACCTTCAAGGTTTGTCAACCGTGGAGCAACCATCCTGCATGAACAATCAGGCCAGTTACAGAACATCTCAAGATGAAAGAGGAGGGGAAAATGTTGCAACATTGTGCCGTTGAAGCTATTGCAATGCTCTGCATAAATGTATCGACGATCTATGGTATGGTATGAGAAGATAGTAGCTTAAAATTTTGACCTCAGTAGCAATGGGTTAGGAAACTGGAACTATGAATTGTAAAGGAACATAATTTCGCTGAACTTTGGGAGATTTCAACAAAGATACAGGCTCTGTACTTGTTCCTGATATCAGCTTCACGCCTGCCAAGCACAGGCGTGTCAACTGTCAAAACAATTGCCCTGAATCCTAAACTCTCAGCCCGCCGTACCAATGTTGCCGAAACATCCCTTCTCTTGTACACCTAAGGTACACAACGAAAAATTTCATAAATCAGGTAGTACCAGAAATGGGAATTTACTAAAAAAAAAGAGAGAGATCAATGGCAAGGGATCATACATATAACTGATAAAAGCGAATGGCATCGCAACTAGAGGCAACCTCCTCGATTCTGCAACTTGATGAGAAGGAAAGCACCTGTATGACATATATGAACACATGTAACAATCTACAGAGGGCTTAAAGTTGAAGTATATCACCAGAAGACGACACCCCCACCCCCCCACCACCCTTCAACACACACATAGACAAAAATCAGTAGTTACCATTATGGTGTTACATGCTGCAGCAGCTTTTGCTGTGGCCACCTCCCCTGAATGAACATTTAACCAAGGGTTGTGGAGGTACATAGCAGGTTTTATCATTTAAAACTTGGATGACCAGATTCTATACCTTCTGGATTTGCTAATTTGTGTGTCCCTGTAGGAGCGACAATTATTGGCGATGGCATATTATATCCTAATAAGTTTTTGTTGACATGTCTATCTTGCTCACATCTATAAGGACTCGTGGCCGTAACCTGTGTAATCGATGCCAAAAAGTAAGGACCCAATTCTTAATGATGTTTAAAAGTATTTGTGAGGCAGACAATACAGAATTCTTCCATATGCTGCAATATTCTCCCTCAGTGTATGCTCATCCTCTGCTCCCCGTTGATATAATCATAGTGCATCTTTGGTAGTGCTTTCTTGGCGAGTTCTTGGTATTCCCGGACATTAACTGGTAGATTATCCTCCATTCTGGTTCATTAAATTGTTGAATAGGTCATTCTTATGTTGCAAATATAGATATATTACAGTCACGCAAGCACTAAATCATTTCAGTTTGGACACATAAACAAAACTTTAGGATACTTGCATGCTTCAAAAACAACAATTAGAGTAATACAGTCATTTTACTTCTGGGCTTTTATTTGGAATGGAAGATGACCACTTTACATTGTTCCTCAATTTTTCAAACTAGGCCAGAACTAGTAGATGCTAGAGTTAAGCAAAGTAGATTGCCTGAAGCTTTACAATATAATTTTTCTCTACGAGTGCCCAATAGATAAGGAGGAATATCTACATACTGGGCATCAGAAGAAGATTTAAGATAACCAAACATGTGTGGCCAAACTGCTATTTTCGGTACAAATGTAAAATTCCTGCTGCCTCGTCTTTACCAACCGTACCCCATCACAACCCTTTTAAGAAACACTTTATTTAACCAAAACAATTGAGTCCTCCTAGAAATGCAAATGCAAGATAAAATCAAACTAGCAGATGTACATGGAATACAGCAATAAGTACCATGTGACAAAAACACATCTATGTATTGAAGTGAACTCAAAATTTATGAATCAGTTTCGATGAAGCCGGCAGATTCTAGTATTGCAACTGAGAATTTCAAGTTTTCAACCATCAGATGTAAAAGACATACTGACTGATTGACTTACATATGTCTTCACTTTTCAGTGAAGACATTGCATTCCCTGCAGTTTTAGGTGTAGTGGTTATGTACTACAAAAATAACTACTGCAGCAGATCGTACCTTTGTAGCGACTCTGGCTAGAGCTAGACACAACAATGCACATACAACAAAAGGCAGCAAAGTGGATTTCTACTACTGATCTATAATCAACAGTGGGCAATGAAGGGGAAACGAGAAAACTAAAATGGCTCTGAAATCGTTGTTCAGATCTTCTTCTTTTTTTTCTCGAATACGCAAAAGGGCTGTTCAGATCTAGTGTCGGTCCTACTCATCACAACTGAAACAGAACTCAATCTGTTCAGCATTCATCACGCTTCATTCTTCAGAAGTGCGCTGGCATGCTAAATACATGTAAATGCATGCTGCCCTTTGATGTATTTATGTATACTAGTCCTATGTCACAATCATACAGACTTAGTAAGGGAATATTCCAATTTTCACAAGAGATGTTCCACTCCCCACATAATGATAAGATGCACCCATAGCACCTATTCTTACTAAACTTTGAATTAATCTCTTCTCTGCCTTTAAGGACGCGTAAGACTGCTATATCTGAAACCCATGCCGTCACTGAAGTTTCCAGACATCTTCTCTCTTCAAAAATTACATAAGCTTTCAGATACATATGTATGTATATCTAAGTTAGGACCAAACATACTGCTATCTTCTGCTGCAAAGGTTAAATAAACTGAGATACTTAGAATACTAATCTGCAGGACTACAAAGCACAGGGAAGTCCAGATTGTCCTACTTGGATTAAGTAGTCACCAGTCAGGTGCAAAGTGGTAAACTTGAAGTGGCGCTTGTTAGAAGGCCAACACAACTGAAAGATAGTTTTCTGAAGAAACACAACTGAACGGGTGTCCCACTGAATTCAAGAGAGCCCCCCATATCTGGGGGCAACGCTGGATATAGACGCGGACTGTACAAAATTGGTAGGCCGCCTAGTAAGTATGGCAATCCCTTTTATTGCTTACAGTTGGGGGGGCATTCAAGATTTTGCAGCAGCATCTAACATGGCCATCCACTAGGGTTCGGCGGAAATCAAGAAGATGCACACAGGCTTTCGCCACATGAATGGAACACAAAACTGAGAGAAAAATCGCATACGAGTACCTAGCTAGTACATGAGTGAATTGAAGAAGGAACAGTGAGCCGCAGCGCCATACCTGATCCTAGGGACTTGGGGGAGGAAGGACTGCAATGAAGGATGGCAGAAAGATGAGTGAAAGGCAGCAGCTTCAGAGGTTTTTAGTGCTTGCCTCCTCGCCCTTGGTGTGGTGTGATGATGTCAGAAACTCAGCTATAGGACAAGGCCAACGGTGTCCAGATCCTGATCGGCTGATCCTGCACCCAGAATCAAAAGTGACAGCAACGCTTTTTTCTTGAGGACGGCAGTGACAGTAATGCTTCACCTACTAGTCTTACCCTTTTCCTTGACAGGCCATTAAAATAATAAATCTCCTGCTTGTTCATCCAAAGTCCTCATTTAGGTACAGTGCCTGATTTTGTTAAGTCCAAGTTGCCTGATTTTTTTGAACTCCGAATCATAGTAATAGATAATGTGGCATTAGATAAGAAACAACATAAGGAGCTAAAAAAAATGTTGAATTCACAAAATTCTTGTGAAACTATGCCTGCCTTACATTGGGGACTTTAAGACACATGTGTCCATTGAACAGACGGAATTACTACTAAACTGCAGTGCAATTAAAACACCGTGGTCCTTTCCTATTCAGATTGTACTCGTATCAGCAACGCACCTATCATTGACAAATTATCTTGCTGTTGGACTGCAGAGTGGAGTACTATAGGCCAGTATTGATCTGCGGTCCAGCAAAAAAAAAAAAATGACATGCGAAGGAAACCAAACTAACTTGGAAACTTTAGCTGAACTTGTACAGATGTAAGAAATGCTCAGAAAAGATTCTGATGAAGTTATCCGTACTTGCCATTGGATGATGTTTTGCAGCGCTATCATGATCCATCTAGCTCTCTTGCTTCCTTCATTTTGAGGACCGTTTTGGTTGGGCTTGCTGTGAGATTTTTTGGTGAAATTGACAGCCTGGTTTTGCCCGGTCCACGTTGTAATAATTTAGTTACCGTGTAGATTTCTGGTTGTAAACGATTCCTAACAAGATAAGACTACCCGAGTATAAAGGGTCATGATTGACTGAGGGCATCTGATCAATCAAAATCAATCTATATCTACTTTTCATATTGCATTTTAACCTTAGCTTTTTAACCCTTCTACAAGTATCTCCGACGAAATTTGTGTCGTTCTAGGTGGCTCTGCTGAACTAGAACAACCCTAGGGACACCTCTACAAATCTACAAGTATCAAAATATTGTTTAAGGTTTTTATCATTTCTCCATCTAATAATTAGACTGCGTGTCTTTTAGGCCCTTTTTTCTATCATAAACTGGGTCAATTCCATTATACTTTTTTTTTTTTTTGACAACAAAAAACTGTGGGGGGGATCCTTATACTTAATTAGGAGGTAGAGTCATTGCATTTAAAATCATTTAGGGTTTAAGTATTCAATATAAATTTAAGAAATGATAACAAAAAGATAGTGTTCTATAGTTACTCACAAATAAATGCTTTGGGTTGGTCGATTTACAAAAGCGCACATGCTGACCGCTCCTTTAAAATGGCCATTAATAATTAGAAATTTTTTACAATAATTGGGGAAAAATTCGATGGCTCACGTCGATCGAGAGCTGGCCGATCCGACGGCTACAAAGGCCGTAGGCAATGGGAGGCAAAGGCATGGAGGCAAAAGTTGCCTCCCGTTGTGTCTATGACGGTGGCCCATAGGAGCAAAATTGCCTCCCGTTGCCTCCATAAAATGAAGGGATTAAGAATGGGCGGTAATTGCATTCTCGTAATTCTTTTTTTTTTTTGTCAAGGGTAAAATGGTAACTCCATAAACACAAAATATTGTTTTGCTAGTATAGTTAGCGTGGATAATACAACTACTATAGTTAGTTGGATTTGTTTTTTCAAGAAACTCATTCTAGGGTTCGCCATTCGTCAAGTCGGCGGCACCGGTGGTTGGGGGATCGGCCACGATCCGCCCGGCCGTGGGGCCCGAGGCATCCACGAGAGGGCTTGGGGGAGTAGAGAGAGGGCAGCCGGCGGGGCTCGTGTCGCGCCAAGGCCGAGCGGATCTGCACGGTGGGAGAGGCGACGGTGTGTGGAGCCGGGCGGCGGGCGAGCGGAGGCGCCGACGAGCGGATTCAAGACGCTGGGGAGGCGACGGTGGGCTCTCGCCCGACGCTGAAGTTGGCGAGTGCGCGGAGCGACGCCGAGCGCCAGGCCGCTTTCGTTTCGTTCCGCCGCCGAAGCGGATCTCAGACGCTGCGGGGAGGCGATGGCGGCTCTCGCCCCGACGCGAAGTTGGCGAGCGCGGGAGCCACGCCGAGCGCCGCTTCGCCGTTTCCGCCGCCGCCGCGGTACACTCGCGGGAGAGGCGACGGCGGCCTCGACGCGAGGTGGCGAGCGGGAAGAGGCCCGGCGGGAGCCGACCGCCGCCGCGACGAGACGCGGGTTAGTCTTCGGCAAGACCGGCCCACGGCACATCGACGACGCGCCGCCCCACGGGTCGCCGCCGGTGCGACACCCGCCGCTCGTCTCCACACCGCCTTTTGGGCTCGCTGACGCCAGGCTCCGGCGCGAGGTCCCTCCGCCGCGCCCGTGCTTGACTCGGTGAGTGCCTAATCCCCTCCCCACTTCCACACGGACGTGCGTTCTCCACCGCCAATCATCGTCTAAATCACAATGTTACATTATATTGATATGTCGCTGAAGCCCACAAATAAAGGTACTGTAATTTAGATGCTAACAATGCAAGTGCTAAGATGTCGAACAATAATGCAATGTGTAGACAAAGAGTTCTCGTGACTCACACTATGCGTCCCCGTGATTTCGCCAAAGACCTGCGCGGTATTTGATTGACTCCTAAGTGGTGTTCCTCGGTCGGTTCATAGGAGTACATATGATTCAACATGTGCTATGCTGATCGATCCATAATAGATAAGCGTAGTTGGATGTTTGCAAAGCGGGAAGATTGTGTTGAGTTCTTGTCCCGAGGATGCCTAGCTTCTTTGAAGCAATCCTATTACTATGTTGTTTTGGACCACTACGCAAATTGATGATCCGAACCACGACAATTACTCATCGAAATGTGGACATGTGATTTTATTAGGCATCTAATTTGTGGTATTACATTGTTTCATTAAGCCTCTCGGGGGAGCACAATGAGATGTTTGTGTAGACAGTAGTTCCATTTGTCCTTTCTTATAGATTGTTTGTGATGCTCTCAACAGTTTGGTACATATCCAATAGAGATGGCTTAGGTACGCGATGAGATGGTTTCTCGACTTTGCATTTGTAAAATTTGGAGCTTACTCTTTCTTTGCTATGCATAACCATGTCGGGACCTTTGACACTTTGCTTATACGATAGTAGATTGGCTTGAGATTTCACCAAGTTTTATTCTATGGTTTGAATGGAAACCCGCCATTTGTTATCTCTCATTGTTTGAAACATAGCTCACCGACATAACACAATATATTGAGTAAACTGATTTTCTTATCGACATTTGTTGCGATCCGGCTCCTTTTGCTATGCTATGATGCGAGAGAGAGCCACATCTCGATGTGAAGCTCAAGTTCATCGATCTTTCACATGTGGTGAAGGTGTGAGAAACCCATTTCGCAAGCTCGTGGGCAAGGTCTTCACATCCGGCAAAGGATTGGCAAGCCACAAGAAGTTCCACAAAGTTCATGATCATGAGAAGGTTGCGGCATCACCCAACTCGCAATGCCCGAATCGAGAAAAGCATTTGCTTGGATAGTCGGTTGCTCTGTCTCAACCTTCCAGTCTCGAACTTACTCCATGGTGGACCAAAAGAGGCTTTTATTTGTGATCGAATCTTTGGGTGTTCTTGAGATTGTCGAGTTTACGTATCGAGTCCGGTGACCAAAAACTATAGCTTAGCTAACCGATGTGAATGGCTGTTTGATTGTCCTCGGGCTTAAAGCTAGTTATTACTCCGTACTATGTATGTAATGTCATGCGTGTCTTGATAATAAGGTGTCCGAGTCTGAATTTTCGGCATGTACTCGTGTATATCCTTTCACCTTGGGTGCTTCTCGCATTGCATTGCGGGGCTAGCGTGCTCATTGCTCCAAAAGTTTTTTTTTTTTTGTATTGTCAAACCCTGAGCAATCTAATAATCGTGCAAGACCGAAAGTAAAGAATAAATGATGCAGTCTTATGCTCCAAAAGCGTACCAAAAATGATGCGGTGACGAGTGAAGCGGGCTTTCGACAATTGGGCCAGGAGGCGTAAATGGGCACTCGGCGTCGTTGGGCCGTCCATATCTTTGTTTCAAATAAACTCGCTCTCGGTTCATATCAAAAATACTTCAATAGCTCGATGGTTAGACCAATTGACTATGAACCATTGGCTCCCCAGGTTGAACCATGCTACGCCCATATTTTTTTAACATTGTTTGTATTAAATTCGTTGTTTTTCTTTTTTTCTCCATGTTCTTTAATTTTTTTTTTTTTTTTTTTTTTTTTGCATAGACACCTCATTTTGGCTCCATAAACATGGTAGTAAAGTTTGAGATGATTTGAAAACAGTGGTGATACACGTATAGCACATGTGACGACATCTCTCACATAATCACATTAGTAAATCTTGAGACATGTATGCCTTTGTGAGGATGTGCACCACCACTTTGTTAGAATCCATTGAAACTTTTTTGTCAGGACTATACACCAAAATGGTGTATCCATGCAAGTTTTTTAGATTTTTCTACCTAGGTTACGGTATTTTAACATTTATTACGTAGTAAATAAATAAATAATTACAATAATAGGTAAACTTGCTCAAAAAAAATTACACAAAAGCACACAACATCTTTGTTTGGATCCATGAACACCCTATTAAAGTTTCAGATGATTTGAATAAAGTGGTGATACACATATCTCACATTTGGCGACATCTCTCGTGATAGTCACATTGGTCGTAGTGAGACATATATGCCTTTGTGAGGATGTGCACCGCCACTTTGTCAGAATCCATTAAAACTTTTTTCTCATGACTATACACCAAAATAGTGTGTCCATGCAAATTTTTATATTTTTCTAGCTACGTTAGGGTATTTTTAACATTTATTCTTTAGTAAATCAAGTAAATAATTACAATAATAGGTAAAATTGCTCTCGAAAAATTACACAAATACACACAAACATCTTAATTTGGATCCATGAACACCCTATTAAAAGTTTCAGATGATTTGGAGATAGTGATGATACACATCTTAGTGAAGCATACATGTTCCGACATATACTCAATGTAAAGTGAGACATGTAATTCAATGTTTGAGATGTGTAGTTCCACATTTACAAATTCATTAGAATATTACTACCATGCTCACACACCAAAAAGTAAAAAAAAAAAAAATAAGGAAATGTGATATAAATAGCAAAAGAAGAAAAAAGAGTAAAAAAATAATGCCTCCCATAAGGTTCGAGCCCGGCATTTGTTGGTTAAAGTCAAGACGTAATACCATTGTGCTAGTAAGGTGCTTTTCGATAGGTGGGGAGGGCTAACGTTTTTAATTTGTTCCTCTCACTACTTTGTGTGTTTAGGTGATACCGACAAAAATTCATTTCATGAATGGTGGAGAATGAAGCGTGTAGCCAACGTGGTCCCTGGCTGCAGGCCTTTCAGGTGGCCCAAAAGCGGACGGCGCACGGGACACACGCATATTTGATTCTTTTCGGTCGGTTTGCACATTTACATAGAGGCCATGGCGTGCTCGAATCTGAATTGTGCCGGATCAGCGGCGGGCATGTGTGGTGCCTCGAAATTGTGACTGACAGAGAGCTTGCTTTGCGTTCTTGCTGCTTTTTTGTGTTTGTGGGCAAAACGTGAGCGAGGCTTACATGACGGGGGAATCATGAGCTCGTGGATGCAATGCAATGGGAATATGATGGAATGGTTGACAATGCGGCTAGGGATTACCTCTCCAAACCTAATTTTTCTGAATTTGGATTTTGCAAGAAGTGCAATTATATTAGGCATTTTCGCATTTCGCCACAACTTCGTAGAGAGAGCACTACATTGCCAATTTGAATTCTACAAGAAATTCAGACTTTTCGTTTACAAGGTATTTCGTCTCAAATCACGCATTAAACACACATCACTACATTGACATGTCTTCACCATCCCGCAATGCACACCCAAATAAAGCATCTTCGTTGTCATTTGTGCATCCGGCATCTTCACCAAACAAGCGTAGATTACGTACTTAATCTTTCATTTAGCATAAGAGGAAGTTGAGTTTACGCAAGTTCCACCGGAGGAAGCCACCATAGCCGAGACAAAAGTTATAGACTTGATAAAATGTATCGACCATAATTCAATTAAACTTGAGAGGCGGCTGCTATTTCGGATGCAAGATAAAGTGAAAGAAATTGAATAAAACTCGAACAATTGAGTTCGGACACACACAATGCAAAACAAATTCTTAAAAGAAGAAACGTCAAAAATTTATCGATTGCTTTTGCCTTAGTGGCTGGTAGCTCATTCATGTGAGGATGACATCAAAAACTACTACTCTATATGGTTGCTAAAATTTGACACGGTATCAACTGGGAAATGTAATTGTTGCCGCACGAATTTGATCAATCCTCCTTGATCATATATTGCTAGAAGTTCTATTTGTAACTTGTAAGTCTGGCTTTTTATATTTTTTTGCTGATCATTGAATCTTTAGAGTTCAAGTTTAGCAGGTCTAAATGTTATTTGCAAGGTTCATGCCCCGCGAGAAGATCTGCATTCATATAGATGTAGGAACTAGGTTGGTTTTGTGCGGATGTGTGGTGTTGTGGTTTCCATAAATGGCAAGTCAAACCGCAATGTTGGTTAGAATCGTTCTATAAACCATATGACATGGAGCGTTGCTAGCTTCAACACACTCACATTAAGGGCCTGTTGGATCTCCTAAAAATTATGAGAATAAGACCCAAACAAGTGGATTCCGATTTTTATCCAACCACCGGATCCAGCCTAAGCACCTCCACCATGCTATTTACGATGTGAAGCACCTTCCACCATATATAATCTCTGTCTATAATCCGGGATCCAAAAATACCTTTTTATTTTTAATCCGAATCCAAATTCTACAAGATTACTATCAAGAATCCAGATTCTAATAATACCTAGGAGATCCAAACATGCCCTAAATTGTATAAGCCTTAAGGTAGAATACATTTTGGCACTTGACAAATTTACATAGAATAGGACCCATGGTATCTTTCATCGAAGTAGTATTAGTCTTAGTTGTATATTGTTTTATCAAACAATTTCCCATTTCCTCTCAGAACACTAACAACTCAAGTGAACTAAACATGTTATATGCAATAATAGTTGCTTGCTATATGGCTCATGTAGTATTGGTTCACTGAGAAATTGCGTTGTAGAGTGTTTATGAAGCATCCGATACTCTACAAGATTTTCCTAATGAGATATATATGATCATCGATGTCTAAATCTGGAAAGTTTTGAAGGTCCGAGGTTGAATCATGGACACGTAATCTTGGTCTGGCACCGTGAGGGCTCGCAATGGCGACATTTATTGGTTCTTGGCGCGCTGGCCGCTGGGTCGCGCCCCTCCCGACGCTGGGCGCTGACAAATACGCTCGCCGGCCGCCGCCGCCGCCGCCGCTCGCCGCCGACGGACCGCTCTCGACTTGCACGGCCGCTTAGCTGCTCGCCGGTCGCCGAGCCCGCGCTGAGGAGCCCGCGAGGGCGGCCGTTGCTTTGGCGACGGAGGCGGTGTTGTTCGGCCGAGATCCCCCGATCTAGTCGGGTGGTGGCTTTGGCGACGGAGGCGGCGCCAGCCGGCGGGCTCCCTCGATCCGGGCGACGCCGAGGGCGGCGGCGGTTTCGCGGCGGGCGGCGGTTGTCGCGAAGGCGAGGGCGAGGGATAGAGGATGGTGTCGGGCAGGTGGGGGTTCGGTCGGGTCGTGGTCGGGTCCGGGAAGGGGCGCGGAGGCGGGTGGGGATAGGGAATATGCAAAATTACTTTATTACCCTAAATCAACAAAAATGCTATTTTGTGGAGGCAATAGGAGGCAATGAGAGGCAATTTCAAGTATTGTAAAAGAGCTCATAATAATTAAAGATCATTTGTTAGAGGCGGTTGACGTGCCCATCTCTGAAAATTGAAAACTCCTGTCTCTAATCGTCTCTGAAACTATTCTCCTTAGTAGTGACAGTCTAGCATTCCTGTCTCAATCTAATCATCTCTGAATCGATTCGGCCCCTTGGGAAGAATGTTGATGACGACGCATTGGCACAATCGATACATGAATACATGCACGAGTACATATTGATAGACCCAATTACTCAGCATGCTAGCTCGTACATAATAACTCAATTATCAGATAAGTTAGCTCTCTTACGCTTATGCTTAGGAAAAACGGAGAAGAAGAACAAGAAGGACGTATAACATAGCAAGTCTGTCATACACCAAACAAATCAGATTTCTAGTACAGTGCATTAACTCCCCTCTTGGTCTCTTTGATTGTTCTCTCATGTGCCCAACGCTTAACATCAAAAGGTAAGCATGTTTGATCCCATCCAATAACATCCAACGATGCACATGCATGGATACAAATATACTCCTGTACAACACTAAAAGCTCATCGCCATCACAAACATCCTCATGCATGGATGGATATCGATGGACAAAACTTCTGCGTTCGCATTGACGAGGGCCGCCCCAATTATATGGCGGCGGGTACATCAATGGTGATCCATACAGTTCAAAGAAACATCAATGGTGATGGTACCATTGCATCGCAGGAGCATGTGGCCTGCTGGAGTACGAGAGAGGATGTCGATCGCCATTCATGCCTAGCAATTGTGCCGTCAGTACAAGCCCAAAACCAAAACCCCCCCTTTGTGTATGGCTGTTGCCATCTTTCCAGCACTGTAGTGCTTGGTCCATAAATGGGGCGCACACACTCGATCAATGCTGGCTGTGCTTGTAGAGACATGCAATGCTTCTTAATGCTTTGTTATTGTTAGGTATCTACAGTATGGTCCATGCATACAGGCAGGCACAAACATACAGTGCAGCAGTGAACATCGCTTTCTTTTGGAAGAATCAATTGTATGTACTGCTGCTACCATGATTCATTTTCCAACACGAATTGCAAATCACAGCAGCTATATTTGGTATCTTTGTTGACCACCACCGTACCCCATGTTGAGTTGTGAACCTATATGAGATACACACTCCTAGTTACTAGAGTAGCCAGTAGCAATAACAAGATGCTAATGGCAACTATATTTGGCATGTGTGATTACGTTTTCCGTGGATTTATTTGGCTTGCATGATCCATATTTTCCACCCTGTCGATTTTGTTGTGGGATTTATTTGGCTTGCATGCATGGTCCATTTTCGGTCCTGTCGATTTGGTTGTAAATAAGGTATATAGAGAAAACATGCCCATGATCAAGTTTATGACTCGATCTAGCATTTATGTAGTGGTATATAATATTTGGGAATAATGGTTGACGTATACACAGCGGCTGTAAACTTTGGTTTGGCTGGTTGTTTTCTCATTCTGCTGTGTGCAGTAACGAGCCAACGACGGGGGCCAGTCCTGCGATTTACGTTAGCGACATTATCACGGCATATTTATCGCTTAAACCACAGCACGGCCAGACGGTAACCATGCTCGTGCAAGCCCAGCCCGATGGACGGGTCTTGCCTGAGCCTCTCGGCATAGGAGCCTAGCCCGATTAAGGCCGCCGGTCTCACTTGGCCCGCTACCATGAAGTAGGTTTCTTAATTTCCTTTCTCAGCTCCCGGCTCTAACCTGACCTCCAACCTACTCCCTCCGTTCCAAATTGTAGTTCACTTTGGCTTTTCTAGATACATTGATTTTGCTATGCACCTAGTCATACACTATGTCTAGATACATAGTAAAACAAATAGATCTAGAAAAACTAAAGTGAACTACAATTTGAAACGGAGGTAGTATTTTGGAATTTGGCCTGGAGTGGTCCATGTGCATGTTAGTGAGATACCGTGGAGGGTTTTCCTATCTTGGTTTGTTAAATGTGAGTTACGCCAACCTATAAGACTTATAGAATTTGGATGGTGTTTTTTTTTTTTTTTTGAGATTACACAGTTCTACGCAGATGTTCAACACGCACGCACACTCACCCCCTATGAACCCCGACGCAAAACCCTACCCCTATGAGCACCTTGAAGGACTGACCGGCAATCTTGAAGTTCACGAAGTCACCACAGCGCGCCATTGCCGACGGGGACGCCGCCTACCACTTAATGCGCCGCGCCGAAAAATCCTGAAATAAATCCGGGATAATGTGTCGCACCCAGGATTTGAACCCTGGGTGAGAGCCTCCCAACCAATGGCCTTTGCCATTGCGCTGTGAGCCCCTTGACTTGGATGGTGTTAGTTATGGTTCACTCAACGGGTCGAGTGGATCTTGTTTAGAATTTGGGGCATGTTGGGTGGACGGATGACGTCGGGCTCTTGAGCGAGGGTGTATATATCGGGTTAATCCTTTTACGTGAGGTGAGGACGAAAGCATATTGAAATGACGGTAGGTGTGGTTCACTCAGTGTGTAGAGTACTGGATCTAAGTCATTTAGACTCTGGGATGTTACATTATTTTGCATTACCTCCACGCTACCCCTCTTCTCACGTCACCTTTACCCGTGGCCTTTGCTCTGCTCTCTGCATTCCTCACTCCTTTCCTGGCGTCCTCCCATGGCGGCCATCATGCGGAGGCTACAGGGAAGTGCGACTAACAGGGCAAGGCAGACATGGTCACAACAGAGTAGCATGATGGGGTCGTGGCAGTCTCCACATGACGGTGGGGCGGTGCAGCTTACTTAGCGCGTGACACAAAGCAACACAATAACGTCGACCGTCGGGCAGTAAGCAAAGCTTGTATCGTGCTCGGTTCGGCCCTATCTGACTAAGTATTAGACTTGCATATAAATCTAGGGTCCATAATTAATAAAAAATAATTTATCAATGTTAAAATATGTTCCAATATATGTACAGGTGGGCACCGGAGTTGGAGAATAAAGAGGTGGAGAGGCTCGCTGGAACCCTAGCCGTCATGGGAGGGTTTCATGTGCAACATATAACCCTAGCCGTGCATGTGTATGAGAGAGATGGGAACCTTTTTGTTTTCTTTTTGTTTTTATTTAAGTAGTTATTTTGGAGGGAGGGTGACATTGTCATCTTTGTCTCGGGTGAGCCACGGATCCAAGATGAGGGAGAGGGGGAGCCCACCTACATCGTCATTGCCACCATCGCCTGTTAGGGAGGAGGAGGAAGAGGAACCACATCGAACGCATAGGAAGGAGCCGTCGTTGAAAGGGGGAGGAAGGCGCACCTGTGTCTGGACTTGATCGTCCTCTTGGACGCCAAGTAGAAGCATTACCGTTTAGAGAAACTGGCATTACAGGGTGAGGTAAAGTTGCTAGCTCGGAAGCTCTGGCGGAAAATATGATACTGCAAAAGATGAAAAATATGATACTAGAAAGTAAAAGATGTGAATTGTTGCAGTTATGAAACACGGAGAGTCTTGAATTATCATTGGACGAACTAGGAGCAAACTTAAGAGTTGTTTGTCAAATCAAAGCAATCAATACATTAAAATTCTCAACAGTACGTCCAGATGTGCACTACCCTCTGGTGCGTGTACATGCTCTGGTACGGTAACCGGTAGGGACTTCGTTTATGTTGCACATGGAATAAAGTGTCGAGCATTGAACTTTAATCTTTTTGTACTTGGAAACTCTCGTTATGTTGCATCTTCTCAGCCTCGTGAAAATATCTAATCATACAAGTACAAAATATTACGCCAGTGTCTCCACATGACGTGGCAGTGGCAACTTGCGCACATAGGATAGGAACGAAGAAAGCACAGTGACCGCAAGTTAATATTTATTTCTTTGAAATGAACGGGGCACCACCGAACTTCCCTGTGGATTTTTGCTACCATGTCCAGTAGTGACTAGTGACCCGTTCATTTCAGAGAAAAAAAACAAATATTCACGTCTCACTGTCATCTCGGAGGAACAAGGATGAATTCAAATTCAATGCTGGTGCTAACAAGATCCTGCTCAACCGCGTTTATTGATACCCTGCGACTTGTACCCGCCGCGGACGGCTCACCAACAGTAACAGGCCCGGCCTTTAAAACAGGCCCGCAAGCTGAAAGAAAGCCGAGGCCCGAGGCCCGTGCCGAGCAAATGGGACGACGACGCCGGCGGTCGCCGGCGGAGCTCGTGCCATCCGTCGACGCGCGCGGCACACGGATCCGCGATGCCGATGCGACGCAGCCGGCGCCCGGCGGCGGCTCAGTGGCGCCGGAGGGACGCGAGCCCCGGCCGGTTTCCAGTTGGAGAGAGACCGAAGAAACCTGGCAAAGTGGCAAGCTGTTGGGCTCGATCGGATCAGTTGATTGATGTGGTAACCTCGATGAATCATCGACGAATAATGACCAGTGGAGAACCTGGCAACCCAAGATAACAAACAGCTCGGGAAGTTGGCCGATGGATGGATCCATCACCGGTGCCGGTGGACGACGGTTAGTTGTGATGATGAGAAGGAACTTGCGTGGCAATTGGCAGTCCACCGGTCGCCAGCGGGGAATACTTGTGGCAGATGCACCGTGCGCAGTGCAAATGTCGCGATCTAAATATAAATGGGAGATTGAGACCACGACAGACGGAGAGAGCAGCAACGACTTTAGCAAGCCCACCAGCAGCCGTCCACCCCGTCAGTAAGCGGACAAGACATTACTACGTACCATAGCCCATCACGACGTCAAACGTGTCTCACCCTCAATGTAACCACCTGTTTGTGTCTCACTCTCCATGTATACCACCTGTTTGCAACGGAGCGGTGAAAAGCTTGAAAGGTGTCAGTGCTCCTAAGTTACATCCATGCTCGTGGGCTGCAGATGTTCTGAAGACGTCGGTTTGTTCACCGCCTATGGCGTCGCTGGTTGCCAGTGGAGCCTGGGCACTGTGGACCGGCCGGAATGGCCGTCGTCATGGGAGGAAGGTGTGGGAGCCGGGTGCTGCGGCACGATACATCTCTGATCTGCTGGAAGCATTGGTGTCCCTACGGCCTAAGCAAGAGCAGAAGACGAGGCCAAAGAGAGCACGATGGGAGAGACCGGAGGAAGGGTGGACGAAGGTCAATACCGATGCGGGATTTGATCAAGAACCTGCCTCGGGAAGTACTAGAGTATGCATACGGAACAATGAGGGCATCGTTCTGGGGGCAGCGGCAAGATGGATGGATGATGTCGATTCGACATTGACAGCTGAAGCGTTAGCTGCAAAGGAAGGGCTAGAGCTTGCTGTGGAACTTGGCATTGACAAGGTAATTCTTGAAGTCGATTATCAAAGCTTGGCACGTCTCCTACAAGTTCCGGACTCCATCTACTCCTCCATTGGCGGTCTTTGTTTTGATATCATAGAGCTTAGTAAAGGTTTTTCTAATTTTCGTGTGGCTTGGGTGCGTAAGAAGCTAATCAGGTGGCGCACATGTGTGCTTTCGTAATCTCGCCACCATGCGTTCATTTTTTTGGCTTGATGTAATCCCGGGACTAGCTAGTTGATCTAGCGACCCACGATTAATTCCTTCAAATTATGAATGAAAGCTCTATGGTTCACTAAAAAAACACAAAATCAGGGAAAAAAAAAATCAGACGGAGATATAGATTCTGTTTGGCTGTACTGTACTCCCTCCATAGTTGAAAAAGAAGACGTTTAGGGCAAATACGTCGCGGTCTCCAAAGCCGAAAACTTTGACTTCTCTTTTTATAAAAATATTTATTAAAAATTATATATGTATACTTTTATGAAAGTATTTTTCAAGACAAATCTATTGATATGATTTTCACATTTCTAAACTCAACGACTTAAAAGTTATTAATGATTTATGTTCCCAATGTTTGACCCAAGTCTTTTTCCAAAACGTCTTTTTTTTTTTCAACCATGGAGTAGTATGCTTTATCAGTTCGCAGAAGATCCTCTCACCTTTTGTGTTTCCCAAGTGCTGCTTTATTAATTATGAAATCTAAGTATAACAATATACTAGTATATAAGTTTGGCCCCTTCTCTATCAATAAAACTGTCACAGTCTCGTGCCGTTGGTACACCTGCAGTAAATAGTTTCCAGTGTAGATAAATTGTTCTCAAGCAAGCAGGCGCCTACTAGGCCAGAAGACGACTGTACTACGTAGGACAGAAAAGGTTAGCTCGGTGATTCATCATATAAAAATTCGGCAAAGGTATAAATAAAGGTAAAAAGCTTTATTTGGTGCAGACATGGACCTCCATTTTTTAATGAAAACAAATATGTTATTTTTTGGTGGTCCCACCTGGTGGCCCAAGCATATTTTGGTGCCTCTACTTTCCTTGCCTCGAATTCCAATCTCATTCTCACCCCCAAATCTCTATCCAAAATGCTTGGGTAAAAATTCCAAAAAATAACTGTCATCATCCAGTCACCCTCCCTCCAAAATAACTACTTAAATAAAACAAAAAGGTTCCCATCCCCTCTCTCCTACACATGCACGCCCCCACAATTCCACATCTCTCCCTAGTCTCACCAACCAAACCCAAACCAAAGACAATTGCCAATAAAAAATTCAGTCCAGAGAAAACAAACCCTCAAGCCCCTCTCCTAAACCCCCATTATTCCATTTTATGAGTCCATCCCCCACTGGCTTGATGAGTTGAGTAACTTGGTCTCTAAATCTAAACACCTCAAAACCAAATCAAATGGGGCCCATCTTAGGTATAAAAATCAACAGGACAAAAGTGGTGAGAGGAACAGTGGAAAAGAATTTTACTACAACAATTTTTTTTTTAAAAAAAAAAATCCACCAAAAATCTCCCAATTTTCTCCTCCTCCTATATTAAACTCCCCCACCCCCTCCTCCTCCAGTCGTCCCCGTCCCTCCACTCCTCCCGTCGAGCGAGCACTTGGCACTGCCAATGGCGGCTCCCGCCCACACCCCTTCGATGCGCGCCGCAAGCCACCTCCTTTCCTCGTGAGATCGACGCACCTCCTCCTCCACTCGTGCTCCATTCCCGCTCCTCGTTCCTTTCTTCGGCCCCGAGCCATCGCCGCCCCCGCATCTCGTCGTGCTCCCAGGTCCTTGGCCTCCGCTCCGCCGCTCTTGGACAGGACAGGGGCGCGCCCGCCCCCGGTGCGCACTCCGCGAAATCCGACTCCCTCGTACGGTGGGAGAGATCCATAACGCGGTGAGCCGGAGGGGCGGCGTCCACACAACCGAGGGGACGGACGGGCAATGGCGGCCGTGGCAGGCCCGCTCTGCACCTGGCTTGTCGCCGCGTGCTTGTCTGCGGCATGCGACGCAGAAGAGTACAAGCAGAAGCATTGCTGCCCCGCCGGAAGCGGCGCTGGGGGCGGCGTCATGCTCGGCCAGCGCCGCCGCCTCGGCGCGCGGCGTCGCGGCTTGGCGCGCTCTGGTGAGAAGAGATACACTCAGCATTTGGTTGTCTAATGTCCTTTGTTCGCTTTTGTTGGATCCTTGCATGCACATACGTGTGAATCCTGGTGTAGTTCTCAGCATCGGTAGTATCGCCCAGGGTAAATTTGTGATTTTTATCCTGTTTCGGGCGTCATACTCTGCGTTTCCGGTGCGTAATGCGTCTGCACGACGAGGATTATTCTCTGGATTATGCTGAGGATCTTTTTTAGTTTAGTGACTATTTGTAGTTTAGTCTGTGTGGGTTTTAGGTTCCCCTGCTTCTGCTTGCGATGCATTCGCTTGTCGCTGCTGGTGAACTGGTGTCTTCAACATCATTTTCTTTCAGTTTGTCATGAGAATTGAGATAGAACCGATTTTTCTCATTGCTAATATAAAAATGAATCAAGAGTTGCATTTGTCATGGCCCATGTCACATCAAATAAACAATTTATTTGGTTTTGTCCAGTGTACATGTTTGTCCACCCTGCATTTTGTTTGTCACTCAAGCTGGCAAGGGTCTCAACAAATTGGTTGTGGTTTGCAGGAATGGCTATGGCTGTTGCCTTGCAAGCTGAGAGAACTGTCATTGAAAAGAAGAAACCTGATATCAAACAAAGGAGGGTGGTTGTCACTGGCATGGGTGTAGTGACACCATTGGGCCATGATCCTGACGTGTTTTACAACAATCTTCTTGATGGTGTTAGTGGAATAAGTGAGATCGAGAGGTTTGATTGTTCCAACTTCCCGACGGTAATACATGACTTACCTTCAATCTTTTTGGACAAATGCTACCATGCAGTGATTGATATTTGGACTTTAATACAGAGAATTGCAGGAGAGATAAAATCATTTTCTACTGATGGTTGGGTTGCACCTAAACTTGCAAAGCGAATGGACAAGTTTATGCTATATCTGATAACTGCTGGAAAGAAGGCATTAGAAAATGGTGGACTCACAGAAGAACTGAGGAATGAGTTGGACAAAACCAGGTGTGGGGTTCTCATTGGTTCTGCAATGGGCGGCATGAAGGTTTGTATTCTCAAAGTATACGGATATTTAGTTGTATATCTCGATGAATTCCAACTATCCATGGAACCTGTTTCCCATGTCCTGATACTAGTTATGATGGACTGCCAAACAGGTTTTTAATGATGCCATTGAAGCACTGAGGGTCTCTTACAAGAAAATGAACCCATTTTGTGTTCCCTTTGCAACTACGAATATGGGTTCTGCAATCCTTGCAATGGATCTGGTGTGACATGATCTGATTCCTTTTTATATTTTTTCTATTTAGATAACAGTGATTAGCACAGCTCATACTTTCTGTGACTTACAGGGATGGATGGGACCAAACTATTCTATTTCCACAGCTTGTGCTACCAGTAACTTCTGTATCCTTAATGCAGCAAACCACATCAGAAGAGGCGAAGCTGTAAGTAACTTCAACCTTCCATGTTCTATTTGGAAAGTAACTTTTTTATTTGCGATCTTATTCATAATCTTCCAGGACGTTATGCTCTGTGGTGGTTCTGATGCACCTGTTATCCCAATTGGTTTGTGGCCCCAATTCCTCGTTCTTCTGTCTCCAGTTTTCCACAGTTTGTCTTGGACTTTGCAGTCTCAAGTGTTTTGACCATGACATGCAGGATTGGGAGGTTTTGTGGCCTGCAGAGCACTTTCACAGAGGAACAGTGACCCAACAAAAGCTTCTCGACCTTGGGACATGGTTAGTATCTTTTATTACACTACCCCTATTATGACAAAATTTTGCTGCATAAGTTATAATCGTCTAGTACAAGCACATCAGCACCTTATTGGTTCAATTAACTTACCAGCTTGGTCCATTTGTTGTGCTAGAGTGACATATTTGATCTTTATGTTACAGGGCCGTGACGGTTTTGTTATGGGGGAAGGGGCTGGTGTCCTCGTATTGGAAGAACTTGAGCACGCCAAGGTTTTAAACATGCAATTTCAGTTGCCCCTCTTTATGGATCTTTCAGCTGCTTGTTTCCAGTTCAATGGCTTTTGATTATGTTCAAACTTTACTGCCTCCTGAGATCTGTGCACCTTCTCCAGGAAAGAGGTGCAACAATATATGCTGAATTTCTTGGTGGAAGCTTCACATGTGATGCTTACCACATGACTGAGCCACATCCTGAAGGTGAAGTGTATATCTTGACTCTGCTATGCCCTTTCCTGTTCTTTTCCTCACTTGTCTTTACTAATTAAATATTAGGAAGAGGGATTACTCTCTGCATCGAAAACGCCCTAGCTGATGCAGGGGTAGCAAGGGAAGAAATCAACTACGTGAATGCCCATGCAACGTCTACACAAGCAGGTGACTTGAAGGAGTATGAGGCTATCGTGCGCTGTTTTCGCCAGAACCCTCAAGTATGGCACCTTATGCAAGCAATTCTGCAGCAAATTTATATTTCAAACCATCATATTGTGAACCATCTAAATCCCTTTTTTGTGTTATGAAGCTGAGGGTGAACTCGACCAAATCGATGACTGGTCATCTTATAGGAGCTGCTGGTGGAATAGAAGCAGTTGCTTCTATACAAGTAAGGAATTCTCAGTACCCTTACAGGGAACATATTTACTTGGCATTATTCTATTAATACTACAAAATTTACTTTACTGAATATGAACTCTGCATTTATGGCATTAAACTATCCATGTTCATTGTATCTTTCTGTATGTCCAATATAGTGGATTTCCAGTGCAATTAGTAATTGGAAGACATGTACTCTGTAACTGAAAAATTCAGCACCTAACCTATTAATTTTCTTTTAAAAAATAATCGCATCACACAGTATTACCCTTCAATGTCTCACTGAATTTTTTTTTGAACATAGTGGCACTGAAGCTAAGCTATTCTAAAATGAAATTTAGCCACATCTGCCTTTTTTCTAGATTATGTTGTGGTCTTCTGGCGGACATTATTTACAGATACATGTATCTTTTCTTTCATTCATTTATTTTTCTTCAAGCAACAGATTTTGCGTCACCCAGTTTCCTGGAAGATTAATAGGCACTTTTTTATGTAACTCCAATTACCATCGCAAAAAAAAAAGAAACTCTAATTATCCTAGACCAAGTATAGTCAAATATGATATTGCTGATAGTTTTCTTTGCAATGATTATCGGTATTTGGGTTTCATTCTGATGTAGCCATGAAGTATCTTATTCTTTATTACATTTACCTCAACTCTTGCTGTTTTGGGTGTTTTGGCTTCAATCAGCATGAATTGAAATGACATCAGAGCATGTGTTTTGCTATGAATTTCAATGTAAAACCGGCTCATCATGGGAAGTTTTTCTTTGTTGTTCATTGCAGGCTATAAGAACTGGTTGGGTCCATCCAAATTTGAATTTGGAAAATCCTGAGGACACTGTGGTAAGCTCCTTTAATGATGCATGATTTAATGTCATTTTTATCTTTCTACTTCTACTAAATAAGCTTGATATGAATGAAAGAGCAAAATCTATAAGTTGAATGGTGTTTTAATGCTGATCTTGATACAGGATGTGGGCATCTTGGTAGGATCACAGAAGGAGAGATGTGAAGTGAAGGTGGCGTTATCCAACTCATTTGGATTTGGTGGGCACAACTCATCAATTCTCTTTGCGCCCTTTAAGTGAACATGACCGACGAACTGCCATCTTCCTCGTCGTCCAAATGGCTTCATATATCTAGAACTCCACATAGAAGACAAGTGGACTCTGCAACTTCCTCCGCTCCACACATACTGCATGGAGGTCCAAACCAAGGGTATAATACTATGCCATACACATATGAGTGAACAAAACATCAGCCCCACTACATGTTTCATCTATATCATCACAAAGTTGCAAATATATGGTAACTATCAAAGGACTTACCGTACTTGGGCCAGTGTTTTCGTCTTCAGCATACCTGCCCATTGTCAGTACTGTTTCCTAGATTTGGAGTAGTCCCGTAGCTAATCCTCTTCCCTGTGGAGATGGTGGGATTTTATGTTGTATTGATGTTGTCAACAATATCGTCATTAGCCATGAATTGCTGGTTCCACTGTAAGCATCGCTGGACGTTTTCGCTTTGTTTGTTTTTCCGCTGTTCATAACTGAGTTAATGATTTGTAAATGGCAACGCTATTCGGTCTTTAGTGCTTTTGAAGCCAGGCTACTGCTCTATAAGTTTACTGTTGCCGAGCTGAGCTGTGCAATTAAGCTGATGATATTATATAAATTACCATCGATGAAGTTTACTGTTGCTGAAGGCAATGTATGATCAAAATCCCATATACATGGTCTTTGTTCGACTGTTTTAATTGTTTTTAGTCACTGTAACCAAACAGGCACTAAAGTTTTGGTGTCGGAGGAACCAAACAGGACCAGGATTCAGAGAAATCCTTGATTACATAAGAGCAACTGAGGCCATAGATACTCCCTCCATCCCAAAAACGTTTGAAACAGGCAATTATATATTAAAATAGGATTAATATTTATATTACATAATTAGATTGGAAAGATCTTTTTGATCTAGTTTTTTAACAAATTTATTTGGAGATTTAAATCTTTATGCATTATTTTCTACAAATCAGCTGCAACTATTTTTGGGATGGAGTGTCCAGAAGCAGCTGCAGTGCTACACTGCTAGATCTATCAAAAGCGATTTCTGTGTTTATCCAAAAGTCACTATTCACCTGGCATCAAATCTTTTTCGATGGTGGATAGCACTAAATATAGGTAAATAAAAACTAATTACATAGTTTTGATGTACACGCGATTTGAGACGATTCTTTTGAGCCTAGTTACGCCATGGTAGGTAGGATAATATTTACCACAAACAAACGAAATCCGTCTTCGATTCTTTTTGATTGAACAAGTGTTTTTTTTTTCCACTTTTCCCACCAACTAAACACAGCCTTCGTATCCTAAGAGCTACGCCTGGCTCTCGATGGTGGATAATAAAAGGCAGCCGTGAACCCATGATCCGTCTCTTGAGATGCTCATGGGCGTTGATGGCGACTAGGGGACGAACTGTTCTTTTTTGGACAAATTGGACTGGAAAAGATGCCTTCGAGATTTGGTAGATAATAAAGGCGATGCATCTGCATGCTTTAATTTAACTGACTACATATTTCTGCCTGCAAACAAATAAGATTCAAAAGCATATCAAGCGTATTATTAATTTATTATTATTGAAAGTACACTGTACACGCCTACCGATAGCAAACTGTATTATTCAGTCAACAAATTAATTCATCTCAATTCACACGAAGATGAACTATCCTCGCCACAACTTGTAGGGAACTGCAAGGAATTTGACCTGCCTGAGAGGCTAGAGGTGGAATGCGGCTGCCCTCAAACCTGTCAACCTTGCTCCGGCAGGTTTTGTCTTGCAAGGTTCTTGGAAATTATTCTTTTTTAAAAGATCTTGTTTCTCGGCTTTGATTAATAATAAGTGGGGAAGCAGAACATCTAGTACAAGCGCGAATAGTGCTACCCGGCACAGCCTAGCTAGAGCTGGGTGAAAAACTTAGATGACTACTCACAAAATGTCCTAGCAACCAGTCCCCGAGACCCACAGCTGAAAGAACATCCAACCCCAAACTTCAGGCTGACTACCATGCTGGTCGGGACTACTCAACATAGACAAAACACAACACAGAACATACCCTAACGCTGGTTCTTGGAAACTATTGCCATGGACGACGATGATATAACTGTCAGCATTGTCGGCTTCACCGGCGTGGAGCCGTGGAGGAAACACCAGCTATGCATTGGTCTTGGTGGTCGCAATTACAGTGGCAGCAGAAATGGTGCAGTTAAACTTCAAATGAAGACGCACCAGTCGAGATATCACGTCTGCAAAGGTACTATCATCCGTGATGCGTTCTGAATAATCATTGTTGCTTTGCTTCCAAGATTTTGTTCTACCTGCCTGTGCTATGTATTGCCTGAATAAGTATTATATTGGAGTTTACTGCAAGAGACGAGAAGACATCTTGTAATTTTTGTGCTTCGACACACAGTCCATGTATTATCTCCATCAGATACATTCTAAGTTGTTCATTCCGTATGAAATCATTAAGTTACTTGATCTTCAAAATCATTAAGTTACTTGATCTTCAAAATTAATCAATGTTAAAACTGTTTGACTTCTCGAGAAGAATTGCTGGACAAAAAAGAGTATGAGTTAAACCTCTCTAATTTTGAGCAAGCTCCATTTCTATTGTCGGATCATGTTGGTGTCAATGAAGAGGTACTGTATGGTGTCATAGAGGGAACTCCACATTCTGTGACTATTTTTTGGGGGTTCGGAGTGTGATCAATTCAACCCAAATGATTTTTAGGGCATGTTTGGCTCAAAGCCTAATACAGATTTGTACCGAGTTATTTTACATGATAGCTTGTATTAGTATTTATAAGTACAAATCGAGAGTATTTTAGGTTGTTTTATGACGGCGTAGAGATACAGATCAAAGATATTTATTTCAATAATATTCCATAATGATGTATGTGCGTAAATTAGATATAAATTGAGGACTATTTTTGCATTATCTTTCATAATGGTATATAATTTATTTTAGATGAAAATTTGGGTAGTTATTTTAATTTAGATGTATATTTGGCTGGTTATTTGAAATTAGATTAAATAAATTATGGAGTTATTTTGAATTCTCTTTCATACCAGTAAAGATGGATTTAAATGTAATTTTTGAATTATCTTTCATAATGGCATAGATGGATATTTAGATGTAAAAGTAGGGAGTTATTTTATATATTTTTTCATAATGTAGAGGTGCATATTTTTTTAAAAAAAATACAATAGATTCAATTGTTATTATTGGCAATGGTGATTAGAGTGTACTGAAAGACTAGATGTTTCTGATTATCATAGAAATTTCTATTGTGTATCTTTTTTTTTTTCTTGCATGCCTAATGACAGTGACAATTATAACTTGGAGGGTGCGTTTGGACATCTATAACTCTTATAAAACAAAGCCCCACTAGCCTATTTCTCTGCGATTTTGTGAAGCCACGTCACCCTGAGGGCCCTACCAAGTCACTAATATCTATCCATTCAATCCTCAAGGCATCCGAAAGGTTTTCAGTTTGCATTTGCTATAACGTCAGGCTCCTAATAGTTGATTGTCCTCACGTCACTTGCTAAGTTGCAAGGAATACGAAACATGAGCAGACAATGAATTAATACACACCCCATCCACTCTAGGATGCACGTGTGATGTGAAAGGTCATCTTTGGCTTTGCCTCTTCCCCTACCATGTTCATCTCCTAAACTTACTAATATATATAACCCTAAGAAGACAATGGGGAGTCCTCTGATCTGAACTGTTCATTTGGCATACAACATTGTTGTGAGAGCAAGCTTTGAGGTGTGTACTCTTTTGCTACTGATTTTAATTCAATGTTTCTTCTCCACGGGCTGTTGGTTGGGAAGGTATAAGACCATTTTTGTGTTGTATATTAAGTTACAAATAATATTATCTCCACATATTATTCACTCATGTTTTCTTTTGATGAAGTTGAAGATCCAAGATTTTTATTTAGTTTACTGTTGAAAATACTTTTAGATTCCTCTTAACATGATTGAAATTGCTTTTGCATGTCCGCAAACAACGCCGTCGAGGAATTCAACTAGTTTAATCAGTAATAGTAAATAAGATTGATAAAATTGTAGCATCACTATAGTTGAATCTGATATTTGATTCCTGATTTCCTGCCAAGCTACCGAAAATTGACAATTCTAGGCTTTGTTTGTGCTTATTTGGGTAAACAGTGTAGGTTTATTTTTTTGACATATGATGATTGATGAACAAGGTGAGATTGTGAGAACAAGTCACACAAAGGATACAGCACGATGGAATTGGCTCCCGCTAGTTCATGCCAAATTCATAGGCAATCTAATTCATTTGAGAATCAAGTTTTTAAATATAAATCAAACACATACATGAATAAACACCTCGAGTTGGGTTGGGTGTACAGAAATGCACGGTGGACGCAGAGACGACGTAGACATGATCGATCGTGCAGTTAATCAAGAGCAGGAGAACCATTCCCCATCCCACCTTTGAACGTCGTCGTCGCCGATGCCGTCCATGCTGGAAAAAAAAATTAAAGAATAAGCAGCTGATATGCATGTCGCAATTCATCATATATCAATATCGTAGGAATCTTGTCAAAAAAAAAAGCACTTTTTTTTTTTTTTTTTTTGAATTACAGATAACGCAGACGCTTCACAACACGCACGCGCTTGTCTCCCCTAAGAACACACGCACGCAAAACGCTACCCCTATGAGCACCTTGCGACCGCTGGAAGCACCTGCAACGGTGGTCCTGAGATTCCTGAAGTCACCATTGCCTCAGAAGCACTCGATCTGTAGGTCTTACCACGGCAAGGTGACGTCTTCGCCGTCGTCGACGTGCATCACCGTCGCCAGGACGCCCCCGTGACAGCTCCTTGCTCGCCGGCTCCGACGACATCGTCGTCGCCACAAAGCCACCGCCACTCTGCCGGCAAACCGGCCGCCGTCGTCGCCGCCACGTCCTCCGCGTTTGGTGGCGCGCGTTGCCCGCTCTCGAAGATCTTGCTCCACCACGCGGCCACGTCCGCGCCCGCCGCCTCGCTCCACTCCACGCCCTGCAGCATCTCGCCGCCGGTCGATGCCTGCTCCTGCGCCATCATCTCCCCGTCCCGCTGTGGTCCAACAGCACCGGGACCAACGCCGCCGCCGCCGCCGCTGCCGCTGGTGGTGCGTCGATCGCCGAGTGCTTCTCGTTCTCTTCATCTGTTGCACTGAGCGCCGGTGACGGTGATCCATGACCGCCACAGGCATGGGTGGCCGCCGTCTCCACTGCCGGAGATGAGTACGAGTACGACGAGGCAGCCGGTGATGGTTGGGCCAATGGAAGGCTGCGAAAGAGATCTTCACAGTCACCCTTGGCACCATCGTCGTCCACGGCGACACCAACACCTTGGAAGCTAAGGTTGAGTCCCAGCGGCCGTGCAGGCAGGCTCCGAACCAAACGCTCCAAGTCGCCTTGGTAGTGATCCAACTCCACCAATCCCTCCATGGCGGCAGCCGCAGTGGGTGGTAGTGGCAGTTCAGGTGGCGTGACAAGATCACAAGGAAGACGAAGGATGGGTGGTGGTGAGCAGTAGCTACTACCAGCAGCAATCCATTGCGCAGCTCGAGAGCTGCACAACGGGTTGTTGGCGAAGGAGGCGGCGGCGTAGCTCATCGTCGTCGTGTGCGCCAGAGATGCTTCTTCGTCAACCGCCGCCGCTTGTCTTGGATCCTGAGACACAGACGCCACTTGCAGCTGCTGCTGCTGTTGTTCTTGCTGTTGCTGGAGCTGCTGCAACGGTGGTTCCTGATGATGCTGCTGATACGTGGATTGCTGCTGGTGCTGCCTCGTGCTGGTGCTGCCTCGGTGGATCTTGAGGGCGGTGACGATCTCCCGCCGGGCCTCCGCCATGTTGAGCAACCTCTCCTGGTACGGCCTGCTCGTGTGCGTCCTCCTCCTCGCCTGCTTCTTCACCTGTGGCTGCTTCACACCCAGTGCTTGCAGCTGATCCATCTCCTGATGATGCGGCCGCAGCCGATGATGATCGTGTGGTATAGTTTTATTGGTCATGGTGTTGATCGGTGATGGTCTTGGGATAGATCTTGTTGTGGATGGTGATGATCGAGGAGCCTCAGATGCTTCGCAAAGGCTGCTAATGTAAGCCGCAAGCCCCGGCCAGCTGAGAGGTATGCAAGTTCTTCTTGGTTTGTACTATTGTTCCTAACTTCCTAAAAGGGGCCGGAGAAAGGAGGTCAAGCAGTTGCAGCTAGTCTGTGCCTGTATGAGTAGCTTGTCATCGTAAGCGCTGTGATCACTGATCAGGCTCGTCTTCCTCAGAAGTCAGGCCTCAGCTGTGCACTATATGACTGTAAGGCTAAATGACGAGTGCGTCAGAACTAGAGCCGTCCCAGATCGAGGAAGGTGTTTCATACTATGATGACACGTCATCACTAATTAAAAAGGATGAGGCGCAGAGGTGGCAATGAAAGTTAAGACAAGAGGGGTGAGTTTCAGGGGGCTGTTTGGTTGAGAGGCTTTTAGTCCCCGAGACATCCAAAAAAAAAAGTCCCTAGCTGAAATCAAATAGGAGGGACTTTTAGATTATCTCAAAAAAAAAAAAAACTCTTAGATGGACTTTTTTAAAAGTTCTAAGGACTAAAAAGTTCTGGGACTTTTCTAACCAAACACTCTCATCCTAGTAAAAACTTGGCTGGGACTATTTTCAAGACAATGAAGTGGCATTTTCAGAGATTCATCCAATGAGTTTTGGTCCATACGTAAGAAACCGTAAAATGAAACTCTGCATCGGAGGCACTGTCATAGACATCAACAAAAATCAAAATCATTTTTTATCTACTCCCTCCATCCCAAATTATGTAAGACACTCCAAGAATCTTGGAGAGTCAAAGCATCTCAAATTTGATCAAAATTATAGAGAATTACAAAAAATTTGTGGCATCAACAAGGTATACTATGAAAATATAAGTAACAAAAATAGTTGACATCCAAAATGTTATAATCTTATCAATAAGTTTGGTCAAATTTAAGATGTTTTGACTCTATAAGATTCTTATAAGGCTTACAATTTGCGATATAGAGCTAGGGGGTATATATTTGATCAATCAAACTTTAGATACTTCGACAAAGAGTGTACTTTTGTAAGTTGATGATGAAATGGTTTGCATGCTGCTAGTGCTATCCTTTCAGCATTATGCATGGCAATATGGGCAGTCATTCGTGCACTTGGTAGCTAGTTTCTTAGACATCGACACAACATTTGTGATGTCGTTGGCTGACTGCACACAACGTTGCCTGAGTCATCTTTTCGGTACTCGAGTAACATTGACACGCCTCCTTGAATTTCAATCACCCACACGTATGCCCTACCCAAAAGATTGATTTCGCTTGTGTGTTGTACATAACGTTCAAAGATATAGTTGATGAAATCGGCAAGACAATGCATTTCTAACTAAAGCAAAAAGGTTCGTAACATTTGTATGCAAGTACAACTGATAATATGATGCACTGCTACTCGCATACAAGTGGCTAGCTAGGCATGCATTCCTTGACGTTCAATTTCACTTCACTTCATAAGGGAGAGTGATGACGACACCAAGTGCCATGCCTGATGCCGCTGCGGCAGTCCCTTCCATCCCTTGTAGTTGTAGGCTAAAGTAAAGGCTAGGCTAAAACAAAATTGAAGGGATCCACCTTCTTTTTAACGGTCACCGGTGAGAGGATCCTCACCTGAATTGTATTGGTATATTTTTTTTTCATAACCACGTACACAGCCTCGGTTTTAGGGAAAACAAAGCAAAATCCTTTTGTGCGGTTAATTTTGGAGAAAAATAGAGTAAACCACTACCTAAACTAGGACTAGCAGCCCCAGCACAAAGGCGAGATTGTGGCCACGAGTAAGAAAAAACAACTGAAACGTAGCACAACCAAAATATAGTAATTATTAAATTATTATAAGACCACAACACCAAGGCACAGAAGCTTCATCAACGATGCCTCGAAGGAGGTGTATCACGTCAGCCAAGCAGAGGTTTGGAAAGCCCAAGTCTTTGCCAAGGAGTAAGTACACTGATCGGGCCGATCATGGAGAGGATGCAAGCAGAGATTCTCTAGCGACGCCTCCAAGAAGAAAAATTGCCCTATGGTGTTCCTCGTCATTGCTCAGCCTAGGCTAAGCTTTCACCCTGCATGTATAAACTTTAACTATGTGTGTGCATATGGTAAAAATAGAATATAATCATTGTTTTTATTTTTTGCCTTGGTGTGTCTGGACCCACAACTCACTCCGCTCCTAAATGCAAGTATTACATTCATTCATTCAGATTTCAGAGCTGAACAAGCAAAAGACAAAGGTCACATTTAAAGAGTAAATCGGTTGTGGAGAAAATCCGCTGGCAGGGCATCCACGCCATCCGTTTTCCCCCGCCCGTCCGATTCTTGATGAACGGTTCGGGCGACATTGACTTCCGGGTTGGCCGCGCTGTCGCCCGTCACGCGGCGCCAGTCCCGAACTCCATCTCACATCCGGTTCTCGCCGCACAGACGATTTTGTTGTCGATCGGGATTGAGCGGGCGCGCCCCGCACGCCCTCCCACATCGTTGGTGGACCACGCCCGCCGCAGGTCTGGGCTTAGTGATGGGTCGCCCGCCGCCGTTGTCGTGTGCCCATTGGTTAGCTAGGTTCGTTGTCAACGCTCGTTGGCTGAAAGTGTGCGGCCCCTGCCGCCTCAGCTCAAAAGACCGCTCTTGGCGGTCCCTTCCTGGTGCTTGCTGGTGCGCAGACCAGGTACCCGTGGACTGAGGGTGACATGCTGTGGGCTGATCGGTGGGGGACGTACTAAGGAGGTCCCGCTGCGTGTCATCGTCTTTAGCTAGGAACACATCGCTCGACCGACGCGCGCCCCCAGCAGCGTGGCTGAAAAAGACTGGCTCTCCACTCGCACCCCACTCTTCCCCACTCGCCTCGCTCTCTCTTTCCCTCTCCTCTCTCCCGGCCAAGACGGTGAGGCGCCCACGGCGGCGCCGGCGCCGCCACACACCGCTCGGCGGGCTCCGCGGTTGGGCATGGGCGTGGGTTGTGCGCACCACGGCGCAGCGCGGCGGCGGCGCGCGCCAGCCGCCCTCCCCCGCCCCCGTCGGCCCGGACACCACGGACGGGCCCTCGCCTTGCTAAGGTCGCGTCATCCCCGGCCCCATCGGGCGGTCTTCCACGGCGCCTGCAAGGCGGACGACCGGGCGGCGGGCAGCGACGAGGCGGAGCATCTCCGGCTCGGCGGCACGAGAGGCTGCAACCCGACGGCCTTATCTCCTCCCCACGTCGTTCCTCTTTCCCAAGCCCGTGCCTTCTTCCGTTGCCCCTCTTCCCGTCAACATCTCCATCGCGTGGACACATTTCTGGCTATAATGTTCTTGAGTTTGCGTTCCTCCAGGTTTAATTTATTATCAATTTTTCTGCTGCTGTACTTTCCTTCGCTTGATTTCTATGTAGATCTCTTTTTATTTGTTTTTCGAAGGACCTACTAGCTGGTGACAATATGTGCCTTCATTTGGCTTCTACTCTAGCACACCATGTGTTTGTGATACTGCCTACGCAAAGGTTAAACAACTCCTAATTTATTTTGGCATCTTGTCCATCCAGTTTAATCCCTTTAATATTATGTTGCACTTTTTTTCGTTGTTGGACCTCGCTGAGGTATGCAAAATTCAATTTAATTTTTAGGTTATTCCCTCGCTGCAGGTCCTCACTAAGGTCAAAACCGAGAGAAAAGGTAGACTTGCTTTCTATGCTTCACGATTTATTTGCTTTTTATTTTTATGAAGGTCCGCTTGCTAAGCCTGTAAAAGATATTACTAAACGGAAGTTTACGCCTTTGGAATGCAGATGCTATATCTATAGATGCAAGTGCCACCCTTCAAAATATGCACTATGTTAGTTGTTGCCTGTTGGATCCTCGTGTCTACGCACTACCGTGTTGCAAATCCAGATCGTCGTATATATCAATGGCCTTCATCTCAACTACTTCATCTGTTATCAGAAGCCTCTCTTTAGGCTATTATAAAATTCTTGAGTAATTTATTTGGGAAAAACATTATTGTTTGATACCAGTCCAATGAATCCCTCATATATTGCCATGCTCCTTATTTTTTATAATTGTCCTACACACAGTTTTAGGCTCTTGATTTGCCATTTTCAGTTTTTGTTTAGGACTAAAACCAGGATTCAGTATGAGAGGCAAATAAATAGACAGCTTTAAGTTTGATTCAATGAAATTGGTTGCATTTGTGGTCCCATGGGTGTGGAGGATGGCTATAATGTGGGGGTTCCTGTTCTAATGGTGCCTTTTTAAAACACAGCGAGCTTACAGGTTTAGGTTTCCTTACTGCATCTCTCATTGTACATAAAAAGAATGCCTTTTGTAGGCATTACCCACCCGGCTACAAGGCATTAGATGCAGCAAAAAAATAGATGTTTTGCTCAACACAGATCCATGGTAATGGTTGTTATAGGCTGGTGATTTGCATTGGTTGTATATTTGCTTACAAAAAAATCATGTTGAAGGTTGATGTTACATGCTCTGGTGATTTGTTGTGGCTATATATTTCCTCTCAAAATTTAGTTTGGATATGTAGGTGAAAAACAGCCGGGCAGTGTGTGCATTCTTAATTCTAGATTAGTTGAGTTTACATTCAATTTTGGTGTCCATGGGTATGTTTTCCTGTTTGCTCAGCACAGATTGAACCTAAAATTACATCTCTTTTTTGTACAAGTATATTTCCATCCTCTCTTCAGAATTCACTTTCTGCCTATGTAAACTGGTGGCAACAGATTAGAGGTTGCTGAAGTGCTGAGGGATGAGGCACTGAACATTTTGTTGCTTCATCCTGCCTGTTGCCATTTTTCCAGCCATCATTAGCATCCAAATGTTCCTAATCCTTCTTTTGCCTGCGCCTGTTTCCTTGCTCTGTGTACTGTGATGCAAGGTGGTCAAGGAAGAGAACGCGTTCTTTCAATTTATCGATTCAGTCTGGCAGTATACAATGAAACATACATTTGCAAAATCTAACAATTCATATTTAGAATGTAATGATCTGGAGAGATTGATTCTAGAAAATCCATATTTGGCATCTAAAATTCATGTGTGGGAGACTGGGAGTTGGGACTTAAGTCTACATATACTGCTCAAACAATGTTTGAGGAAATAAATTCATATTCATACATTCTTTGAAGTTTGTTTTTTTTGTTAGAATACGTTTAGGTCCCAAACTTTCTTCGTGGTGTGCTGAGAATATATAGGTTGGAACTCTACGTTATCCAAATTTTTTTTTTTTTTTGGCGTTACCAACTGATGTGTTACATATAAGCATGGAAATGTATATATTCTCTATATACAAATTGCCCCTGTGGCAACGCTTGGGTTGGTTTTGTCTGATTCATGTTACATATATATATTTGAGATTAGTTAAAATGACCACCTTGCACATTGGGCAGAAAATTTTGGTTGTATGAGCATCAGTCATGGCTTATGGCCAATTGACATGGATCTTCTAAATCTCTTATTTTGGATGCAGGTGAAAGTTTAAACTCTTCTTTGGTTTCTATTGTTGCAGTTCAACCAGGGCTTTGGAAGGCTTGACTGTATCTGAAGGAATCCAAGCATCTAGCATCATGCATTACAGTTTAATTTTTGTTGTATCTTAAATCTGGAGTAAATAGTTTTGTTTTTTTGTTTGTAGAAAAGTATAGCTTCATTCAGATGGTAACACTGTCGAAATCTGTACCCAAATCTTTGATAATATGATATTTCATTATCTTAGCCTTCCACATGTAGCTAATCAAGATATTCGCAGCTCAGATAGGACTCATCGTGACTTTCCCGTCATGACCACTTCTTTCCATGATTTGCTTATAGTGATCCAGTGCGGTCGTTTGTAAATCAGTGTGGCTGTACCTTTGTCATGACAGAAGTACTAAGCAGATCCCCCAGCATGCTGCGCGCGCATGGGCGCGCGCAAATGACTAGTTTAAAAAGATTATAGGCTGTGGAGCAAACGAGCGGCCAGGTTGTCCACGCCAGTTTTTTTTACCGCCGACCGCCGATTCGCGATGAATGGATCGGAGCGCGCTGACCTTGTGTGCACAAATGCATTTACCCCGTCGAATGTTCCGGGCGGGCCCGGTTGCAGGTGTTGTTGTTGTAGCGTTATTGGTCATGAGTGTGGCGCCGCCGTCCGCTGGTTGGTTGAGTTCTACGATTCGCCCTCGCACGTCGTCGCACGCCCGCTTCTCACGCCCGGGCGGCAGCTAGACCGTTGGTGGGCAGCTCACCGGCGGTGGGCGGTTTTGGTTACCGGCCAATGAGCTCTCGGCGGCGTTCATGCGAGCGGTGAGCTTGGACGTGGCGGCGGGGCCCGGTCAAGCAGATACAGCCCGGCCCATACCAGGCCGCGGGGGCCCGTGCGTGCGCGTCCGGCCCCGGCCAGGGTCACCCGGTGAAATAGGCGTGGGTGGTGTGCCGTCGTGGCTTGTGTCCCTCGTTGGTGGGGACACCGTCTTCGCTTGAAAATGGGGGCCCGTGTGTCATTGGTTGTTGGGTGCCTCCAGCTCGCAGCGCCGCGTACCAGCTCTTTTTGACGGGGATAAAATCGGCCGCTTCAATTCCTTCGCCGCCGCCCGCCTTCCATCGCCGCCGCTTTCGGTAAGCCGCTGTTCCCCTGTTCCTCCCTCACCGTTCTCCTCGCCGTTCTTCCTCCCCGCCTCTGCACCGAGATTGACTCCTTCCACCTTGCGGCGCTCATTCCACCCGACCCGTCCCCGGTGTCGCCGTCTTTGCCGCCTTTTTTTGCGTGTCCTTGCCGTTGAGATCCAGATCCCCGCCACCGCTGGCGAGGCCTTGTGCGGTCGCCGTTTCAGGGGAGGGAGGGAGTTCGCGCGAAGGCCGGCGCTGCGTCCGGGAAGCAGCCGCTCGGCCCCGCTGGCCGGTATATCCGCTTTACCCATGCTCTTCCCTTCCGATTGGTTCTGTGTCGCCGTTGTCTCTTTTGAAAATGCATAATCTTACAATGTGCCTTGTGTGATGTGGGGTCCTTGTTTTTCGCTTTCTTCTTCGGTTGTTCTCTAGATTTTGTCCTGCTCGTGCTCGGGTTCACGATACACGGTGGTTCCATGTTCGTTGTGGGGCGTCGATGATTCGCCGCTGCAGGCAGAGCCGTTGTGAGCGGTGTGGCCTTCCATATGCGTCCGTTATCTCTCGAAGTCACTGGGGATGGGACGCCGCTGTACGGTGTTGAAATTGACGTCCCAGACGTTGGACGGTCCGATGCCGCCGTAGTTTTTTTTTTTGGGCGTCCATGGAAGAATCTGCAGTGCCAGCCTATGAGCGAGCTGCCCCCGGTGCCATATCATTTTTTGAGCCTTTATGGTTTCGTAGTTGTAGATTACAATTTCAAGGCTTAGTGTTGTATACGGGTCCGGCCCGTGGCCGCATTGTCTGCGGGTCGCAAGAGCAACCGATGTTTTGGGTAGATTAGCACGGGGAGCATCATGATCTTGTCGCATGCTGAATGCCTTATGAAAGAGGTGTCCATGCTAAGTTTTGTTCTTTAGAGTGTCTCTGTATTGTCCCTCTTCTTCTTTACGTGATCGACATTGATTCTATTTAATGAAATTGTCCTCTGTTGACAAATGGTGAGGCTGCTTGAAAACTGAAGGTTGTCTCAGCCGGCCGCAGACTCTAAATTGCTTTGGGAACCTGCCTTAAACGCTGCCCTCTCATGGTTTTGCCCCCACCATAATATGTTTCTTCCTTTCGCGTAGTCGCTTACCATGGTGCGGGTCGCCCTTTTGTCCACCGGCTTGTTCACTTGGGGGGGGAGAGTCATGTATGTCGCTATTCTCGCGCATTTTCATGATCTCATATGAACCGTTGATGATTATCCCTCCGCATAGTGCCTAAATTTTTTTGTTCTTCCCCCGTGACCGTGTTAGCTTCTTCACGAGTGCCGGGTCGGTGCCTTCAAGCAGCCAAAAAGAAAGCGTGTGTGCCCGCTCTTGTTGTCTCTGTGGCCCTTATCTTTGCAGCCCTGTTGGTCTTCGATTAATCATTTGTGTGGCGCTTTCCTATAGCGGAAGGTGCCCATTATATGCCCAACACCCTATCAGCTTCTGAGTCTCGACGTAAGCGCATGAAGTATTTAAACCGTAAGAAGATTGCTAAGTCGGGTGGTAGCTTCTTAGAACAATTCATTTTGGTTCCTTTTTCTTGTCTTTGAGGCGTCGTGTCTTTGTCTTGGCCGCTCTTATGTTGAGTTAGCCCCGGTAGATAATACAAGTGTGTCTCGGGTGTGGTCATTTCACCCAAGAGTACATCGATGCACTCAAAGGTTGGCCCTCCTTTGTCCTAGATTTAATTTACTCTTTTTATGTTCCCATCTTTTGTTGTGGTCTTGATTTTATAATTCTTTTCATGGCCTATGGTTTCCTGCCTGCTTTTCGGATGATCGGCCCTGGTGCCCAGAATCTTATGTTGATCGTTCCTACTATGGAGGGCCAGACTACACCTGTAGATATTGCGGTGCTATATTCTGGCTTCTCGTGAGTCCGCCGCTTGGTCGGTCAGGTGTAAGAGAGGGTAGGATAATTTACAATGCATGTAGGGGTGGTAAAGTGGACATACCTCCTTTCAAAGACCCTCCCCGAGCCCCTTAGGTCATTGGCCGATTTGATGGTGACACCGAATCCAAAAAAATTCCTAAAGAATATACGGCAATACAATTGTCTATTTGCTTTTACATCCATGGGAGGGAACATTGATAGATCTTTAAACAATGGTCGTGGTCCTCCCTGTTTTTCAAAGTGTCCGGTCGGGTCCACCATCGTATAGGTCCCTCTCCCGCCGGACAATGGTGAGTCCCCAAAGTTCCCGCAGCTCTCTATGTCTATGACACGGCGAACGAGCCGCAGAATAGGTTCGAAGCGCGGCATCCGCACGAACGTTCGCCCGAAACTCGGATCCCTGTCATTGCTGAGCGCCTACTCAGGATGCTAGATGACCACAACCCGCCGGGTTAAACAATTTAGGTTGGCTAGAGATATGTTGGCGGATAACGGCGAGGATGATTTTGTGGTCGGGCTTGTTGGAGCAAGGGAGGGGGATCAGTCCAGCACAACCTTCCTACGCTTGAGCAAATTTTGCAATGGTGGTTGTTGGAGATTTCACATTTGGATACTTTCCGGCGTGATATTGTGGTGCAGCCCTAGGTCCGGTGCGTTTAGAACACATATCTTCCTTACATCCCGCTTTTATGGCCCCGCAATACCCCTCTCTTGTTTCCACATGGTGACCGTGGTTTCCAAGTCGGCGTGCCTTACCGTGGCGTAGATACATCAGGTGATAACAAGCGAGCCAGGATAACGATGCAAGATTACTATTGCCACTGTTTCCATTACAGAAAGGACCGGCCAAACCCATTCACATGCTACGGTTCCTTGTCCACTCAGGCCAAGATCGATGCGCGTGCATGCATTGATGAAAGCGTGCTCGGTATGTGATAAAGAACCAGGCAAACCTGCGTGTGGAGTCCCTTCAGGGCATAGTCGATGCTGTTGAAAAGGGATGTCTAGATGGCAGCGAAATCGGGAAAAAAACAGTTTTACCCGCTTCTCATACCGGTGGCAGACGCTACATGATCCAAAATTATCATGATGCAATTGCCATCCGTAGAGTGCACGGGCCTCCCCGATTTCTTTGTCACGCGTTTACTGTGAACCCAAAGTGGCGAAATTGCTGCCGCACTAGCCTTTGAACCTGGTCAAAAGCCAACCGATAGAGCGGATATGGTGGTCGAGTCTATAATATGAAACTTGAGGAGCTCCCTGGCCGATATAAAGTGGTACCACCTTTGGCCCCCGTTAGCTGGTGAGTGTTGTCCTTAGATCCACTTTTCCCATGCACTTCAACTTTCTTAGTGATTCCCCATTCCTTTTTCTTTTGTTAGTGCTGCATACCGTGGAGTTCCAAAAACGGGGTCTTCCTCATGCCCATATAATTGTTTGGCTCAAACAAGATACATTACATCCATCGCCCGCTTTCATAGATAGATTCATAAGTGCTGAGGTCCCTGACCCATAAACAGATCCTCTAGGGTATGTGCTGGTGGCTGAACACATGGTTCATGGTCCATGTGGTCCCAGCCATCCCAATTGTCCCTGCATGAAAAAGGATAGATGTTCAAAACGATTTCCCAAACAGTACCAGCCCGAAACAGTAATAGATGAGAATGGCTTTGTTGCATACAAGAGGTCTGACAACAAAAGATACGTTGAAAAGGGCGGTAAAAGATTGGACAGCAGCTACATTGTTCCATACAATATGTCGCCGCTAAAAATTCCAGGGGTCATATTAATGTAGAATGGTGCAACAAAGGCTTTTTCGTTAAATATCATTCAAGTATGTTACGAAGGGTCCGATCGTGGCAAGGTTTATATACAAAGAATCAAGAACGGGAATCGGCACCCTACAATGAAAAAACTAAAACTATTGACGAGGTTCGGGAATACCTAGATTGTAGGTATATATGTGAGCAAGACGCTTGTCGGGCGAATATTTGGCTTTGATATACACCGTCACTATCCCATTTTGTAGAGAGGTTGTTCGTCCATCTTCCAAATGAGAACCCCATTGTCTATGACCTAATCGCCTCGATATAACCGATGTGGCAAGATTAGAGTTCAGAGGGACAACCCTAATCGAATGGTTCGTTGCCAATCGCATGCTTATTTGTTGGTAGGGGTCTCACATACCGTGAGTTCCCCGCACGCTGGAAATGGGATGCTAAATCTAGGTCTTGGGAACGAGGCGACGGGGGTTCGGGTAAGATAGGAGGGGCTATATAATGTGCACCCTTTCGCCGGTGAGCGATACTACCTTAGGATGCTACTCTTGGTGGTCAAAGGTGCTAGAAATTTTGAAGAACTTAGAACCTACAATGGCACCGCCTACCCAACATTTAGATCGTGCAATGCCCCGTGGCCTACTTGGTGATGATCGGGGAATGAATGGTACAAAGCTTTCGACGAGGTCGCCGCTTGGGCAACGGCGCCACCTGACTTAGGAAACTTTTTTGTTACTATGCTTACGCTCGTAAGGTAAAGGATGAAACAGCTTTTTTTGAGAAAGTATGGTGCTCGATGGTCGATGATATCTGATGCAAAGCTTCGAATCAATATGGGTAATGTTGAGTACGGTGTCTCCGATGAGGACCTTAGAAACTATTTGCTAGATGATATTCATGACCTTTTTTAGGATACACCGGCGCTAAAAAATACGTGACCATAGTTTACCCGCCAAAACAAAAAACTCTACGACATTCCTTGTAACAAACTTATCGAAGAGGCACTATCATATGATGTTGGTCGGGGCTACCCGTGACGCCTGAAACCTTGGTAAAGTAAACTAAACACGTAACAGGTTAAGGCATTCAATTTGATCACTAAAGTGCCTTAGATAACCAGCCCGGGATTCTTCTTTGTATCGGGTACGGAGGGATTTGGTAAGACATTTTTGTGGCAGTCCATAGTTGCTTCGATGCGTTCGCATCAAAAGATTGTGCTCTCCGTAGCATCATCCGGAGTTGCCGCTTTTTTTGCTCGCGGCGTAACCGCTCATTCACGGTTCAAGCCGCCATGTGATTTGCAAGAAAAATTCTCTCGTGACATAAAGCGTGGTTCGAAACTTGGTGAGCTAATTGCATCTGCATCTCTTATCATTTGGGATGAGGCTCTAATGACACATAGAAATGCATTTGAGGCTCTAGATAGGACATTTAGAGATATCATGGTTCCCTACAAATCTAAAAATGCAAAAGCGATCTTGCTTTTTGGTGGTAAGACTGTGGTGTTGGGTGGTGATCTACGCCGGATATTACCCGTTATTCCGTGGTGGTAGGGTCGGGAGATTGTGAGTGCCGCGATAGTAAACTCTCCTTTGTGGAGACATGTTACAGTTTTGACGCTGAATACAAACATGAGGCTTAGTAGACCAGACCTTGACTCCCAATCACAAAAAGAGATTGCTGATTTCAGCAGATGGGTGCTAGATATTGGTGAGGGTCGAGTTGAGAGTATAGACGTTGATAGTGAGACGCAGGGAAAAAGAATTAAGATACCCCCCGAGCTGTTGCTAATGCCACAAGGGGATAAGGTAGCGCGTTTATGGTTAGTAATCGTTTATCCGCACTGCTAGCAATTACGCTGACGCAATGTTTCTCCAGGCACGCGCCATCTTAACACCAACCAACGAAGCTGCCGATGCTATTAACTCATACGTGGTATCGCTAATACCGGGGAGACAAAGGGAATACCTAAGCTGTGACAAGATTGCCGAATCCAAAGACAACCATGAATCATATGATACATTGTATCCTGTTGAGTTCCTAAACGAGACGAATGGCAACAACTTTCCACACCACCGTCTCTATCTTAAAAAGGGGGTGCCAATAATGATGCTTAGGAACCTTGATCAGGCAGGTGGTTTATGTAATGGAACAAGATTGATTGTTACAGATTTAGGACAGACAGTAATAAAAGCAAGAATAATCACAGGCACACATGTTGGTGAGATAGTAGGCATACCTAGGATTTGCCTAACCCTAAAAACTAAAAGGCTACCATTTGAACTAGAAAGACGGCAATTTCCGGTTAAAGTTTGTTACGCCATGACCATCAACAAGAGCCAGGGTCAGACCCTTGAACATGTTGGTGTATACCTCAAAAGCCCTGTTTTCAGCCATGGGCAGCTATATGTTGCCGTTTCACGTGTGACTTCAAAGAAGGGTCTTAAGATGCTTATAGAAGATGCCGATGGTAACCGTATGCATCGAAACACGTAATATTGTTTACCGGGGAGATCTTGTATGCGGGCGCGCGGCCTTGGATGGGATGGATCATAGCCTCATTATTTCCTTCCTTTCGGTATTTGTTTATACAAATCTTTGGTGGTTGCTTTTGGAGTGCTTTTGCCACTTTTATGTGAATGCTTTTTAGATTCCTCGTGCCAATAGCCTCGCATTACGCCTTGTATACTCATAGCCTATACAGATAATCATGTTGATGGTGCTTTCTTTTCTTCCTCTTTTCTTTCTCTTGTGTGTGTTTTCACGCTTGTCTCTTTATACCTTGGACCTTCACATCTAATGAATAACACATCATCCCAGGTTCTTGAAACTGTTCGTGCCTTTCGTTCACATCCATTAAGCTTTCCTGCTTACCACTGCAGTCTATTGATAGCGTGCTTACATGCAGGTTGGAACGATGGCTTTTTCGGTGCTTCCCTCGCCGCGCCCGGTTTGGCGTCTTTGTCATTTTGCGTCAATTAATGCGCATAAAGTGGGAATACCGCGGAGGGAGTGATGATGGGACCGATACTGACATGTTGACCTTGTCCTTGTTGATGAGCATGTATGTCTTCATTCCTTTATAATTATTTCAATGCATAATCCAGCGGGATGTGATTTGTAAGTTCGAACTCCGACCCACCGCTGCATGCTCCATGAAACTTGCTTTGGCTAACAATATACGCGACGCTTATTCATTTGTTTACTATAGGGGAACGGCCTATATGCCGAGATTCACGGACCGAGGTTGAAGTCAAAAGCCCACGGATAGAGGAAGGTGGTATCTACGTCCTCGGCGGGGTTCGTGGTCTCCAACGCAAAAGTCATCTTTATTGTGGTTGTTGATGCTCCATACATGGTGGAATTCACCCCCGCACACCACTATCTCACCGCAAGAACCGATTTGCTCGATTTCCCAAAATATGCATACAACATCACTCCCATAGATGCACTTGCTGCACATGCTGGTGACACTACAAATTTCCTAGGTGAGCTCCTGTCTGGCTAGGAGAAATGACTTCAGTTCTTTCTTATTTCCGCATTATCGTACCTTGCATTCTATTGTCACGTATACTATTGGAACGCTGGTTGAAGTATCGGATGTCGAACCCGTGCACATGCCTAACAAGCCGCCAATTTGCCCGTGCACATCGTTCTTAGGGACTTAAGGTAGTATATTACAAGTTAGATGCATAGTTTCCTGACTGTACTCTTCCTACGAGCCTTTTCATCTAACTTGAAACATTGTGATTGCAACTTCAGCTACTCTGAAATGAAAATTACACTGTGGGGCCAGAGAGCCACTGCCTTCAATACTGAAGGCGTGTACAACAGAGATGAAGCTAAACCAATCGTCGTCTTGTTTGTTGGGGGCCTCATGAAATCCTACTAGGGTAGGCACTCCTCCCTTCCTACTCCATGGTCAACTGCCTTCCAATTGTAAATGTGTTGCCATTCATAGAATCTAACAAAATTCAGCTATCGTGTTCATTTCTTTCAGGGCTACTACTTAAGTGGCAACTCAGCATGCCGTTGGTATTTCAATCCAAACATTCCAGAAGCACGCCCCCTGTATGATAGGTACAATGTTGCCCCTAATCAGAACATAGCATCTCCTGTACCTGCCATTTGACTCTCATTTGCTACCATACCTTACCTCTACGCAGCAACCACAACCAAAGACTTGAGATACGGTGGGGTTGCATCTCGGTCTGGCAAAGAAACGGGTCCGAATCGTGCATCAGGTCAGCTTGAGGAGAAGAGTCTTTTCGAAATGAACCGGATCAACCCTTATGATTTCTCTCGTAAGTACACTCTCATTATAGTGCAATGGCTACGTAAAAGACATCCGATGCCCTGCTACTCCATCTTTCTCATATCATGTCTTCATACCAACAACAATGCGGGGAGGATGGCTACCGCGCACCGCTTTGTCACTATTGGACGCCTTGTCCCCGGTGCATCATGGTGGTTCCCATCATGCAACAAATGCAAAGCAAGTCTTGTGTCTCGAGATGGTGCGGCTACAAATGCGTTCCGTGTGGCACCACTTCCTTCAAGTTCAAGTAAGTGCCCTTCCATTCCTTGGTCCTCTCATGATTCTATAACAAGGCATGACTAAGCACTAGACACAAAGCGACACGGTACAAGGTGTGTTTCCGCGGCTCTAGATGGCACCGATGAAATTTGAAATGGTGTGCCGGTGACATCGCCGACGGATCATTGGGAAGCCCGCCCAACGGCTTCTCGGGACATCAACGGGCCCTACCGCATATCCGGTGACATAACAAAGTTAGTTTTTCGAGGTTTACCTTTGCGATTACCATGACCCGTTAGAGCTTCTACAAGGCCAAGAAGGCGTACAATGTCGCCGCTCACGGTGATAAACACATGGCCATCCCCGCTGCTGCCCCGGGTAATGGTGGGCATGATGATCGCCTGCGGACGCAAATCAAGCACACCCCGCCGCAGCGGCTTCGCCCCGATGGTTCCTCGAGCAATAGTGGAAGTCGGCGACGCTTCAAAGAATCAACTCCTGATGCACGGGCTAGCACATAATTGTCTTCACCGGACCTTTCTAAGGTTTCTTTCTCATGCCTCTCCCGCTTATGATGACTCTTCCATGCTCTACATCCAGTAATCTCATAACTCTTATTTGTTGCGGACTCCACCACCAAATGTTGATTCTCTTGAAACACCGGGATCAAACAAGCGTAGAAGAGGGTATTGTATATCGTGCGGTGCACGCAACTCATTGAGCCTAACCTTTCATACGTAACTAGCTGCCTTTTATGTGCGGTGGTCGACCTGTGGGTGGGAAGACTCCTCCCTCTCGCCGTAAGCTTATCATGCCAAATGATAATGAAACCACAGATGTCCGCCAAGACGCCTCCGGGATCCGGTATACTTACGGTCACATGACCATACTTTACTGTTTGAGAGGCGAGATCTTTAAGCGAGATCAAGAAGTACACCGCTATATATTTATTACTCTAACAATGATGTGCTAATCCTTGGCGTCTTACATGCGCCTCCTTCCAAAGATCAAGCGCATGTCGAGGATGAAGGCTCGATGGTGAACGCTACTCTCGAGCATTCTCCGAGTGCGGCGGACACCTAGATAAGGTAGAGCTTTTAACTCCGGAGATCTTGTTTATCCATCGTATTTGCATTTATGTTTCATCTTTGCACGAAACCATCGATATTATTTGAAAGTCTTCACCGTGATTCGACACTACCTATTACACACCACCGGCACACAACCTCTAGAACCCCAAATTTATTATGCTTATTGATTCAGATTCGCAATAAGGAATTCAGGAAACGTAAATCATCCGCTATACTTTTATTGATTCAAATTAATTGGTTAAAACTACTTATGATACTTGCTGAATTATGTACACAAAACGAGAATTTAAAACCCACTCATGGTGTACCTACGTCATTATATAGCAAGCTTAAAAGATAGAGTGTGCCGTTTCACTTTTTACTGCCATTGGGCTCAATAAGTTCCTGTTTGAATTAAAAAAAAAAAGAATACATACCAATCAATGACAATAGCACATTTTAGTTCACCCGGCCCGGTCCTAATTTCACGTTACAATATACTTGGTGCCACCGGTTCTAGCTTTGCCCAGGTTACTAAACCATGATGTTCATGTACGAGGCACCGTTGACCAGGACCCAAACTTTTGGTTGATCGGCTCCCTAACATCTGCCGCCCAGAGAAGACTTATGCATTTTTTTGGTGGCGTGGTATCCCTGCAGACGGAAACTAACGCATCATGGCTTACGGTTCACTTGGCCCCCTGTGATGGTCTTGTAGGCAAAGAAGAACTTATTTCATTGCCCTATCCGCTCTCATGTAGCCGTGTCACCTTCTCCTTTAGTTGTTGTGAACTTATTATTCGGATGGCCCTCAACCCGGCCTCGTGCATGTATGCCTAGTCTGTATACCGCTAGAACACCGGCTTTCAAACAGACCACCGGCCGCTACTGTTGATTTGCACCTCGGTAAGATTCTTGATGGTGTAAGAGCACTTGCAAGGCTGTGGCCTTCTAAGCTCCATGGTTTAACCATTTGTAGCCTACATTTCGCACGCTGTACACTATTCGGTGCAGCTAAGGAACCAGCTTTTTCATGCTATTATGTCCTCTTTCCTATTGAATTCCTTGTTGCTTTTTCAATCTTGTGACCTGTGATGATGCTGCGTGCGGTTTCTATAGTCGCTATAATTGCCTGTGCCCATTCCGTGTAGCGTTCCAAAAATTCAAATGGAATGTGTGTGTACAGAATTCCAAGGTTCATAAACCTGCATGCCAATTCGCAATTTTTTTTCACCACAAAACTGATATGGCTGTTTGTGAAAAAAAACCCTAACTATGACCTATAACTATGTCAACACCGACTAACTTTTTTACCAATCTACTGTGCCCCCGATTACAAAGATCGGGTCCACCGAACCCGCCGTTGGAGCTACCTACATCCACCTGCACTTCCTCTAAAGCTTATGCACCCCCTGCATTGCCTTCTTAGTACCATCGTCGCTTTTCTCTGTTGTCAGCTACCGCATGTAATGAACAGCTAATATCATGTCTGTAGTATATGTGCGCCAAGCTCTTCTAGCTAGAAACTGCAATTCCAGTTCCATCTGTAATATATGGGCATGTAATTTGAACAAGTTTTAATTTCGGTCCAAGCACGGGGTACTCTATCAATTATGGCACTGCCCGCTCTATATGATGCCATTTCGTACCTACAACCGCCACAAGTTATCGAAACATCACGGGTTAATCCACGCCACGCATGGGCGCGCGCCAGTCACTAGTTAACCATGAGTTTTTGAAGCTTAGGCTGGCAAAGAAAGGACATAACGATCTATTCATACTTTCAGCCCAAATACGACGCCTTTATTTTCAGCTTATTTCGGTTTATTCTTTCTCACATAATATTATTGAATCAGCTGAAATCAGTCTGCTTTTTAACTGGCTATGCATGGCCTTGGCTTGTAACTTTAATTTATTTTGATTATATAAACAGCTTGCAATAAATAAATATATATGGGCGTACGGTGCTAGGTCAACCAGTGACGGAAAGCATTGACAGCGATCTTGAAACATTCCAGTCCAGTGACGAGGACGATTAAATTCATTTGACTGACACCTCCTTTCGTCTCTTGGCCTTTGGCTCCAATGCAAAGGCCAAAACTAGGAGAGGGACAGAGCAATGTGATTGGTTCGCATGGACGGTGGCAAGGCGCTGCATTATCAGTCTACTGAGCCTACGATAGGGCCTAGCAAGTAGCCTCCATTGGGTTGGGTTGGGGTTCAACCTAGGACACCTACCTGCATGGATCAGAGAGGATGGCAGTCAGGCAGGCTATTGTTCTTGTTCACAGTATCAGTAGCCACTCCCACTGAATGCAGCTACAGGCTACAGCATGTAGCACCAACACAACCATATGAGACCTGGATGAATATGGATGCAATGCTCTCCAACGAATTTCAGATGCTGTGTAGCCATGGCTCAATTTCAGATGGAATATGATTCTGGCCAGCAAAACAATCACCCGGAAGCAATTTGGCAAGCCCTTTCAGAACTTAAGTGCCCTGTTCATTTGGCTTAGCTATGACTGATCTTTGTGAGGGAAGGTACTACCGACTAATGCTGTGAGAAAAAGTTAGCCAAACGAACAGAATGCTGAGAGAAGAGTTGCATTGTTTTGCTTATATATTTGAAGGCATTCTGTCCATATATAAGCTGAGAGAAACTGAACATCCGTTGCATTGTTGCATCAGAATCACAGATGGACTCGCGTTTCAGATCCAGGGCAGCACGAGAGAAGAGTTTATGCAAGGGCTACGAGAAAAGAGTTCATGGAGAAGCACAATCATTTCAAATGAAGGTAAAAAGACAGCCAGGTACAGAGGATCATCACTGGTATGCGGTCAACATCCAAAACCAAGTACATGAGCTTCAGGCTAAGTTTCCATAAACATAAATATACTCCAAAAAAAAAAATAATTAATTAATTTGAAGCCTTCAGCTCTATTGCCACAAACATAAATATACTCCAAAAAAAATGCCTGAAAGTTACATCAAAGATATGTGTGATGCAGTCACTAGTGAATAAGGCTAAGTTTCTTCTAAAATATACACACACGGATAAAAGACATACACTCATCACACTTAACAAGTGACTTGCGGGTACCTTGAATAATTCCGGTTTCCATGCTCTAATTGGCAAAATTACCATATATCTTGAATTTGTGATATATGTGCATGAAGAAACAAGTTGGGAGGGAGATACAGATATATCACAAAAACAATGAAAAAATACAGGAGTTCTAGGCCAGTTGAAAGAACAGATTGCAAAAGATCTTTAAGTCCAACTCTACACATGAGGTAAAAAGAATATTAAGAAAAAGAATAATCAAACAGCAACAATGGAGAGCTTAACTGGCAGCTTATATGAATTGCCATAGATACACAATATATATAATCACAAGCTAGCAGCGTCCGCATACCACCCTGAAAATTCCATACTCATACCTAACCGGAAGACATTTTATACACTCCACCTCTGGTGTCTTCTGAGGATCACCTGAGCCTGGCATCAGCTCCCTTGCTTCGGAATGTTGGCAGGGAGAAGAAAGAACGTGGCGCTGCATTTTGGGGATAACACATTTTAGAGAAGATTATGACTTCCAAAATAATAAGTAACAAAAAATTGTGGTAAATACACGAGAATAAGTATGAATAACCAAGATCTTCATATTATATATGCATTCAAGAGCAACTTAACAAAAGCATATATATATAGTACATGTTTAGAATTTCTATACCTTTAAGAGAACTTCCAGTCAGTTGATCCTCCCTCAATCTGAAATTTGCAGGTGGGTTCGAATGGAGCTGCGTAGTGATTGTTCTGCAAATTAAGAATTTTCATTCAGCCCTTGTGCTTGAATAAGAAGGACGGGCCTGGTGCAAGTGGTAGTGCTCTACACTTTGTAACCGAAGGTCCCGGGTTCAAGCCCCCCCGCCTCCACATATTGCACATGGTGCGGGTAAGGCTTGGCGCTAAAATACCCTTCCCCACACCCCGCGCAGTGCAGGAGCCTATGGCACTGGGTATGCCCTTGTGCTTGAATAAGGAAAAATGTGTGGCAAGAGCTAAAATTGGACAGTAACCAAAGGATATACAAGTGCCTTAAGATTCAGAGGTCCATGAGCTAATAAACCCCTTACCCCTGTGAGTTCTGTTAAGGTATAATAACCAGAGGGTATTAGTGTAATCTCCTAGTCTAGGGTTTCCGTCCTGTCTCTCTCATGTACTCTATATACAGTCACCATTGGGCCTCAATACAATCATGATCCACCAAAGTTACTGCTTCTGGTGGATTACAATTTCGACATTTGGGCCTGGTTACTAGAGTCAATGTTCCATCTTACTCCTCCCAAGCCATTGCAGGGGGGATCGTCAAGCCATGCCTCACAAAAAGAAGTTATTGGTTTCTTTTGGATAGCATTGTGAAGGAATTACAAAGGAAACATTACAGCTCTAGCACCTCTTTCCCTATCTTTTCCAAAATCCACGCATTGAAATGTTGCGTCTGCCAACATGATCTAGGGAGCGAGAAAATAACATGTCATGATTAATGCAGACAAGTGCATTAACAGAGGACGTCCACCTGGTCACTCACTCTCAACAAATTTTAGTATAAACAATATACGAACTACTCAAGCCATAAGGTAGAACCAACGCGCCCAGGGTTGGTGTGCTTAACATGAGCCAACAATAATAGGTTATCCTGAGTTTACCTCAGCAAGAATATGAGTAATGCTCAGAAAAGTTTTTTCAGCAGTTACAATTTTGCTCGGGTCCATGAACATATTAGAAAGACCCCATTTCTTTAATCTTTATCTAGTGCAACAAAAAAAAAAGGGGGGGAGGGAGGCATAGTATTTTGAGAAGCATACTAACTAATTTATTGACAGCGAAAATAAACTTTTTACATAAAATTAGAAAGTCAAATACCTTGTTCAGCAAAAACCTCGTTCTCAACAATACCGTCATATGAAGCAAGATAACCCATTCGAGACTTTCTGAAATCATCAGAAGATCCTACTACCAGATCCCGCCCGTCTTCCATGTCATCATCGCATTCTGAAGCAGTGGAAGCAGATACCCAATCATTTACTAAACCATCACCACCTCTAGTCTTCCTACCAAATTTCCACAGTTTCTTCAATCCTTTGGAAACATCTTTGCGTGGCTGTTGAGATGCATTGACACCAGCAAAAGGCATCTGTGCACTGCCCCACTTTTTTTCCGCATCCGAGATACATCAGCATCTGTTATTTCATCAAGTGAATGAGAATTCCATGGTGATGGGCTTCCCGATGGTGAATCAGCTTAAAGCGTGCCGCCATCTGAATTATCATTCGTGTAAGGAAAGAGCTGTGGAAGACGAGAACTCCAAGGTGCTGGAACATCACCAGCTGGATTTTGAACACTTCCTGTAAAAGCAGTGAACTTAGTACCACCAATCGCAGAAGCTTCACTTGGAAAATCAGCATCACCATTTTCTGACCCTGGGTCATCTGAATTTCCAAATTCATGACTCACTCTTGGGTTCTCACTGTCAGAATCAGCATGAAAGTCACTTTCTCTAAGATTTTCTTCAATGCTTTCATATTCTTCCTCTTCTTTGGCATCATCAGGGGAATCCTCTTGCTGATCTTCAAAATCACCACTATCACCATGCTGGAGGGCATTTGCCATCATGGCAGCTGCAGCCTGAATTCCAGATATACCTATAACAGGGTGAGTCCCATTGCCTTTCCTAAGAAAAGGCTTTGGTGGACCCGTTCTACGGGCACTGTAAGCAAAAGCTCCCTCTGATTGATTCTTGGAGATTCTTGAGGGAGCCCAATTGTAAATATCCTCATTCCCTGATGAAATGTCCTTCAACTCATCAGGAATTTGGCTCTTCCTCATAGATTGTGACCTCCTAGATTGATCTTCTTTCAATATACTCTTTGCATCTTCAATGATGCTCTTGCTACGAGCAAAAGATTTTTGCTGAACTCTTGCAGTTGCTCTACTGAGTCCAGGTGAAGGCTTTGTATTTTCTTTTCTTAAGTCAGAGAAACTGGGGACAGACTGTGCGAGAGGATTTTCTGGTGGATTCCTGCGATTAGCATAACCAGAGCTTGCAGTCCTTGATGAACGCTTATGGATAGGACCAGCAGATGCCTTTTGGGTGGAAGCAACTTTATTTGAAAAATGCTTCCTAGAATCAGCGCTCCTGGAAGAACCATCACCAGATAGGTAGTCACTATTCATTTCCTCTTCAACCAAGAATGAGTCAACCCCCTGCAAATGGCAAAGAAACTTAATGCAAGAAAATAAACTCCATATTCTGTGTTATTCCAGTACTCCACAACGATTCTAAAATTTGCATATTGCACTTAAATAATGGATCATTTGCACGAATACTTTTTGTAAGGCATTACTTCCAAGATCAAATAACTTCAAAGCAATGTTTGAAGTAATGTGAAAATTCCATAGTGATGCACACAAGGTGCATGTTAAGCATTTTCAGTTACCAAAAAAATCTCTACACACTTTTAAGTGTATTAATTAAGTTAAATATAATTCAAATACCTGATCCTTATTTTTTTTCTTGCTGATCGTGAAGGAGGAATCTTCTTAGAACAATGAGAAAGATAAGTTGAATCAGGGACATCTGCAGGCCGAGAGAATTTAGCTAGCAACTCAGCCTTGCTCCGTTCTAGATTCTCATGCATAGCCTTTAACATTGCTTCCTTCTCCTCTCTCTGCATTTTCCAGTCTTCCTTCAGTTTTGCATCCCTCTTCTGCATATAATGTTCATAAAATTTCCCTCTTGACTCTTCTAAACTTAGAATGCCAAGTTTTTGTGGTGTGCTAATGTTAAATCCTTGATTATTCACCATCTTGAAGCTCACCGGCATCAAAATCATTGGTTGTTATACTCTCCTTTACAACTTGTTTTGTTTGAATTGTCTCATGAAGAACCATTGTCGGCTTTACCTCACTCACCATAGGTGTGCTATCAACCTGCACATCTGTGGGTTTGCCTCGTCGGGAGGATGTCAACTTGTGTTCAGCAAATAATTTCTCCAATTCATTTGCCTTCATTTGCAGCCGATCTTGGTTCCCTTTTCCTGGTCTCATCACTCTAGCCTGCAAGTTTAGTTCCTGATCGGTAATGGATGATTGCCTGCTCAAATTTGTTCCCTGACGACCAGAACAATCTGAATCAGAACCAGCTGTAACCTTTCTCCCTACATCCTCTGCCTTCCGTGCGGGACGATTCCGATGCAAACTAACGTCACGGAACTCAGTTTCTGTAGAGGTAATCTCATCCCGACCAGATGAGCCTTTAACATTAGCTCGGGAATTGGATGACACTTTTGATTTAGGATTAACACCTCCAGATACCTTTCCAAATGATCGTGAACGCTGATGCTTCCTTCCAGTCACTTCTGCTTCAGTGTGAATATCTTTTGTATGGAGACCTCTAATATCATTCTGGGGAATCTGTTCATTTGCAACTGGTATTTCATGAGCAACAGCTGTGATTTCCTTATCTATCATGCGGACATGCTCCTCTGACGATGCACTTGTTAAAATATCCTTATTTTTCAGCAAGGCTTCCTCAACTGGCTTTGCAGAAGATTTTAGACGGTTTCGAGTGGAAACAGTTGAAGTAGCATGATTTGATATCCTTGTGTGTCCTTGAATAACCCCCGGTTCTTTCCCAAAGGATGACTCACTCTCAATGCTCGAGTTTATAACCATGTCACTTTCTGCACCATCACCATATATAGTCTCTTTATGAGGAGCAGGTGTATTACTCAAAGGTGGGCACAAATCTGTGGTGGCCGGATCCATTGGTACATTATCCTTTTGACAAGGCCAAGTGTGTGATGTGACTGAATCTTTCTGTCCATTAGAGTCCTCATTTACTCTTACTTTAGAGTTGGCCTCCAAATCAGTAGATGTTGGAGTCCCGACAGGAGTTCCATTATCCTTTTGTCATTTAAGTTACCACTCTCATTGTTGCTGAGATCAATACTCATGTCGCTAACATTGCTCCACCTTCTAACTAACTTCTCCATGGAGGCGCCAGAAGGAACCCTGCGGTGCTCACCTTTCCCTGGAACCACCCTGGTAGTACCTGCTGAGTTGCTGTTACCAGAACTTGGAGTCTGCTCCTTTTTGTGGCTCTCAAACATGTTTATCCTGTCCTTCACACTCAGCCGCCTTGAAAGCCCTCCTACAGCAGGTGCAGGAGACGCATCTGTTTCTGCTTCTTGTTTATCTACTGCCTGTTGGATGGTTGACTTGGGTTGCTGTTCTGCAGTGGCTTCTAAACCTTGGCTGTTGCTTAGTCTGTGGACCTGAGAGCCACTTCCACTGTCTGTAGATTTGTTGTTGGATTCACTGGGATCAACTTGTGGTTCGATCTATAGACATGTCTGAACTGGAAGAACCACGGATATTCCCATCGTCAAGGACCTTCCAGTGTGATGAAACTACTGGCTGTGCAGTTTGAGGACTGATGTCAGGGCGCCGCTGGCAAAGTGACATGAATTTCGTGCATGCTTCGCTGAACAAAACAAGTTTAAGTTGTTATACATGTCCAAATATTACTCAAAAGGAAAGACAATAAAGGGAAAAAATAAAGCAAAGTGGGCAATGAATAACTTCAGTGTTGCCATCACAACAAGAGTGTAACAATGGATTGAGGGCTTACAGAGATTCAACAGATTTCGCGGCAGATTGGTAATCCCAATTAAAAGAGCCTCCTCTCCATGCAAACTTCCCCACTTTCCCCAAAATACAATTGTAAATTTTCTAAGTTTATCTAAGTTTACGCTTTACATCTCCCCAAATCTACAGTTACTTTCTTAATTATGTCATGCTGTTTATAAATTAATCATGTAAAATTTACGCGCGCAGTGTAATAGCTTTCAAATTCTAAATACAAGGAAGTTGTAAAACTAAATTATCCTTTGCTATGCAAACTAGAGGCTGTACATATCCTAAATGAAACTTCCCTGCTTCACATAACCTAGAAAATGAGTAACTTCACACAATATTACCGCCTATGTTACAGGATATAAATTATGCAAAACCTACAGCTTCTTTAACATTCCATCAAATCTTAACCAAAATGTGGTGTTGTGTTGCATTACAGGATTAGCTTCATATATGATTATTAATTTCATTTGGGTACAGAAATACTTATGAGTAACAATGTTAAGCTATAGCTATATACCAGAATTAAGAGACTGACAGGTTTTAAGCATTACCTCAGCCGACTGGCACCAAAATGGTTAGCAAAAAGAAGCAGCTCAGATACACTGTTCGGATTGAACCCAGCAGAGGATGCTCGAGAACAAGCTGCGGCCAGATCTTGTTTAAGGGTGCTTAGACGCACATCAATTGCCCTAAGAAGTTCTTTCCTGCACAAGAATTGAACTCATAAAGTGGCAACTATTAAATTAGAAAACACTAGAGTGCAACAGCCATAAATGGGCAGCAGACCTAACAAGAACAGCACGCATCATGTCTTAAGATGTAACAACAAACTGATTCGATAGGCCATGCTAGACTCAGATAAATCAAGTGTGGAAAAAGAAGAACCAATTGGATAAAACAGACATGACAAAAGGGCTTACTTTGTAATATCTGCCGCCGCCGCTGCCGCTGCTGAGGCTGTAACATTTTCAGCGGTCAATAAGCATGGCCAGAGCAGAGATTACATAAACTAGATTCAGAAACAGAAAAAATGCAAGATCGTACTAACAATGCAACATTATATCAATATTCATTAACACCAGAAACAGTTAGCAATTAATTACAGCATTTATGTCTTTCCTGAATTAGACATAGATTGCTTCCGATGCAAAGTAGGTGCTATCTGATGCATTCTTCCATGGTCAAGAGCCCCTAAAACTCCATGGGGATCAATTATCCAGTTGTGTTCCCATCTATATTTTCCTTCTTTGCTTCTTATTTTTACCATCAATTAGATATTTGAAATTTCAGCGTTACTCAAGCTAACATGGACTAAATTCCCAAAATAAAAAAATGCAGAGAAACATTATCAGGTATGAAAAATGCAGAGAAACATTATCAGGTATGAACATAGATGAACTAAGCTACAATATCAAAACCACAATTGATAACGGAAAGGCAATCCAAACACAAAACATAATCATCCTACAGTGCCCTGAACATACCAGCTCCACCTGAGGTAGCATCTCCAGTGCCCTGAACAAGGTACAGAAATTTTAGGCAACAGTACATCAAGAAACAGAAGGCGAAAAACACTCGAGCATCTGAAACAATTGCTTGGCACTTACTCCCTGCGCATAAATCTTCCTGGCCCCTTCCAGCTGCGACATCTCCAGATCATAAGTGTTGGCCATCTCCAGCACTTCCGGCGTGCTCACAAAGCGCACGAACCTGGAGGCACAGGCCAACCAAACATCCATTAAAATCCAATCTTTTCGGCACCGCCAACCCATGAACCGCCGGATAAGCCACAATCAGCAGACCTCTCAAGGGTGCCCTTGCTAAACCACGGGGCGGGCCGCTCAAGCTGCAGCCGGATGGCCGGCGGCGGTGGCTGCGCCGACGCCTGCTCTTCCGCAGCCCGCAGGTGCGCCACGAACGGCTTCACCGACCCTGACGCGATCTTCTCCGTCCGCCCATTGCCGAACACCACCAGCTCACACCTGCGCAGGGTCCGCATTTAGCGCACAAGAACCACACGAACGCATCGAATAGGTGGAATTTTCCTTCCTATCCTCTCTTTTTCTCACCGCTGACGCCGAGGGGAGAGCTGGAAGAGCGCGAAGTCGAGCGGCGCGTCGGCCTCCATGGCGGCCCCCACCACTGCTGCCGTCGCCGACGAGTTCGGATCTGGCAGATCCTGGACACAAGCTCCAACCCGCGCCGCAACCCCCAAGAAACGCCGGAACGGCCGCGTGGGGCGCCAATGCAGCTCCCGCGGCGAAAGGTCGCGACTTGCGGCGTCGGCGGCGCCTGCCGGACCGTGCTGCGCCGGCCCGGATCTCGCCGGCACGCGGCCGAATCCGATGAGCGCGCGTTCGTGCGAGCGACTGGGGAAGAGCGGAGTGGAAGAAGAGAGGACTAGAGCACCACTGCGTGTTCGGTGTTGGTGGTGGTGGACTCTACTCGCCTCACTGGTGGATGCTGCAGCTCTGCCGAGGAATGGAGAAGCTAAAATAAAGAAAAGGCGGTATTTGAGAGAGATTATTACTGGCTTGATTTTGGAGGTTTGGTTAAAGTGTGTGTGATTATAAGTTAAACTCTTTTTTGAGACTGGAATAGGACAAAAGAATGTAGCTGGAGCCGAAGGGCAGCTACTTTTGGTTCTCTTTGAGGACAATAACGGCAACGGCATCAAGAGGATGGCAGCGCTTACCATTTTGCCCCTGCAGCTCCAGGAGAAGATGTAGGCCTGACTTTTGAAGTTTGTTGGAGGGATTTCTGTTTGAGAAGGACCACATTTGATAATATATTTAAAGAAATTCAAAATAATCATCTATATTTGGTTAAATTCTAAAGATTTATAATTTTTACTATGTACCTAGGTATATGATATGTTTACATACATGATAAAAACTATAAATTTAGAAATGCCAAAGACGTCTTATAATTTAGAAAGAAGAAAATAATAATATAATTTTTTACTTGGAGCTATAAATGTGCAAATTTGTGTTTGATTGGTGAAATGTTAGGTCACCATATTTTAAATTAACAAATTCCACTTTTGTTTAACATTCTCTATCGAACAATAATGAAGTGTGCCGTGCAGCGAGTGAGACATAAGCATTGGTAGTTTATGCTACATTAATTGTGCTTTGGCCATAAGCTTTATAGTACTACTAGGTGATTTCATGAGAGTTATCTTAAGCTGGGGCCCAAAGATCTGAACAGTGATACCCTTTCCCCCTTCCAAATATTAGCTTAGACTAACCTAGTCGTGCTTATTAACTCATAGTATTAATGTGTTCAAAAAAACTCATAGTATTAATAGTTGAAGAATAAATGCTTTTTCACCAAACTTCTTTTATAAATAGTATCTTCTCACATAGTCCTTCCCTAGTTTTGATAAACAAATTCCCAAAAATCTAGTAAGCCTTGCTGTTGACAACGAGTGGACCAAGGGGAGGAAAAAATATACTATATAATTGCGTGTACAAGTCGTACGGAGACTTAAAAATTAACACTATGAGGAAACCAGTGAATATCAAATCATGACGCAACTCCGATGCTAATTTCCCATCTCCCTTGTCGGTGAAAACAACTTAAACAATTGTGAAATGCGATCCAAGCATGTTGTCCAATGGCAACGTACGTGTTCATGTCACCCCTAGAGAAAAACAGCACCAATCCATCCAAAGATCTAGTTCACTCAATAATAATCTTACCTCCACTAGGATGTGGTCGGTAATTTCTACTTTTGTACTGTTTGGAATCATATGAACAGGTTGGGAAACGGAAAAAGCTGAGACAGGGTAATAGTGGTAGTACTAGCTGAAGAAGATGACGCGGGGTAGTTGGCACATTAAGCTCACAGATCACCCGACGCAGTCTCTTTCACCTCGAGTCACTACTAGATTCTGCCTCAAGATTTCTAACAAACTCTGATTTATCCATTACTTTAGTTCTGTTTAATGACAATTTTTAAACAAATTAGACGGAAGAGACGCTGATTATATTGAAAATAAGAAAAGGCACAAACGAACCAATCTATAGCCCAAAAGAGGTAAGAAGCAAACATAACCAAGGTAAGGAAGAAACGAAATAATTAAACCAAAAAAAAATAAACCAACTAAGCCAAAAGATCTCTAGCCCAACTGGTTGGAGGCTTTGGGCGGTGCCTCTCACGTCTTGAGTTTGATTTCTCATGGGGATGAATTTTAGGCTTGGGGGTAATAAAGTCCCATCGTCCGCCCCACACCAAAATAGACTTCCGGTCTTATGATGATGCGTGCCATTGTGTATGGTTTAGGCCGGGGTTAAGAGGTTTTTCGCAATCTGTGAAGATCTTTTTAATGAAAACCAGTTGTCCCGTCTCACGGGAATGTGGCGCCGCTATATATTGACGTCATTCCCCCGCTAATGGCACTGGCCCCATTGGAATGAAACTTCAGCACGCGCCACGCGCCACACAACATTGTCTTGCACTCGCCACCGTTTATATGTTGTATATCACCACTCTACAAACTTATATGTTGTATATCACCATTCTACAAACTCCACACTACCACTGCGTATGGAAATTTTAGTTTGTGAAATTTTGGGCAAATAAATGTGTGCTTAGCAAGTTCGGCTAGTGATTTCTGTTACGATTTGTGAAATTTTAGTTTCTTCTACCTCATTCGTAGAATCGGGGCTGATATAGGAACAAAGTTCAAGACAACTGCCGTGCTGAAACATTCTGACATTTCTACGGTGTTGTGCTGTGGACTTGTGGCGCTTGCGCCACAATGGTTTGTACCGAGGTGATGCATAAAGGCGCCGGTACTGCACCACAATTCCATAAAAACTGTGCAAGTGCGGGCTTGATCTAGGTGCTAGTTTTTGTGATCATGAGATTGCAATGTTTCACCATCTTTTCATATATTTTTTCCTTCCTGCAGAGAGTAGGTGAACACCAGGATTTGGGTCGATCACCTGCCGAGAGTACTAGAACTTGGTGCCTTGTTAGCATTGTTAAACTGCAATGATGAACTCATTACTCGTGTACGGCTCAACAAAACCAAATCGAACAAAAGTGCAATTATGAACTCGTGACGGTACAGATGAGAGTTTTTATTTTCTCCTAAATTTTATATGCCATGATGCTCATGTGTCAATTTATATTGCTATCTTAGTTTAGTTTATCGAACTTGCTAAGCACAGATTTATTCATCTGTGGTTACAAAATCCCTCCAAACTAAATGGCATAGATTGAACATGTGTCCTGCACAGAGACCAAAGCCCAAAATTATTTAACCTAGCGGAACACTTATATTTCAACCTTATTAGTTCTTCCATGATTAAAATAGGGGACATGGTGTTCTTTAAGTTTCTCAAGAACAAAGGACCCAAAACACTAGTACATCTCTCGCCATTTGAAATGAGGTGGCGGTGGCACATCTCTCCACATTAGCATTTGGCAGATGATTCCAAGCAACCAAATAATAAAGAAAAGCAAGCAACAAATAAATACACATCACCTGCTGGAGTTGAGAACACCGTAACACAGCTCACAGTAAAAGGTCAACAGAACAAGCCAAATAAATATGTACTTTGAACACGCATCACTGCTAATGATATAGTATTAAGGCCTAAGACATTCTTTAGTACAGCTGAGCAGTCAGCTTCCATTGCGTCCATGCACCCCCCCAAATCAGTCTGGCCTTTGTGATTGGCAGCTTCTCAAGTAGTTTAATCCGCACTCCTGTCAATAACATAACCCTGCTGCATCTGTATATACTCTGCTTCTACTGGACAGCTAGCTCTAGTATTTGACTTTCTGTACCCTAGAAAAATACATGCATATTTACAACTAGACCCCTCAAATCTGATGTATTTGCAAAATTCTCTACAAACTTGTGATTTGCATGGCATCATCTTTTGCAACTGGAATTCACTTCCCTAAGCTGAATAGCTGATGACAGATGAACCAGCCGACACTCGGACAAGATGGAGGGTGACCAGAGTGCTCATTTTACACGGTTTTTTAATAGGGAAGTTGCTGGTGGTGGACAGGTCTCCCAAGTGTCTTGCTTTGCACTCCTGCACTGCAAAGCATCAAGCATGAGCCCATTTGTCTTGTCTCCCTCTCTTTCCCTTTCTTTTCCCCTCCTGAGATTTGATTGATCGATTGATTAGTAGACTTAATTTTTTTTAAAAAAAAATGAGCTAGGAGTTGATTGATTAACTTGCCCGGGTTTAGCATCGAGATTCTCGCCCATCAAAGGATCTCTGTTAGTGTCACTCAGTCATGCTATTGTTTCTCTGTCAGAGATGACAGTGGAGGCATACGTGTTGCTTCACGGTCAGTTTGGGGGCCATCTGGTGCATAATGGCATCCTCTTTTCCGGATAATCTCGAGCTACTAGCTTGCTACTAGTGGTTAGTAGTACAAATTAGCAAATCTTTTCTTCTTATAAAACGATCTTTATCGCATTTCTACATGCTGATAATAGAAAAAGCAATGATAAAGCAGCAGTTTCAGTTGAATGATCGATCGAGCTACTCCAACAGGACTTTAATTTTGTTTATATTAATACTGCAAGAAAATTTTGGAATATATTATTCCTTCTAAAATCGGCTCAAATTTAAAATTTAGGTAACCCGTCGCGGAGTCGCAGGCATTCGTTCATTCATACATTCATGATGAAACGCTGAAAATGGTTTCCTGACACATCACAATGTAGTGATTACGACAAAGCCAAGGATGATCATTCATGCTAATCTAATCTCCCTACATCCGCAGACGCAGACGCCAAGTAATCATGTATTATCAGACGTCGTCGTCCGGTTGCTTTGGAGCCAAGTTCCAATTAATGGCGTGCCTGACTTTAAGCTTCTGTCAGAGAATGCAGAAAAGGCTACCACTAGCAACAGCAACCGCGTCGGTTTGCCCGACGATCTCGTCGGCAGCTTCTTGGCACGAGAGACGAAAGAGACGAGGGGAGAGGAGATTTGCAGGCCCGGCAGCTGATCATATATCTTGACGTTTATATTTGTCTGCAATTAGTAGGCCAATAAAGCACAGCGCGCGCAATTAGTAGGCCAATCTCTGAATATGAAATGGCGTCAGGTACCGGCCTTTTCATCTCTGAATGGAGCCGGGGAAATAAAGGGCAGAAAAAGAGCAGTGGGGAGAGGTAAGCCGGAGCCGGTGACGAGACCCGGCGTTTGTTTTCAATCGCCGGCGACGAGGACTGAACAACTACCGAGACGTTGGCAACGGCCTCTTTTGTTCCCACTACGTTTGTGTTTGTACTTTGTAGCACAGAGGCACTAGTGCCAAGTGAGTGATTATTCCCGTCAGAAATGGATGCGCGTACGAGAGATTAAAGGTGCCTGCAGCCATCTGCTTCATCGGCGAATCAGTGCAGTGGTGGTGGTGGCTGATGACTCGTTTTGAGGCTGAGCTGAAGGTGCGATCGAGAGCGAGACAGGGGGGCACATTCTGGTGCCGTGAGATACAGGAAGCAGGAACGGAAAAGATTATGGGGCATGTGATTGCAACAGCATGAATCTTTCCCCCTAGATCGAATCGAATGTGGCTTTGGCATCATTTAAGTTGTACTGGTATCAATGTGAACGTACTCGTACAAGTGAGCTTAGGGTTTTTCTGACTAATGCTATTTTATTGTGAGAGAAAAACGTTATACCATGGGCGACTGATAAGCCGAGCTGACAAGTTTAAACAAATGCGAGTTCTTTTCCTACTATTAGGATGGATGAGATTACTGCTAATAATGCAAAGAGTGGTCATTTGTAACAGATTTTTACCACAGAGAAGAAAAGCCAAACCGGCAAACAGAGCGGGGCCAGGAAAATCATGGAGCTTTGGACGGACACGGCGGAGGCTTATTAGCTAGTACTAGCTTCCGAGACACGTACGTACTCCTACGTAGGCACGGCGGCCGCCGCAAAGACAGCAGCAGCAGAAGGCGGCTGCTGCTGCTGGCGCCGGTAGCCCACAGGTGACACACAGGCCACAGCATGCATGTGGACGGGTCCAAACCAACGGCCCGTGCCGACTCGCTCCAGCCTCCAGCATCGCGTCAGCAGTGACTGACTGACTCCAGGCAGCTAGGCCAGCGGCGGTGAAAAGCCGATCGAGGGCGCAGGTTGGCGTCACATGCGCCGTGTCCGGTGCGTAGCGTGGGCGTAGGGCAACCTGCTGTGACTCTGTGCTGTGAGCACTGAGCTGAGCTCTGCTCCGGCCTCCGGCGCGTACTGGTCGGTGCAGGCGCAGCGTTGTCGGTGGCTTTGCAACACTGCACTGCACGAGGGGAGTGCGCCCGCGGTCCATCGTTTCTGGAGCGGAAAATTCAACCACTCTTCCCGAAGAATTACGTACGTCGTCCCACGTAGAATCAGAATCACGTTTTCAAAGGTTGGTCACCGACTCGCCGATGCCGATGCCGTATAAACATGTCCGGGCGTCAGCATGCAGCCACCCTAGCTCCCGGCTCTCGCCTAGCTAATCTGTGTTGTGTCAATCGATCAGGCGCTAGGCGTCGCCCGACCCGATCATCGTGTGGCCATCGATCTTCCAAAGGGCGGCAGCCTGATTACACACGCGGCGAGGGATAGGCCGGGTAGGACTGGATTCACTGAGACTTGGGGGATTCATTTCAGCGACGGGGCGAAAAGGCATGCACGCACTTGTCGCTGTCTCATCTTTAGCATCCATCGTCTTCAAATCATCAAATCATCAAAAGAGAATTAGGCAGGACGCAAGCCATCTCCTGGGAAGCACAGCACGAATAAGCATCAGGGCATCATGGTCATGGACCACCAGGTACCACCCCACCCAACCATCCCCAACCATCTTTTGTTCTCTGATTGGTGACTTCTTGGATCCCAGCAGCACGATGCTGTGTGCTCCAACCGATGGATGAAGGACAAGCACAAGCCATTGCCCTGCACCGCAGGGTCACCCGCCAACACAGTCCAGTCCACGGCTGCTGCGACGTCCCGGTCGCTGCCTGGCCATGTGCTCTGATGAGCCTCTGATGCTCGGACGGGGCCGCGGGGAGAGCCTGTGCCACTGTGCCACAGCGCCACGCCAATGGAACAGTGCCAACGGCCGCTCACTCACCATCGACGGACACCGTCGCAGGAGAGACAGGACCATCCTAATTATTCATTCGTTCAGCAGCTGGGAGTGAGATACGTATCACTGAACCACACGACAGAGGTGCTGCATCATTGGTCGGCCAGTCCCAGCAACCAGTTGGCGACCTGCCAAAGTATGTGTGACTGTACAGTACCATGGATCACATGCGTGCTCAAAGATGTTCTTCGCGTTGCATTGCGTTGGCGCCGTGGTGCCTCACAGTCACAGAAGGGGGTGGATGCCCAGGCCAGCTCAAGGTTCTTTGTTCAGAACACAACAGCTCCTTGATTGGGTATTTCATTCATGGGACACATGCTGATGACATCGTAGATAGAACCTGAGATAATGATCCGAGATACGGATTGCGTTTGCAAGTTGTTGTAATAATGCAATACAAATGTAGAATACACAGTTATGAACCATGAGACAAGAACACCACCTTCCTAACCAGATTTATAGCAAGTATACCAGTGATACCACCAGGCCAGAGAGCATCGCTGTCCGCTGGTGGCAAGGGCGCCAAGGCTGCTCTGGCTTGCCCCCAACGCTTCAATGCACGAGCCGCCCAGCTCAGCTGCAGGGGAAATGAAGCCCCAGATCTGAATCTAACTGAAACTGTACTCCAGCTTTTTTTTTTTTTTTTTTTTTGAAACTAACTGTACTCCAGCTTCGTATCATGAGAGATGGGTCTACTTGCTCTGCACAGGCCGGCCACAGGGTCAGCTTGGCCTGCACACAGGTTTCAGACGCATCCTCTTCTCGAGCACAGTACAACGGTCTGTAGAAGTGCCTGAATTGCATTTTTGCTCCTAATAAACGGGCTAGCATTTATTAGGCACGCACAAAATTTCTGAATTATTTGCAGCGCAATACAAGCATTATGCTTTTAAAATTTAAACTAAAACCTATTCTACAGTCTACACTAAGGATCGGTGCCTCAGTAACTGAAATCTGCTACGGCTGAACAATGTACAGGTTGCCCCAACTTATGCAGGGGCACTTGACAGTGGCCTAACCAATGCTTCAATGGCCAACAGTGCCGAGTCTTGCAAGGTAAACCCATTAGTGCTTCAATGGCCAACAGTGCCGAGTCTTGCAAGGTAAACCCATTAGTGCTTGATGGTGGCCGATCCAATGCTTTCAGTGGCCCACGTCGTGGAGTCTTACAAGGTATAAACACATCGTTGGCATTAACCCTGCATCACGACTGAAGCAAGTTGATGAGTCGGACAAAAGAATCGAAAGCATATGAACTGTTTTATCACAATGTTTAGGCTGTCTTCTAGCAGAAAGGTCACTCAAGTACTTGAGCAAAGATTTTCAAAAGTCCAAATGGATGGAGCTCAAAGATGATTTCTTGTTGGCATGCACGGAAAGTTTAGATTTGTCAGGGTATGACATGTTTGTTTTGGGGCTCGGCAACTATCCAATAAAACCAGATGGGTCGAGAACTAACCCACCCAGATACAAATAACTGAAAAAAGTGGTACAGGGCATATGAAAAATTCATCTCAAGCATAAAAGATAGGAAATTGCTGAAACAAATTGTAATACCTGCATTAAGGGCTTCTATAAGATTGAATTCTAATGCATACTAGAAACAGAAGCATCCTGCATTAAAAGAAGACATCAGTCGGAATAAATACATGGAAAAACACTTTGTATGAATAAGTATCGGAAGCTACTTACTTGAATCATTGCACTGAAGCTATGAAGTCCATGGTGATTTGCAGGAGGCGCAGGAACATTCAATGATGACCCATTGGCATTTGTTGCATTGCCTTCATTGTCTTCATTTGCAGATTTGGCAGTCCTTCTCCATCGCTTCAACATATATTTTTGAGGCAGCTCTTTGATATTCCTGAAATCTAGCACCTTCAACATGTGACAGCATGGGATACCCATAAACTCAAACTTTCTACAAGTGCACAGACAGGAGCAATCACTTGAATCAAATCGAACAAAGTGTTCCTTGGGTTTCTCAGATGAAGCAACCTTGTACTCAGATGTCGTCCCGGCCTCCCCACAACTGAATAACACAGAGTCCATAAATAGCTCAAACTCTTTACGAAAGATCTCAAACACCACTGGGGTATATGTATGAGCAGTTTGCTTTAACATCTTGGCTGGGGTATTCTTGGATAGCTCTGACTAGCTTGGAAATCAGCTTGCAGCTCAGCATAGCGATGTTCATCCACTGCTCTTTCATAGTGCTTGAAGAAGGACAACAGCTCCAGTTGAGGACTCAAGAATTTCTTCAAAATACTACGAAACTCTCGGCTTGAAGTGCACTTATGATGTCAGCACAAAAATATATGTCTATCATATGCCAAGGCCCATTGTTCCTTCTCAGCAAACACTTTAGACAACCATTCATTATGTCTAAGATCATACTTTTCCAGCATACTTCTCCATGAAAATACGAATTCATCTTCGTCCTCATAGCCAAAGACACATTTGCTGAAGTCCTTTGCGAATGTCTTGAACCTTGGAAAACATGATTGAGGTGCTTAAGAGAATTCTGATACACATGCCAAGCACAGATTCGTTGAGTGGTACTTGGCCAGGCGGCTGCCATTGCACTACTCAATGGAATAGATTGATCTATCAAAGCTACTGCAGGCTGTTTTCCATGCATAGCGATCTTAAAACTCTCAAAAAGCCACTTATATGATTCATATGATTCATCATAAAGCAGAGCTGCACCAAAAATAATTGTTTGTTTATGGTGATTCACACCAAGGAATAACGCAAGTGGTCTACCATATCCATTTATTTTGTATGTTGTGTCTAAGCAGATTACATCACTGAAATAGTTGAAGTCATCTCTAGACTTTTGGTCTGCCCAAAAGAAGTTAGTCAGTTTGTCATCCTCATCGATTTGCATAGTGTAAAAAGAACGAGGGGTTGTCCATTTGCATTGTCTGTAAATATTTCAATATTGCTCCACCATCACCAGGTTGCATGGCCTTCATACGCTTCGAACGGAGATAATTCTTGTAATCAGCTGGAAGAAGAGAGATACTCGAAGGAAACTGACTTGTCTCACAACAAGATCACCAGTTGCTTTTTGTTGTTGGTGTCACTATAGAATCATCGGATAGTTCTGCTTCTCCAGATTGAAGTTCTGTCAATATCCTCTGCGACCTTAACATATGCATCGTTGAAGGAGGGGCCAGCTGATGATTGTGCTCTGCTTTAAAATCCGTGACTCTATACTTGCCCTCTGGTGTGACTTTTATAATCAACCTCGCTGGGCAACCGATGCGTGTATCCAATCTTGGCTTCTTTGCTTCCAGTGATTTTTTATCCCTGTTGTAGCCTTCTCTTGAGCACACAAAAGTTCGTACTTTGGTAATATTTTCCGAAGATTTATGTGATGTACTTTTCCTAACGCTAAAACCAACATGCCCAGCATATTTGTTGTAGAATTCAGATGCCTTTTCCTCACTCAAAAATTCCATGCCCACCTCTGGAACCAGCTTCGCAAGTGAAGCCTCATCTATGGGTGGTTCAGCTTCTATCATTCTTCTCATTTTTCCCCTGAAATGAATGATAAAATGTTTGAGCAGTAGGTAAGGGCACAATGAGGCATACTTCGTTGCAGATTCTCCTCAACATGCTAAAATGGGAAGAAAATGACCAGTAGAACAGCAATCTTAGCCATAATGGAGGAAAGATAGAGCGTGATATCTCTTATGGTTGCTATAAGTAGCATGTTCCATGTGGTCTTCGATCCTAACATGCTAGATCAAAGTTACTCAAAACACACACACACACAAAAAAAAAAAAAAAATGATTTATCTGTTTTCAGGGGGGGGGGGGTGTGTTATAGTATGGCTAAAACATTGTGCTATGCCGATCAAGGAGGCAAACAGTCAGAACATTTGACACATAATTCAACTATTTCATGGTTGCCAAAAAATAATGGATCAATAGTTCCTTTTGGAAAGAAGTTGTACCGCTGCAGACAAAAATGTATGATCTGGCATACTGCATTAGAAGTGTTATGGTTGCTTGTAGGTTGCAACCTGTGATCGCAAGAAAAACAACAATACATAACCTCCAGCTGACAAGGGAGAAAATAGTCCTTACAGTGCATGGCACCTAGTGCAAATTAAAGGCACCAACAGTAGTATTGAAAAGATAGTGCTTGTGAACCATAAAGTTAACTCTAACCTATAACATCTCCAAGAGTTGATAAAGAGAGCCCCACAACATTCAATTGCAAAACAAGTGTGGCGGAGCAAGCAACACATAAAACAACTCTGTCATGACTGCTTGAGAACAAAAGAGCATGGATTTACCTTCCTGTAAGCAATGCCACACGCATTGCAAAGAGTTCTTGGGCCATCCGGCCCACGCCGCATATGGGGCGTCGCATTGCCGGATATTCCACACCGCAGGCACCTGATCGAAACCGCAGTAAAGGAATGAGAGAATCAAACAACAGGATTTAATTTAACACAACCATTTCTGAAATAGGAGAAGCACATATAGAAACAAGAAGTCTGAAGTGGAGCAAGGGGACTGTCACTGCTCCTCATCAAGCAAGCCAACAAGGAACGCGCAGAGACGAGACCATTCCTTCGCCCAGCGCACCGATGCCGACTAAACACCACTGATTTTGCAACAAGCACAGCAACAACAATAAGAAGCTCTTGGGCGCGCCCACATACCGCACGTGTCCCTCGAGGCCGTCGTCGGCGTTATCGCGGAGGAGCTCCAGCTCCTGCTCCGCCGGCGGCGCGCCGTACGGATGCAGCTCCCCCTCCGCCCCCATCCGGGGCCACCAGCATGTGCATCATTGCATCACCGTCCTGCCATGGCCAAATCCACATAAAAACAAAATCCTCCAAAATTATAAAAAATCGAAAAAAAATAGCGAACGAGTTGGATTCTGACCGGAGGAGGTACCGGGAGGTAGTCAGCAGCGAAATTGTGAGCGATCTTCGCTAATTTTTTCGGCCGTTCCGGATTGGAGTTAGGGTTTGGAGCGGGGAGACGACGAGCAGGCGCAGGGGAGTAGGAGCGGAGGGGTCAGCGGGATCCGGTGCGGCAACGGGGGTAGGTGGCCCTCGTGCGGCAGCGCCCAACGTCCGACGCGTGTACTCGTCCGGCCTCAGGTGGGGCCAGACTCGTTGTTCTATATCTCACTGCCAGGTGGGTCCAACGTGGCCCACCTGCCAGGATCCGCTGAGTGAAGAGGAGCAGAAGGGAGTAGCCGAGGAAGGGGACAGGCAGTCAAGCAGCGGAAGGGGAAGGCGAAGAGAGTAGGGGCGCGACGACGAGGCCACCGCCATGAGCACTCTCAAGTTCTGCAGCGAATGGTAAAAGCGACGGAGTTTCGGCATTCGTGTCCCTCTTTGGTATAGGAATCGCGGTGGTTTGGTTCGTATTTTCATTTTTGCTTTGTTTTTCGCCGCAGCAACAACATGCTGTACCCGCGGGAGGACAAGGAGACGCGCACCCTCCTCTACGCGTGCCAATCGTGCGAGCATGAGGTGGATCCCTTTTTCGTCCTCAGATTTATCCATTCTTTTTCCAGATTTTGTTATTGATTGGGGAAACCCTAGGTTCCGAGGAGCGGGGGTCAGGTTGGTTATTTGAATAGCATACAGTTATCCCGTTTAGCACGTGGGTTTAGGCTGGGTTTAGTGATCTGTTGTGTAAGGATGGATGCGGATATGGTCTGGTGGCACATTTTTCTGTTGTGATTTCTTCATTCACGGTGAATGTTTTAGGCTGACAATCACGCTATTTGCCTTCACTCACGGTTTGTGATGGTACCTCCTTAGATTCTGCTGGAAGTGATGGTGCTGGTGCTTTGTTTCTTGAGCTTACACAGATGTCTTATTGTGCTTTAACTGTTACCTAAAAAATTCAGTTCGGCTCAAAACATACTGCTTTGATTGAGTAGTGTTTACAGACTTCCTGGTTTGTGGTCTCCTAACGTGACCAGTGTCTGTGTACAAGCCTAACCCATCAACAACAACAACAACAACAACATAGCCTTTAGTCCCAAGCTAGTTGGGGTAGGCTAGAGATGAAACCCATATGAAACAGTACAAAAGAACGTAGAAAGGCACAAGACAAAAGGATAAAGATTAGGGTAGATAGAAAAGGAAACAAAGTCATGGTTCAGCACGTTAATAGCTAGCCTCCAAGCGCTCCTATCCAAAGCTAAATCCTTGGAGATATTCCACTCCTTAAGGTCTCGCTTAACCGCCCTCGCCCCAAGTCGGGGTTTAGGTCGGCCTCTACCTCTCTTTACATTATCTACCCGCTCTAGAACTCCACTACGCACCGGCGTCTCGGGAGGCCTCCGTTGAACATGTCCAAACCATCTCAACCGATGTTGAATCAATTTCTCCTCGATAGGGGCCACCCCAACCCTATCCCGAATATCTTCATTCCGAACTCTATCCCTTCTAGTATGCCCGCAAAACCAACGCAACATACGCATCTCAGTCACACTTAGCCGTTGGACATGTCGCCTTTTGTAGGCCAACATTCAAGACCATACAAAGACGCCGGCGAATCATTTGTCCTATAGAACTTCCCTTTTAGCTTCGTGGTACCCTCTTGTCACATAGGATGCCGAAGCTTGACGCCACTTTAGCCAACCTGGGCCGCGATTCTATGTCTAACATCTTCATCAATGTCGCCATCCTTCAGAAAGCATAGATCCTAAATACCTAAAAAGTACCCTTCTTGGCCACCACTTGTCCATCCAGGGGTGACATCCCCATCCTCGTGCCTAGTCGGGCTAAAGTCGCACATCATATACTCGGTCTTGGTCCTACTCAATCTGAACCCTTTCGACTCTAGCGTGTGCCTCCACGGCTCCAACTTCCTATTTACCCTGCTCTACTCTCATCCACTAGCACCACATCATCGGCAAAAGAGCATACACCAAGGGATATCACCCCGTATATCCCCTTGTCACCTCATCCATCACCGAGTAAATAAATAAGGGCTCGGTGCTGACCCTTGATGTAGTCCTATGTTAATTGGAAAGTCACCGGTATCGCCATCACATGTCCGAACACATGTCGCCAGCATCTTTGTACATATCCTTGATGAGGGTAATGTACAAGCCTAACCCATGTTTAAGAAATACTCCTTAGTCAAAACAATGCTGAAATGTCTATAAAATTGTTTGTTGTAGACTTAGTTAAGCAGTGAAAATGAGTTTGCAAGGTTCTGAGATGCTTGAGGGTTCCAGGTTCCTTGACCAAGAAGAGTTTTCATTTCATGCCAAGAAAGTAGTATCCCAATCAATTCTGATGCTTTATTTGCCACTACATGTTTATTATTTTTTCAGTTGTGTTAACTTTGATCCTTGCGATTGTAATGCTGTCTATCATCTGAGATATATCAATCAAAGTTTTCAACATGGCTACTCATTGTAGGCTGTGATCTCATTAAATGGAAAGCACGTTTCCCAGTGGAGGATCCTTCACTAATGCATTTTGGGAGGACTATACCAGCTAACAACATGAAAATTTATTGAGCCTTATTATATCTTTTTGCATTAGCACCATTCCATTTATTTTGGTCTTTCCTTTCTGTTGTGGTACTAGTAGCATTAGCACCATTCCTAGGTCAGAAGGGGAAAAGGGGCGGTGCATGTCTCGCCTTACCATCCTAACTCTGTGACCTGTGCACGTATTGTTGAGAAACTATTTTGAACCAGTGGAAGTAATTATTGAAACAGTACCAGAAATCCTCCTTTTGATGAAGCCAGTGCCGAAGCTAGAATAAATTTAAGAGGGGGTTGCGTTTGCCTTATGGGTGCATATGTGGTTGGATTTTAGCCAAAGTTATGTTTTTATATTTGGGTATTTGCCCCTGAGTGAAGGTGAAGGAGAGCCCAGCTTGAAACTGAATGACTTTTAAATGAAATCATGCATTGCCCTTGCTGATGCTTTTGGAGTTTACAGAACATATGAAGTAGATAGTTTTTAAGGTTTTCTTATTTCCCTAGACAGCTCTTTCTTTTGTGTGCAGTGAAGTGTGAACTTGTCTCATTGTTTATTTTAACATACAATTTTCATTCAAATTTTACATTCAGTTAACAAGCCTGCTCATAGTTTAAGCTGACCATTCTGTTTTAAATCATTGATGTGAACAGGAGATTGCCACTGATACTTGTGTGTACAAAAAAGGGTTATCCGTGAAGCCTGTTGGTGAACCCAAAGATGTCCTGAAGGATGCAGCAACTGATCCTAGTCTGCCTCGCACCAGAAGTGTTAGATGTTACAACTGCAACCATCCAGAAGCTGCTTTTTTTTTCAGGTTTGTATCCAGATGCTGTCTACATGCTTTTGTGGTCGCTAAAGGTGATGGTTTTGTTATGTCATCTATACAGCTAATGCGAAAAGCATGTTGGAGTTTGTTAATACACTGATATCGGTAATAATAGTGCGTGCTGCTGCATGATTTATTCGGAATTATTGTGTCTAGGGAGGTTTTGCATCTGCAGCCAAAGCCAAATTGGATGAGATACTCCCTGTGGAAATGCGGTATCCACCTACTGGCTATTGCATATCCCCTAAAAGAAAACTGGCTACTGCATACAATAAAAGCTCAAATCAACCTGTCCAGATGGAACCAAATCAGTATTCCACAAAAAATCAATTTCCTTGGAATCATGATCCATATTGTTCAAAAGCTTGGTCCAAAATGCTGGCAGGAATCGCGAGGATTCCTATCCATCATATTGTTCAAGAAGCTTGGTCCCAAATGATGGCAGTTATTTCCCTGGACCTCTCGCATATGAGGTCACTCATCGCATGCCTTTAGAACATAGCTGTGATAGCTGACTCATTACTGGTGGTTTTGGAATCCTTCGTAGATTCATTTTATCATAGTTGCACTTGATTTTTGTGCTGTTACATGTAATGCTGATACATTAAACTCGCAGGCCCCAACTTCGGGAGAGCAAGCCATGACATTGTACTTCATCTGCTGCAACCCAAGCTGCGGCCACAGGTGGAGGGACTGAAAGGGTCTGGCAGATCCTAGAAGGATCACTCCAGAAAGCGTGGTAGTTCTTGGCAGGAGCCTTCAGTCCTTCTAAAGCAGTCTGTGACTGGATCAGTCCTTCAAAAGCGCAGTAGTTCTTGGCATGAGCCTTCAGTCCTTCGGAAGGGTAGTAGTACTTTGCTACAAACCTGCCGTATTGCTAGGCAGTCACATAAATATTGTAGGTACATGTGTCTTTAACTGACGTTTGTTGCAAGCTTATATAAGCTGTAACCTCATAACAAAACAATGGTTAGGCTGGAGACAAAATCTGTTCCAACAGAATAGCTATTTGAGTCATGAAGTCTTCTCTCTCTCAAAAAAAAAAAAGGGTCATGCATTCCAATTTTGACTATTGTAGAAGAAAACAAGGGTCCAACATTTGCTTTATCCTGCAATCTCTAAAAAAAAACTAGGTAGCATGCCCGTGTGTTGTTCTGGGATAATTATTATTTTGTAAAAAAATACATGGATCACAAAAATAAAATAATTGAAATCAAATACCAATATTGACGTTTATGAAATTAGCACAATCACGAAGTGTGCGTCATCAAACAGCCTTGGCATGGCAAGTTTACCAACTCTACTGTATACACCTTTTCATGCGGCATGGCAAGTTTACCAACTCTACTTTATACACCTTTCCATGCGTTTTTGCAACGGGTACAAATAATGCCTTGATAGTTTGAGCATGAACATATTGTATTGTTAAAACCAATAGGATTAATTGGATTCATACCATTACCACTACCATTAAAAAGAATCTTGTCTGTGAAATATACCATTACAATTCGCTATTTAAAGACTTGTCATTATAAATTTTACCCTACTTGAGTCTCAAGATTTGTACGTCTGGCCTGGTCCTGGGCCCATCTACAGGTTCTTTGTACTTCTGTATGTCCAGTTATACCCGGGTCTGTGCTCGGGTCTGCTCAAAAAAAAAAAAAAAAAAAAAAAAAAAAAACACACACACACACAATTGTTACAGCTTCTTTATTGGCAACATTTTTAAGATCGCTTATTGCAAGATGCACATAGGCTGCTTTAATGACCTCTGCTCATGCCACCTGTACCTCCTGTTCCTATTCCTGGCCTTTGCAGCAACTGGAAAACATAACCGTACAATTAGATTGTGGTTTTATACAACTGTTCATTGTATCCTTTTCTAAGCAGATCACTTGCAAGACAAACTGGCAGTGTTCTAATTGGTACCAATTGGACTTCGTCTCCTATCTTGGGTGTTGAGATTTTGGTAGTGATTAGTTTTATTTACTACCAGATTGTCACAGCTAGTGCGAGATAGTGATGGATCAAGGGAATAAAGAACTTGATGTTTAACATGCAAAAGAAAATATAATACTATAATTTATTCCTTGAAACAGAAGGTAGAAACAAATAACAAGGACTACAATGAATTATAAGGGTGCATATGCATGAACCTAGTCAACAGCAATGGAGAGCAATCAGATTAATAAGATCACATGTGGCTGGCTGGTTGAACCAGCCAAAATGCAAAGCAATGTTTTCCCTCTCACGTAAAAACCAGCACCAAAGACCACCGCCAACTAGCCGCCAGATTTTTTTCTCACAACAAATCAGCACCGACCAACCCGGCACCAGCCAGCCCGGGCCAAGATATGGCTACTGTTCCATTGTGGCAATGAAGTATCTAGTCAGTTAGTAGCAAAGACCATGTTCAAGTAGGAAGGGGATCAGTTTACTTGCTGCATCAGTCCTTAAGAAATTATGAAATAATTAAACTCAGTATAAGATCACATGTTTGTTGCTACTTCAACATAATATAATTTCAGATAAATTTATTAGAGGATGAGAATATTGCTAGTAAGTTGTTGTTTCATATTAAAGGAGATATAAATTTGTAAGCAGGATCGACGAACTAATATGATCTTTAAAGAGGTTGGCATGTACTCCTATGTATCTGAAAGAACTGGTATTTGTGGAGGGTCCTGTTGGGCATGACCGAATTTCTGAATTAGGGAATATTTTGCACCAAGCAAACACAAGCAAAGCCGACTCCATCCTGCAAATCAGTAAGAACATAAAACAAGATTATTCAAAATCCCTTGACAGTTGATTTCTACCTGCTCCCTCCTGCAAATCAGTAAGAACATAAAACAAGATTATTCAAAATCACTTGACACTTGATTTCTACCTGCTCACATTCTCACCCTGAAGACAAAACTTAACTACTATGTCACCTATATGGGGACTGTTAACATAGGAAACTAATATTAAGAGTTAGTATATGTATATATACGGACATGGCAATGCAGCTTACAGGTTATTTCTATAAGAAATTCATTTCGTGGATATGGAAAAGTAATAATAGGTTTGGAAATTGCAACAATTCATATATATACTTTTACTTAAACAAGTAATAATTGTTTATATTGATTATATAAGGTGAAAGTTGCACACTTTCAGGTGGTTTAAATTGATCATGGCAATCCTGGTGAAGAAAAGAAACAGATAAATAAGAGAGCGATATAATCGCAGCCAAAACCGATAGTGCAAAATAGAAAATATGACATGAGAGAAGGATTTTACATGGGGACATGACAGTAAAATATTCTTTCACGTTGATATATCAACCATTCATAGAAGAGAATTTTGGCCCCATACATACTTGGATATTTTTATAATGCAATGCACAGTCAAAACAAGAGTTCCAGCTTTGAATTTTGAAGTAAAAAGAAAAAAAGTCAGCACAATCTCGATATTATTACCATCATGCTCTGATGAGTTGACTGCTTCCAAATTCTTTCACGACCTTTACCTCTTCGATTGGCTCCATTTCTGCAAGTGCACGGAAATAAAGAAACTCACTTAGTAAATAGTCAAAAAAATTGTTAAACAATAAAAATTTAAGAGAATGTGTTGATACTGAACAACAAATAACGTGTCTCCCAACATACCTTATTCATTGCGGACATGGCTTTGCTTCCACATTTCATTCCATGAGTAAGAGATTGAAACCTTATTCATTAGCAACACGGTTTTGCTTCCACCTTCCACTCCATGAGTAATAAGAGATATAAACCTTATTCATTGCCAACACGGCTTTGCTTCTACCTTTCATCATTCAGTAAGTAAGAGATTGAAGTGCCTGCATGTTGGCATCTATAAGGTGACCAAGTCAAAGAATAAATGGCAGATTAGATATATTCACAAATTGATGCCGTTGTTTCAAGAATCAAAAGAAAAAAATTGTAGGCAATTTTCAATAACAGTAGAAGTCAACGAATCAAAAGAATGTCACCTATGCTATAAAGTATAGAAAGATAAATCATTAAAATTAACTGAAGTATAAATCACGACAAATCTTTTGCCGTCCTTTCTAAAAAAAAAAAAATAACATTAGGTTTTAAGTTCAAGAAAAAAGACATTTGTGTGTCCCTGAACCACCTATGCATTGCCATCATCGTGCGCCAAACCCCTTTATGCCTTGACCACATACAAGAAAACCAAAGCATGAACTAATTAGCAGCAATAAAACATTAAAAAAAATGAAGGCTCGCTGAGGACTTCTCCAGCACATCGACAGCCGCCAACAAATCGCTATGGGCGGCGCTTTGGCTACAACTGTTGGAGGAATCAGGTGTGGAACCGTGGAAAAACTGTTGCAAAAAAAAAAAACGAAAAGAGGAAAGAATAGGGATCTCACCAGAGTGCTTAGCATTGAGGGTATGACTGGACTGGTCGGTTTTGCTCCTGGCCGCCGAGCGCCGGTGGAAGCTGTTGGCGGCCGGGTCATCATCCAAGACCAGGCGACTGGGTCATGATCCAAGACCAGGCAGCACAGGTTCTAGAGCTGGGGAGGTGGCGGTGGCTTCGGAACCCATACCAGAAACTCATTTAGTACTTGTTCGTAGAGCAAGAGGAGAGGCAGGCTGCATGAAGTCCGGGTTGCCTTTTGCATGTGGGCCGTCTTGCATGATTTTTGGGCGATTCTTTGGATGTGCGCCCTGATTTGTTTGGCGAGATCTTTTTGCATGTGTGCTGATTTGTTTTTCCCAAAATTTCGATGATTGAAGATTTCTTTTTTGGAAAGAGAAATAAGAGGGAGCTATATGCATGGGGTCGCAGGCGCTCGGCAGAGCGACGACCTGAAGATGATTATCGCACGAAACCGCAGATTTATATTTCCTTTTCTCGCTTTATTTAGGTGGTATGGCTAATTTGTTTCCTTTTCTCTCCCTAGGTCGCATCGGGTGGCGGATGGGCAGAACCAAAGCAAATGTCGCACCAAAAATTGTCTCCTCTTTGTTCTTTTTATGTTGTATGTAGAGATACGCTGCTCTGCGTATCTCGCTCGCTACAGAATGCAAAGCCCGGGGGCGCTCGCCATCACCTCCCCGCGCACGATTCTCGCGTGCAGCTTGCCCTGCCCGCGCGCGCAGAGCGATGGATACTCTCTGCCCCTCTCCTGTGGTGGGTTCGGATGGACTCAGCACACCCAGGACGCTTGGCTGAATATACCGGGCAAAACTCAAAGACAGTTTGTTTGGCCAAATACACATAAAAGGAAACCATCCTCGTAGCACCCGGTTTGATGCGTGGCTAGCACACGTTATGATTATTTGGTTTTTTTTTGAGATTACACGGTACAACGTAGACGCTCAATACGCACGCACACTCACCCCCTATAAACACACGTACGCAAACCCTAACCCTATGAGCACCTTCGAAGGACTGCGCCGGCAAATCTTGAAGTTCCGAAGTCACCACAGGCGCCTCGCTATCGGCGGGGGCGTCGCCTACCACTTAATGCATAGCGCCAGGAAAATCACGAAATAAATCCGGGATGAAGTGTCACACCCAGGATTTGAACCCTAGATGGGAGCCCCCCAACCAATGGCCTTTACCATTGCGCCGTGAGCCCCTTGACGTTATGATTATTTGGTCTTGCTCTTTCCCTGGTCTATCAAAACTGGCATGTAAAACGAAACCATTCTCGTAGCACCTGGTTTAGTGTGGAGCCAGCATGAGCTATGATTGTTTGATCTTGCTCTTTCCTTGGTCTTAAAACTCACATGTAAAACAAAACCATCGTCGTAGCACCTGGTTTGGTTTGGTGTGGATCCAACACGCCGCTATGACTGTTTGGTCTTGCTCTTTCCCTCGTCTGTCAAAACGGCATGTAAAAGCGAAACCATCCTCGCCTTTTTTTGGTTTGGTGTGGAGCCACTACGTCAAAACCGGGCGTGTAAAACGAAACTATCCTTGTAGCACCTGGTTTGGTGTGGAGCCGAGAACAGCGTCAAAACTAGCATGTAAAAACGAAACCATCCTCATAGCACCTGGTTTGGTGCGGAGCCGGGACGCGTCAAAGCCCGACATGTAAAAGCGAAACCATCTCCATAGCACCCGGTTTGGTCTTGCTCTTTCTGGTTTGGTCGTTCGACCTTGGTCATTTCCGGCTCGTTGTCCCAATTTATTTGTCGTTTTGATCTTCTACTTGTTACATGAAAGATTCTCGAATTTAGACATATATAATGTCTACATACATAGAAAATGCTTTGAATCTAAACACATAGACACATAGCTAGACCGACACAATAATGGGGACAAACGAAGTATGTAATTGATAAGTGTATGTCATGTCACTTAACCCAGACATATTTAAAAAAGGCCCTCGCGCAGATGATAATGTGTGGGTATTTACTACTATTTTATCACATATTCTAAATGTTGGTAAAGCTAGGGACTACGATGAATATAGGGAAAGAGTTGTGTTGCTGCCTGCCTATAAAGCAGAAGTATCGACTCTCCTGAAACCTGCGCGGTGCACATTGTTAGATTAGATTAGCCACCGGAAGTATCGATCCTTGGATTCATCTTCCGATCTAGAGCAAATTTTGCATTACACAATTTGGTTGTTGCATTTCATATGCCGAGGAGGAGCTACCAATTTGGCGTGGAGGCTAGATCTCCATAAGAAGATGGTGGCGGCTAGGGTTTCGACGAGGAGATCGCCGACGTTAGGTAAGGAAATATGTTTCTTGGCGGTCTTAGAAGAGGGTTTAGGGGGCGATGGTTGTGACACGGTGGTGGAGGCGAACAGGGTGGGGCCATTACGGTGGAAGTCGACGGCGACCTCCCCTAGGATTAGGGGATGGAGGGCGGGGTCAACGGTTGAGGGCGGGAGGTAGTGAGGTGGCGTGGATCGCCGGCCACCGGTGGTGGGGGGGAAAGAGGACATCATCGACGGAGCTTAGAGGAGGGCTAGGGCGGGATTCGTCGGCTGCCATGGTGGAAGGTGGGGGAGGGGAAGCGGAGGAGGGGTGCCGGGGGGAGAAGAAGATGGGCCGGACATCACGGCAAAGAAGATGGTAGTGCACTTCTAGGGCCTGTTTGGATCGGGACATGGAAACGTTGCCTGGGCCAGGCAGCTTCTCCAGGCCATCGATTTCCAGCGCATGTGGTTAGATCGACCTGCCTGGGTGGGGCTCCCCAGGCGAGGCCGTCATCCAAACAAGCCCTAACGCGTGACTAGTCACGTAATATTGGCCTCCTATATATTTTGATTCAAGTTTTTTTATGTGGTCAAGTAGAGTTGTAGATACGAATATGTATCTCAAGGCTAACCACCTATATATTATCCTATTCAGGTTTCTCTAGCCACACCATGGTGTCGAGAAAGCTTGGTTATCTACAGAGAAAAATACACAAGATGCGTACGATAGAAGAGGCATCCACGGGCATAAGCTTGTGTGGTGCTATGGGTATGCAATTATGCATGCATCATCCTTGTAATCGGAAAAAAATGTCACGGAAGGTGTAGAAGCACCAAGGGTGTCTAGAAGGGCCAACAAGGCAAAACGGCAGGACAAGATGCAAGAAGGCCGAGGCACAAAACTTCATGGGCATGTTCTTCGCCTTCATCTGTAGCGTCCTCTTCCTGCTCGGCCAAGGCTCGGAGCTTCATGGGCATCTTCTTCACCTTCATTCGACCTCTTCCTACTCGGCACCTTCCTGATGATCTGGAAGAATTTGGGGATTTTGGGTTATCTGTACCGAGTAACGAAGATATGATTTGTTTTGTGACAGTTTAGATATGGTGTGTTCGTTAGGAACACCTACTTGTACTCTGTCAACTGTCAAGAGGACCTACATATATGTTTAGATCTAAAAGCTTGTTACGTGGATCATATCAAGGCGACATACATATATGTTTAGATATAAAAGCTTGTTCATCTGGACCATGTCAGTGCTATCAGTCTTAGAAAATAATCGAGCTCATCATTATTGGATATGATCTTTTCTCTTATCGTTATTATTAGGATGGGATCATGCAAGTTGTTGCAAATGGCTTCCTCCAATTTCTTCATCGGCAATCCTTCTTGAGGAAAAAAGAAATCTATGACTGATATCCTATTGCTTAGCAGATTTGCATACTGAGATATGCCACGTACAGTTGTATCGCGAAAACTTTTTCTTAGAATTAAATGTCAATTCTTGTTTGGCTGGTTTATTGGATTGAAAAAAAAAACATCGGACGAAGAGGAGGAAGTGGCGGCGAGGCGAGTGTGGTTCTGGTCGGCGTAGCAACTCGCGGGGACTCCCTGACCTCCATGGGGGCAATCTCCGCGTCGCCAGATGTGCATGGGCCGCCTCCACCGAGCCGGAGTAGGCTGTTGGCCGTGCGCCGCAGCCGCTACAATTACCCCAGCAGCATCGCTGGCTGACCCCCTCGCAGCCGCGCTGAGGGAGGACGCGGGGCAGCTCAGTCAAGGGCATGGGGAAAGAGATGCGGAATTCATTTCGGAGCTTCTTTACCAAAAATGTAAGTCTTGCAACTACTAAAATGGTATTGGAAGGGAAAAAGAATCGATTGACCAAGTATTTGAGAACTTATCAGCCATGGAAAGTATTTTGCTTTCAATGCAAATAAGCATAGCCGTATAAAACATCAGCCGAACAGCCCTTTTAAGTCTAGGTGTTGGAAGAAATTCGCCTTGGTCAAGAGTTCAAGGCCCTGGAACTGAACTATTGTAGTCTTACATTGCGAACCGACAAAACATTTCTTTTACATAATAATGGAAAAGAAGTTTTTGGCCTCTGTAAACGCTATTTTTTACAAAATTTTCAGCCAATTGCTGAAAACAAGAACAAAAACACAAGTAGATCAAAGTAATTATAAGCAAAGTCTATTAGTGCTCCTCCATCCGACATCGAGTACTATACACTACCCAGTCAGGCCCAGAGAGCCAGAGAGATCGCTTCCGGCCTTGCTTCTTTGTCTTTAAGCCTTGTTGAGTGGACTGCTCAGCAATTCTGCTGCTAATTTAAGCCTGAAAAGCTCTATATCCGCCTGTGTATATATGAGAAAATATAAGCAAGATGGAATGAATGCTTGCAACGAATTAAAATGGGAAACCACTATATAGTAGAAATAGCATACCTGTGTGAATGTTTTGCTCATCTTTTCTCCTGTCCAATACTCCATGTACTTAATCACGTAAAGCCCACATGATGACCTTGAAGAATGACAAGTATTAGGATGCTATTTTAAAATTGACCAACATTACAGATTATAGGTGTGATAGGTTTTGCTTACATGTCTATTTGCTTTGGTATCTGTATCTGACTTTCGTCCGTGAACTTCCAAGATGCAAGTTTGTAATCTGGCCAACCATTGGATTGAACTTCATTGCTGGCGAGCTCCAGGCATTGTTCCATCTTCTTCAGCTTTTAACAAGAAATTGTGAAGTGATACTGGAAATGTAGTACAATATGCATTTCATAGAAGTTAAGAACTGAATGCTGCTTACCATTAACTTCAGTTCTTTGCCTTCTTGAAACTGTTTTTTGAGTCAAGCACTTGAACTTCCTGTTTTTTTTTGTGTTTATAACTGCCAGGTACCAATGGTTACGGTTCTGGTTTATTGGTAGGAAAATCTACAACAGAAAGGAACATGTTTTGCAATAAGTACATATGGAAATGGAGTAGACAGATATTCGAAACAAGAAAGGGTATTGAATGCTCATTCACAGATAAAGAATTCAGTGTTACCAAGTCATGCTTAAGGTACTGAATCCCAAAGTTCTTCTTAGTGCCAATAGAGCAGGCATGACCATATAAAAGTTGTTGGCATCGCACAGTAGTTTCTATGTAGACCCTTCCATGAGCTCTTGTATCATCTTTCTTTTTATCTTTTAAAATGTAGATATATGCATCAATGATCTGATGTTGCCATGTTGCACACAATACGTCTGGTTAGTTTTAAATACACTTGAAAAATGAAAACCACAACTAACTTTTAAATGAACCCACTTACATCGCCTCGCAAGTATCTTGGTGGACCATCCTCCAATTCGGAATCTGCTAGACTTTCCAGTGCCTTCTTCCTTATGGTGACATCGTTGATTTGCACTAGAACCTCTTGCTCCGGTGTTGAGTTAATCCTGTGAAGCAACTGTACTTCTAGTCTGGATATCTTACCAGCTGTGTCACCTGAAATGGCCGTAAAATGAATGAGAAAAAAAAAGAAACCCTGGAGCATAACATCTTGATATATCCAGCTTAATAGTAGGCTATGAAGCATCAAGAATAAAAAAAATCAATGCAGCAGGGTGCCGAACAAGTAGGAGCTGTTTGTCGAACCTGAGTCTTCCAGGATGATCACCTCACTTGGCAGTGGCACTTTGTCGGGCGCAAGTCCAAAACACTCAGATGACTGCGCGACCTTAGCCTTGGTTGTAGGTGCCATTCGTCTCTTTTTGGTTTTAGGTGATCGACTCTCTAATTCTACCCCGTGAATATCTTTAGCGTGCCTCAGTAGGCGAGAAGTACCATTTATTTTTGGATGAGCATTCAAGGACTTGCCACAGTATTTGCATTTTCCCTTAACGACGATGCCAGAACCGTCCAGTATCTTTGTGAAATGGAGCCAAGCTTCTGATTCTGACTCTGAGGCACACTTTTTGCGCTTTCTTGATGCATCACCTGTTTCAACTTTGACATCTTTGTGGTCTACCTCATTGAGCTCATTGTCACCGCCATTCTCTCCACTTCTAGGATGATTATTCATGAAACTGTTAATATCAGGTGGTCTCTTCGAGCTCATGAGTTGAGTACCGGACACCTTTACTTTGTCCTCATCCTGTCTTGATTCCTTGATGCCAATTGCTGCATCAAGCATGCTGAAGTTGCCAGGTACATTTTCCACCAGGTAGCTGGAAGCCTCAATAAGAGGGTAGAGCTCATTGCTTTGGCTGACATTCTTGACCTTGGCCGAGTCAACATCCATGTCCACTATGGGCTCCCTTGGCATATCACCTGGTTCAATCTCCATGTTATCGGTGTGATTTATTGACATATCACCAGGTTGGACTTCCATATTGTTGTTGCCTAACTCAATATGCCCGTTCTCATTCTCACTATCCTTCTCTCTAGATAAAGAAATCGGCTTCTCAACAATTTCTATCTTCTGTTTTGTCTTGGGAGGCTGAGAACATGACTGTAAGTCCCAATATTTCTTATGTCTTGATAAAACATGCCTTCTGAGGTGAGAAGTACCACCTGTCTCGGAGCAACTCTGAAAGACCTTGTCGCAGTATAAGCATCTTGCCAAGACATTAGAATCTGCGGGTGTGCGAACTTTCCTAAAGTGCATCCATATTCTTCTTGGATATGGTTTTGATCCAGAGTGTTGGGCTTGAGCATTGCTCCTAGGAACTAAACTACCCGAAGCTCCAGAGTGTTGGGCTTGGGCATAATAATCCTCCACACATTTAGGTAGGGTACTCCAGCTTTCCATAAAATTTAGCAAAACATGCAGTTGGCCTTCACTTTTCTGCAAGTGTTAGGAACAATCACATCATTGGTTAAAATGTCAATAGCCCCAGTCCTCATTTTTTTCCACCATAGTAACATTTCCTTTCTTTTATATGGGCGATTTTTTTTTTTCTTTTTCTGTGCTGTATTCTCCTAGTGGACAGAGAGTGGTTACTGTAAGGCACCATTTCTTTTACTTTGTTTAACATAAAGATATGCAGCTCTCCAGCGTGTTTGGAGAAAAACTAGAAAACAATGTCCCATGAAAAAAAAAATATAGAGAAATATAGAAACATTACTAAAAGATAAATACATCAATCTAGAACTGTATGATGTTAGACACCAATAATGCAAAAATGATATGATAATTAGCAATATTGCGTTTCAAAAATAATTAGCAATATTAATAAAACTATACTTCTAAAAGATTGATGCAGATTTTTTGCATTAGGGCATGTTTGGATCACTAGTGCTAATAACTAGTAGCTAAAAATAGTACTCGTGGGTCCAAACAATCATACTAATAGACGAACTAACTATTAGCCAGGCTGGGCATTGGCTAACTATTAGGTCCAGTAGCAGATTTGGAGTTTTAATTGGACCTAGCTAAATCTGGTGTATGTACACTTCAAAAAAAAATCTGGTGTATGCAAACAGACCCTTTATCATTTCCATTACCATGAGTTATTCTTCTTTGTAAGCTTGTGTTTGAATAGCTTATGAAAGCCGGAGTGTAAAGGCTGAGATGGGAGGTTTGTTTGGATCCATAGATTGCACAAGCCATGATGGGATGTTTTGAAGTAAAATGTCCATAATACCTTTACTCTCCATTTTTTACTATATGAGGGAGGAAAAGAAGTGAAGGACAGGTTGGTCTTATGACTTATCAACTCTAGAAGCTAAAGAAAGTTAGGATTGTCCAGCTTATCAGATTGTAGAATTTGGAGTTATGTAATGTCAAAAAAAAAAAAAAAAAAAATGGAGTTATGTAAATCGCAAAAAGCTAGTCAAAACCTATACTAGTTAATTTCGATCCCAAGCTGGAGCTTCAAGAATCTCCTTGAATCCGGACAGGACCTACAAGAGTAAAAGGTGTAATTGCCTCAAGAAAAACAAAATTAAACACCACGTCACTGGAATTAGACACCTCATTTTTGAAATGATAATCCCTAGATTCGAATAGTGGCTACTTTGAACTTAATGAACACATATTTTATGACTGACAGACAGAGAAATGATAGAACATAATCTCATTGTTTGTATGTTCGACCGATTGTGGTTCAGGTTTTGAATTCAGACCATGTTTGTATGTCGAAAAAAGGCACCAAAGAACTTGGAGATCTCAGCAGTCTGCCGTGGAATGCAATCAATTTGAAATGGGTATGCATAGGCATGAATGGAAGAAAAAAAGATGTTAAGGCCCCCTTTGGGATACAGGAAATTTTCCTATTCCTGCGTTTTCTTATGAAATAAACTGATTTCTAAGAAATTCCTGTATACTTCCGTAGTTTCCTGAGAAATTCCTACTTTTCAAAGGAGCCCTAAATTCACACGGATCAGAATATGAAATGGACCCAAAAAAAAATACTCTCAAACTCACAAGCACCTCTTATGCCATACTTAAGTTCAAGTAATCATATTGGAATATATTGACAGTACCTTTCAAAAAAAAAAATAAGTGTTGATAGTAATTCTATTTTTTTTTTTCTACCAGTGTATGTAGACCTAACTTAGCGATGGGCATTCAGTTTTCAGTTTCAGCTCGGTTCGGTTCCTCAGTTCTTGAAGAAATTCGGTTTCTATTTTAGAAACTGGTCGGTTCCAAGAAATTTTTAGGAATCGAGCATTTTGGTTTTGGTTATTTTACTTCGATTTCTAATTGATTTTTTTTAGTTGAGGTGACATCAACAAAAATTGCAAGTTTTTAAAGTAAATTTAGACACGACTACATCCTATTTATTTAGATAATAGTAATTGTACTTGTTTGTTTCCTACCTGCGCAAGTAGACTCTGGATTCGAAGTAGCAATTGCTCCTTAGACTGACGAACTTTCACTGTATGGAGTACACCTATAAGACAACAGCATTTTTTTTTGAGGAATCAAGGCAACAACATTATAAAAGAAACAACAGGATGAATCGATTGATGGATGGATCTTACCAGCTAGAACGTTCTCTTCCTCAGCCATTGCTACTGAAGTGGCATCAGTGGCCTCCACCAGGCTACAACTCGCCTCCGGATGCAAAATAAGCTCCGTAGTCGACGGCGACGTACAGGATGGCAGTGGCCGTGAGGGGCGGCTGCGGTGCCATTGGCGCCACCTCATCTCCCATAGGGGGAAGGGCCACTGGCCTCCTTGCTGCTAGCAGTGGTAAAGTCGAGGTCGAGGTTCATAGGTTGTTGCAGAGTGAGGTCGAGGTTCATAGGTTGCAGGGGAGACAGCGCAGCTAAAAACCATGGAAAACAAGAACAGTTTTCAATTTCATTCAGCTCAGCTAGATTTGGATGGATCAGAATTTTTTTTCTCCGAGATAGAGTCATTCACCCGTGTTTCAAATGGGTCAGAAATGAAATTCAAAGAAAGACATCTCGGACACCTTATAGTTATAAGACTAGCAGATCTTCTCTCGCGTAGTAACATGCTAGATTCATTGATTTGGAAATTCATTGTACAGTCTGCAGAGGTCGTAAGAAGGCAACACAGAACTTCCGATCCGTAACATGCGAAGAAATTACAATGAGAGATAAACGGAAAAATAAATGGAAGAAAAACCTCACCGGCGCCGGCCATAGTCTCTGCAGCAGCATGATTGCTTATCGCAATACCAGCAGGTGCCATCGTCCACCATAAAGGCTGACACATCAGCCAGCTATCGCCGTCCCATAGCGTGAACGGGATCATGGTCATCTCTTCTTCAGCGCACCAAGGATTGCAAAAGCGCCAAGAGCAATCTTGGAAGAGAGCTCCTTGGAAGAACTCTGCTATATCCCATAGCCTGGCCATCTCTACTTCATCGTAGATCTTATAATCGTGCCTAAGACATTATTCATCGGAGAATTCATCACAAGTGCAATCTAGGATAAAGATTTGTGCCGATGGGGATGAATAACACGGTGGCATCTTCTCTCTGTGGCACAACGGCAAAGGGTACCTGTTCTCCTCCTCCAGGCTGCCACCAGCAGGATCACCGACGGACGGCGGCAAAGCGTCCCCGCTCTCCTCCTCCATACTGCGCCACCAGCGGGTTCGCCGACGAACTGCGGCGGCAGATAGATGGTGCAGTGCAGTGCAGTGCAGTGCAGTGCAGGGGATTGGAAGCGGCACAGGAGGAAGGTGAAGTCTTGAACAGTGAACACTAATGGAATGGTGAGTTGGTGAGGTAGCGTGGATGGACGGTGGCTTCGCTCCGACAGCCCGTCCCACAAATATATACTGGCGCTGTGTCGGGCTCGAGCTCGGGCTCTCACCGCGGGCTTCTCTCACGCGTCAATCCTCGGGCTCTCAGGCCTCCGTTCCCCCCTCCTTTGGCTCCCGTTTCACACCCTTTGGCTTAGTGGGTGTGGGGTCGGTCGGAGAAATCACGCGCCACGCTTTGGCAGTTTGGCTTTTGTAGAGCTCTTTTTCCCCCCGCTGATTCTCACTAGAAATTACTGTGCTCCCAATTGAGCATCTCCAACATGAATACTAGACAAGATCCTACTTACTGTAATTTTGTGGTGCTACAAAAAAGACACAATAATCTAACACAGTCTTACTTTTTGAAGGACAAAGCTGAAGACGAAGACAAGTGATGAAGAACGAGAGAGAAGACAAGTGTTTGAGATTGCGGGTGATCTCTGATGGAGTATTTTGCCTAAAAACTGACTTGAAGCCAAGTCGGCTATGTCCTTGTTCTTTTGATTAGCTTTCGTTGGCAGCAGTATCTGTTGGCATGAGTGCCCGTCTGTTTCTCTTAACACTGATATGTTTCAGTGCTCTTTGTTCTTTTTCTTAAAAATGTCTGGGTCTGTTTGTGATGCTACTCATACATTGTATTTCCGTTTTCGTAATCGAAATGGGGGGTCCCCCTCAGTTCAAAAAAAAAAAAACACAGTCCTAACTCAAGCTCCTACATGCAAATCTCCACCCTAAGACCCTTCTCCTAGGGTATGCAATATGCATGGAGCTCCCTGCTTATTCCCATGATTTTCTAGCACAACAACTCACTCACACATCTTTCTTTATCAGGCTCTCAAACACATCATCGCCCTATTCCCTCCGTGGCTCCCCACCCCTAGCACCCGTGTTACAGTAAATTGGAGTGAAATTTAGTTCAAATACACTCCAACCTACTTCAAACACATGTGGATTGAAGCAAATACGTGAATATCCAAAAGCCTTAGACCATGCCTCCGAATGACACACAAGCACAGGACTGGATGTGATTGATCAACTTCTATCCTGGCCTACTACTGCTACAGACAAGTAGCTGCAGAGATTTGAAAATTGGTGATATATGGTACAATAATGGATAATATCAGAACATAATTTCTTATGCTGTAAATTGTATTGTAGACACCAAATTGCAAAAGGTTCAGTGATTACACTGCAAAATAAATAACCATGACATAAAAACGGGCATTCCACCACCCATCAACATAGGAATAGGACTCGTCCAATTCTAAAAAGAAAATTAAAGATATTGAGTCTGAACTCTGAACCCAACCAAGCTTTATTCGTGTGGAATAAGCTACAAGCAGTAGCAAAATGGTCTCCACTTTTCCACAAGTAACAAACAATCTATAATAATCATCAATATTGAGCAACAGTTTCAGAGTTTCAGAGGGGGAGAACAAAAATCAAATTCCAACACACAAAAGGCTGTTCGGTCGATCTGCTCCTTCTTTCCATACAGCTTTTATTCCGACACAATCAGTACATACATACACATTGATGTACGCAAGAATTGAATATGGACGTGAGGCTGACAAAATCAGTACACTCTAGTCTATACATACATACACACACACACACTACTGCTAACTCATACATACTAGCTTGATTTCACTGTAACAAACACACTCACACAAGTAGAAGCAAAAAGAAGAAAACTCTGCATGACTGGCTGACTGACTGACTGACTGAATCTGAATGTTTTTTTTGTTCAGGCAAGGCCACTAGCTAGACAAAATCGAAGCGCATGAGCAGCCTAACAGACTTGTACCTGTTGCCCTTGCGGTCGTGCAGGGGCACAGCACGGATGCCCTGCTTCAGCTCCCACACCGGCAGGCACGTCTGCCCCCCAAAGTCGTGCTTCTCCGACATGTCGTACTCCTGCACCTCTATCCTCAGGAGGGCCAGCTCCGGCACCCTCAGAGGGAATGTGAACTCCTCGTCCCACACTGGCACCCACTGGTCTTCAATCACCTTTGTCTTCTTCATCACAGTGTCCGCCCTCACTCCAGCAATCCCTACCTGTATGTGTTCAGAGAGCATTTCCATTAGGAACCTCTAGTTATTATTACAACTTCATCCCAGCATAGCATGTGATTTTCATTTCACCACTGTTATGTTAACCACATAAGTCCCAAATGAGCGTCTTTGTTGCCTTACCCTGGTATAGAAATCTGGAGGTGAAAAGGCGTCAAAATGAGTCTTGCTGAAATCCATACGCCATCCATCTCCCATATATACTTTAACCTGCTTGCACATCATACCAGATTATGGACTAGCTCAGTTGGAACATTTTTTTTAGCAAATTCGGATGTCAAATTCTGGGAAACATACACCTACCTTGAGAGTTTTCTTCACTGGCAAACTACCTTTGGGGTCGAATACTTCCCCATTTGGACCTGTCCTTAGCAGGAAGTCAGGTTTTTTAACATACCCACAGCCCCCATTGGCTCTGAAAAATCCTTGCATCAACCGGAGTGCTTTATCATGCCCCTGAAAATGAAAGCCCAAAGTATTAGGTTACTGCTCTCAGCAGTCACACTCACACATATTAATACTATGCGAGTATAAAGCACGAAGAAAGTGGAAATTTGTGGGTCACATGGCAGTTAAGAACTGAAATCTCACCTGCATGTTGAATGCAACCATCTGAGCACCATGTGTCCAGGCATTCATTGGATCATAGTTTGAAGAATTAACCCTCGTGCCCTTTGGATACACACGGAGTATATTATTCTGGGTGAACCTGAACAGAATTTAAATTTTCCTCAGCAAGTGTGTGACCATGATAACCACCTTAAAGAGATGCAATCTTAAGATTGGTTAATGTTGATAGTATTAGGGGCAAATGATTTTGTATTTTCAACTAAAAGATATCATGTGTAGCCTATGTTTTGTACGGAGCTACAGAATTCAGCTTTTTATTGACTTATCATGTGTGTCCTGTCCTGTAACGTTGGCAACACTGCCAGTTCCTCCCCGCCTCTTCCATAATTTTTTTTTCACATTACTGTAAGACTACAATATAAACCTGTTGGATCCCTATGGACTAAAAGAGAGGAATATGATTCAATGGCATAAGTAAGATGCTGAGATTATAAACTCACAAAAGCACTCTTATAACAACTCAATACCAAATCTTAGTATTCTGGTGCACTGAATGAATCACATAAATTACCTTATGACTTCAGCACCATGAGAAGTTGTCGCTTTAGCTAACTGTGTCTCGCTCAAAGAAAGCCGCCTGACTTTTTCTGGATCCACCTTTAGTGCATCCCGCAAATGGCCTTTCGGTTTGCCAGCTTGGATGGTGATCAGTTTCCTATACTCACAGGCAGTGTCCTGTTGAAATTTGGGATCATCCTCGTCGGAATCTTCCTCATCTTGCTCATCCAGTTCATCCTGTTTATGGAAATAAGTTTTATCTCATTTGTGTTAAATCATGGGTGTGTGTCTAGACAAGACAGTGATATTGCATACCTTTCCATCAGATTCATCAGCATTTGAATCTATTCTTCTTAGGCTTCCTGTGTCTGCAGCTAGATTTCCACTGCCATTTTGGTTATCAGTATTTGAATCCATTCTTCTTAGGCTTCCTGTGTCTGGCAAATCAGCTATATTTCCACTGCCATTTTGGTTATCCTTAACTTTGAGGAACTCCTTGTACTCTTGTGGTGGTTTAGTCGAGATGATTATTTTCCTCATCAGAGATGCTGGAGAGGGAACTCTTTCATTGGGTCTGAACTAGGTATAAAAAGTAGATCTCGAATGTTTCAGTGAGCATCTATGATAATTTAAAGTTAGATTGAGGTTCTAAAAAGGACAAGTGCAAGGAGTTGATATACTAAGCAAACTTTACCTTAGCTACTTTGGCTTGGAGATCTGGTGTAAGGTGATCCTCAAGAGTGATGACAAGCGGATATGTTGATGCACAAAAGGCATATTCTTTAATGGACTTCAAGCACCTGATCATTTCTACGGTGCAGTCAATGTCCTTTAAAATACCCAAAAAAAAAAAAGAGTCAGGGAAATAATTTTTACAGAGCCAGAGAACAAAAAAAGGCTGTAAATTCAAGCAGCACGAGTACTTATAACAAACTGGCCCATACAGATATAGAACTGAGCAGTGATATATCAGGGGAAATATGCTTCTTGCTGCATTGTTATCACAGGGAGCAAGAGAACTGAATTCATCCTTCCTCATGAAGTGATGCTAGGTATATCATGCTACATATGTAAAATTTGTGTCCTCTTTTATGTGTAACCATAATGGCATTTTTTTTTAAAAGCGAACCAGCAGAAGAGCTGCCTGTTATATTAAAAGGAGAGTTTGCCAGACGGCACAAACCAAAACAGGCGCAAACTAAGCTAGGCACTAGGGAAAAATAAAAGAAACTATACAGAGCTATACAAAGAAAAAGCAAAGAGAGCAAAAGAAGCCGAGAATCAACAGGGTGGGCGAGTAGGGCTGAGAGGTGCTTGGCCCCAGCCGACTTCCATAAGCACGCCTCATAATGGCATCTTGTTTTAGAGTTGAGTGCTGGTCACGCCGCACCCATAACATCATCCTCACACATAAGAAGTTGTACTCACATGCAGTTATGTTGCAACAATTCCATTAGATAAAAATAGTGAACGTTTTTGAAAAACAGAATTCATACCCTCCATGAAGAATATCGACATTGGTCTTTGAAGAATTTGGCCACATATCGAGTTCAATTACTCTAACACCTTCCTGCAGTGCTTTTTATAATTGGGATGTCGCTGGAGTCGCTATTAAGCTGGTTCCCAGTTAGGTAGGAATTATGTCCGGTGAATACGAAATAATGAGAGAATGGGGCAGACATGTCCTGGTGAACCTGGACAGATAATTTAGGTAATGGTGAGAAAAGAGGCAAAAACCCATTTATTGGTATTGGTGAACAATATTTTTGCAAGTCTTTTTGTACATGAGGCTAAAGCACATCACATTCACAGAACAGTGCAAAAGAGTTGCAGTTTAGGAGCTTTGAAACAAAATCAATAATTCACATCAGTAGTAAGTAATCCAAAGGCAAATCTTTTTGTACAATTTGTTGTAGCATGAAGCTAACAGGTAAGAGCAATAAGGTACTACTCAGAGAGGGAATGTTTGTCCTGTGAGAAGACTGGTACTATTTTACTCTGTACTGATGGCTTCGCCTTACTATTAGTATTAGTATTTGGTGTCTGCCTTGCAATGTGAAGGCAGACTGCAACAGATATAGTAGGAAATGCAGTAGTAGCGTCCAAAATCGAAGATATCTCCCTAGAATGGCAACAGAGAGAGAGAGAGGAGAGTGACAGGCAGGCAATTGACTGGAGTTGGAGAAAAGGACAGGCCATGACAGAACAGAACGAGGTGAGCGATGCATTGTCACACCCAGGTTGGAGAGCAAGGAGAGTGCAGGGCATTGATTGAAGAGTGGGTCCACCAGCCGTGGGACCCAGGGAAAAACAGCTACCGAGGTCGGAAGGCGATCTTCCTCCTGGTTACCAAAATCCCCTCCTCCAGTTTGATCTCTCGGACAGCCACGGGTTGTGACAGGCATTGAAGTTTGTGCGGGGAACTGAATGAAGCGAAAGCTCCCATTTCCTCCAACAATTCCATGGATTGACGGACAGAGACAGGTAAAATTGGAATATTTAACGTGGATTGGAGGGAGTTGACCTCGGGACAAGTTCTATTGCAGTCAACCACTAGTGCTGTAATAAGACAGTAGAGGAGCAGATGAAATGGAATAATGAGCATGAACCCAGGCGAAATCAATCAGAATCGATGATGATTGATCGATAAAGGTGAAGGGAGGTACAGTATTAAGTAAGTAGTGATTAATCGTGGGTGGGATTAGGTAGAGAATTGTCAGGATCAGCAGGCGCCAGGCAAGAAATAAAGAGGTAGGCAACCAACCTGGTTCGCCATGGGCGGGTTGAGTTCCGGCGAGAAGAGCAAGGCGAAGAAGTCGTCGAGCGTGGGCATGGCCGGCGCCGGCGACCTGGTGACGAGGCGTGCGATGCCATGTCCGGCGGAGGCGGCCGTGAGCAGGCCGAGGATGCGGTCGACGTCGGCGGGGTGCTCGCCCTGCGCCTGGGAGATGAAGCGGCGGAGCGCGTGGACGTCGGAGTTGAAGGAGAGGTAGGCGGCGCGGACGTCGGGCGGAGGCTGGGCGTCCGGGGATCGGAACTTGCGCGTGAAGCACATGCAGTACTTGTACTTGTAGCTGCCCATGGGTGATGGATGGATGTGTTGAGCTTGCCGGCGGCTGGCGGCGGCGGCGGCCAAGAGCTGTGAGCTCGAAGGAAGGAAGGGAGCAGTGAATGGATGAATGAATCCGATCTGGGTGGAGAGGAGAGGGAGATGAGATGCTTGTTGGACTGGATGGAGTAGTAATTAGCTGGTGGGCATTTCGCGTGGAGGCCGCGTTGGGCGTTGCTGCCTGTGCCTTGACCTTGACGAGGAGATTCTCGGGGAAGTAATGGTGGGAAAGTGGAACAGAATAGAATACTAGCACCCGCGTCCGCCACCCGCCACCCGCCCTACTCGCCACGGGCCGTGCAATGCGCCCGCTATCCGCGGGCAAAACATGCCGTGTACCCGCACGGCGAGCCTCTGCAGCGGCGGCGGGGAGACGACGGCGGAGTCGGAGCAGGGAGGGAGGTCGGCGGCCGGCGTCGGAGCAGGAGCAGCCGAGTAGGGGGTGAAGGAGCAGGAGGCGTCGGGGAGTTGAGTGGAGTGGAGGCGGGGTCGCGTACCGTACTCGACTGGGGAGGGTTGCCCTACGGCGGTGCTTTCAGATTTATCTGATTGATTTTTGCATTAGGTGTGTTTAGCACCACCCCAAATTCCTCCAAATTCTACTTATCGAAAAGAAGATTATCATCACGTCGACGGTCGGCCGGCAACATGTATGGAGTACGAAATATAGGTAAAAAAAATTAAACTAATTATACAGTTTAGATGTACATTCATGAGGCGATTCTTTTGAGCCTAGTTTACGCCATGGTAGGATAATATTTACCACTAACAAAGCGGCGTCTTTCAGGTATGCGATGTGACATGTCACATCCATCTAAAATTTTGCACCAAATTTTTGGGTGCTAAACACACCATTATTTACTACAGAATTCCTGATGCGTTATCCTACGGCGGAGTATATATTTCCTGAAAAGTACTGTAAACAAAATTTCCGATTTTTTAACCGTTTTTATGATGTTTTGATTCGTTCAATTTTGAACTGCATGAAGGAACACTTCTGTAGAACTGCACTACCTCTGTAACTTGCTTATTCATTTCTGCTTTCCATTGCAAACTGTGGACGAAGGACACAAGACAGGCAGCTTAGACTACCCATACCCACAGTATATCAATACCGTTGCTCAAATGGGGAAAGAGAATGACAAAACGAAAAGTGAGAATAATTCAACATCGATGGCGCCGTGGCAATATAAAAGCATCGGTGCTGAGCAGTTATAGACGGGATGCTTGTATGGTGGCTTTGTTTCTTCGTTTACATTGAGAAAACAAAAGGCAGCTTACTAGTTTGTCAAAAAAAAAAGGCAGCTTACTATGTATGGTCCAATGAAACAAAAGGATAAAGCTAAGATTGATTGCCTAAACACAGATCATGCTTGGTATATGGATCCAATGTATGGTCCAATGGAACAAAAGGATAAAGCTAGGATTGATTACCTAAACACAGATCATGCTAGGTATATGGATCCAGCCTATTTGGCACTAATTGTACTATGGACCTTATTATAATATACTAATACTAATGTCAGTGGAGACTTTGCTAAATTTTTTGTTTTTATCTTCTGTTGTTGCATTCGTAGCAAATATGTGTACATGTGTAAAATTCTTGGATGGGCCTGTACAGTCGACCAATCTCTTGTACCAGATCATACAATTTCGTACAACAATCCAGACATGGACTTGTAACGGATCATAACATTCCATACAACCATCCAAACAAAAATCATGTATTACCAATGTATAGGTAATCAAACAATCAATATATACCTATTCACACTCGCCCCGTGGATAAATAATCCATCTAGGATGATTCATCTCATCATTCATCTATATACGCCTAATCAAACACTACCATAATATACATCTTCAGCGGTGGCACCACATGTCAATAGGGGTTTGTGGAGTGCGGGCATGCCATTTTCATACCTGTCTTTTGCCTATTAGGCATTAGAGTTTGTGGATACGGGTATGTTATTTTCATACCCGTCTTTTGCCTATTAGGCATAAGTCCGTACCCGCACTTATCCCCACAGCCATAAGTTCGTGCCCGCATCCATATACACAGGGCCGGATGTGGGTCATAGGTTCGTGCCCACATCCACATACAAAGGGCCGGATGTAGGTCATAGGTTCGCGCCCGCATGCACATACACAGGTCGCGTGCCGGTCGTACGCAAATGCCATCTTTGACGAGGAGATGGTAACAAGCAGAAACTTTAGGACTCCACTTCCTGACTTGTTCTTGTCCCTTGATTATAATTTATTATAAGTGTTAGTAATTACCCTGCTTCGATGCTACGCTAATCGCTACTCAAGCAAAGCAAATCACATTGAAAATGAGAAAGAAAATGAAGACGAAGGAGCAGAAGGAGCAGTGGCACCATTTCAAAAGGTGGGGACGGAGCGGTCGGGTTGTTTTTCACAAAACCCCTCATTAGCATCACAAATAAACTATTCCAACTCTTAGCTACTAGTAGGGCCGCGCACAACACAAAAACTACTTTGCCTCTTGGATGTCAACAAACATGATTCTTTTCTAAATTTATTTATTTATATACTCACTTTGTATCACTATTAGAAGGCGTTTAGGAAGCGACATGGTCTTCAAAACACAACTTTGACTTCACTTTTCTATAAAAATATTTATTAAAAAGTTATATATTTATATTTTTATGAAAGTAATTTTCAAGACAAATCTATTGATATGATTTTCATATTTCCAAACTCAACGATTTAAAAGTTATTGATAATTTATATTTCTAATATTTAGCTCAAACCTTTTTCAAAATATCATTAATAGTGATATGGAGGGAGTATATATACTCCATAAAAAGGAAGGAGTATTCTATTTTGTAATGGAATGAGCTGAGTTAAGTTGGAACGGTTGGTTGGACCACGACGACAGCATGGATTTGATTGGAAGTAGCATGTGTCCCCGTGCTTCGGAGCCGGAATTCAAGCTGTCGGTATAGGATATGGCTTGTTTGTCTCCACTTGTGCGACGCGTTTGAGCCAAAAACATGGAATAAACCCGCCAAACGGCCGGCGTTTGACGCGCGTTCGAGAACCACGCAAAATCGCGAGAAGTGGGCTTCAAGACTGCTTCACAGCTTACGCAGGCCAGAGAGGGCCTATAGTAGGCCAGGCACACTCGGAGCAGCCGCTGGTGGTGGGTTTGCTGGCCTGGGTTGCGGCTGCGGGGTCAGCGGCAGCGCAGACAACTGTTCGTCTATTTGCTCCACTAGTGGCACCTACGTGCCGGTGTCATGACAACTGACAACAGCTGCCCCGGCCACTTCATCGCCACTTCATCGATAACCACTGTGCGGCCAACTGCTCCAGCTACTCTGAATAAGGTGGCCACCCACACTTGTGCCTCCTGGCTCCTGCAGCCAAGTTCCAAGACATCCCAAAGCATGTCAAACCCAAGCCAGTCGCCACTGTGCCTATCACAAGCAAGCCTTCATCTACCTTTCATCTACCTCGATGGATGCTCAAGTGGAATTCGAGAAATGCAGCAAAGGTATATTACCAACCTTACCTCTGCATCTTGGTTGGGTGTTGTTCCGTCGGGTAGCAGTAAACTTGATGATGACGAGATGGTGTTTGAGGGAATGAGTGCTCAGATAACAGTGCTATTAGAGCCGTTGCTTGCTATAGAAATGAGTAGGCATGCACGTTTGCATTTGTGGCAACAGTCCAAAGCTATGCTATTGTGCTGGAATGTTAAGCATACACTCATACAGGCTGCAACCGGGGAATTGTCTGTTCACAAGGTAATCAGTTGTCTTGCTCGCTGCTTGTTCAACTTGGTGAAGTGAATACTGTTTTTGGCGAGAGTATCGCTATTACAGAAGGTGCACAACTGTTTTTGCACTGAAATTGGATTTGTTTCAGTCATCTCAATGGGTTTCTACTTCTCTGTTTTTCCTACTAAATAGCAGTAGTGGAAATGCTTCCTTGTTGACTGTTGGCAGTGCAAGTTGTAGAGCTCAAAATTGGTTGCTATATGAGGGCACAGTTGTGGAAGTGTCCCACATTGATATGACGGCTTGGTTCAACTAGAACCTCGTTTCAGTACTTGTGTTGAGCAAGCGTTTGGCCACTGTTGGTTTACTCAGGATTGTACAAAATTGGTACACTTCTCGCTGCATTGAGTTGAGTTACAGCCATGAGTCATGGCTACCTCCTGCAATACTTATACTAACATTACCAGTGAGCTTGTTGAGACAATATCAGGTGGCACCATGCTGAATGTTCTTGATTATGTGACGTTAGCTGCTTCTGATCTTACAGAGTTGGGTTATGATGATTTCCACCGACAGTGTGTGAAGAAGCTAGTTTCCACAGCAATGGACAGTCATGACTCATGACTAGGAGAAAGAGATGGCATCAGTGCTTCTATCATTCCTTTATGGCAATGTGGTCGGTTCAATTCAAATCAGACTGGGCTTTGTGCTGCTATTAGAGGCCGTTGGTGACATGCCTGTTGACATACCTGGTGTACTATTAGATGGCACGTGCAGTTGTAGATGATATTCTGTTACCGAGTATCTCAGGACCTTCAAAGTGTATGCAGGTTGTACAGATTACAGAGAACAGCTATCTTTCAGCACCCCACCACGCACAGTTAATTGAGCGAGGTAGTTCAAGTCACATCACAGTATAAGAGGTGAAGAAGAGGACTGCTGATCTACTACAGGAATACATCAGAAAATTGGTGCTAAAATTGAGGTTTGTAGGAGCGTCAGAGAACGGGCAGTGCCCCTTTTTCATCATGAAGTGGTGAAGCGAGCTCTTACTCTGGGAATGGTGAGTCCAACTGCTGAAGCCCTCATTGTCAAACTTCTGAAGGCATTGAAGAAACACCGGATCGTCCAGTTTCCTTGGGATCCAGGTGGTTCGATCGTTCTCTTGGCTTTGGGGCAAGCCTAATCTTAAGGAGAGGGGACTGTAGGATATAGCCATGGTTGGGCCGTTGCATAGGTCATGGGCCTTAAGCCCAGTCAGACATTGGATGGGAGATGAATATTGGCAAAGACCAGCAGCGAGAAGAGCATCATGCATGCTTTGCTACAACACGTGGAGTACGATATCTTTTGCTGGAACTGGAAGCTCCGGGGGGCGATTGGATTGGATCTCCCTCCGGGTGGTGTCCGGAAGCACAGTTCCGTCACGACGCGCCGTGCGGTTTGAAGTTTTGGACCGCATTGCACGACAAAGGGCATGAGCAATGGCGACGCCACGACGACGACGGCGCACGGACGGACGCTTGAGCTGAATGCGCGCCATGTGCCGCGCTAGCTAGCTTGTCCCTGTCTGCACACGGTGCGTGCATGCACTTGCGCCCCGTGCCCACACAGTGACATTGTACTTGTATATATACTATTGCTCATGAACCAATCCCACGTTGCAGCACAGCACAGCTCTGACATAATATATTATTAATGACGTATGTTAATGTACGAAGTAGACTATCGAGCCATGGAGCTGTTGTTGGCACATGCCAGACTCCATCGAAAGTTGAAGCTCGAATTGAAACTGTGTGTACGTGTCAGAAGGTCGCCACTCGATCGTCGGCAGGAGGATGAATGACGAACCTCAAAAGGCCATAGGTCGACTCTACTACTCTGATCCCCTCTTGTTTAAACAATAGCCATGTGATGAAATGAACCTGAACCTGAACAAGAAAAGGGATGATAATCTGATATACTACTATAATACTCCCTCCGTCCCAAAATAAATGACGTTTTTGAGTTTTCGTGTCACAAGTTTGACTTAATTTGTAGAAAATACATAGAAGATTTAAATCTCCAAATAAATTTGTTAAAAAACTAGATCGGAAGATCTTTCCAATGATACCAATTATGTAATATATATGTAATATAAATATTAATCCTATTGTTATCAAAAAATATTAATTTATTTTAATATATAATTGCCGGACGGATGTTTTACCGAGTTTAAAACGTCGTTTATTTTTGGGACGGAGGGAGTATTATTTAGTAGAAAACTGGAAAGATGCCGGCCGGTAGGCCGGGGCCAAAACCGAGATATTCCTGCGTGCTGCCCATGCACGCATGTTGTGTTGGTTACCCGGCCAACGTGCGGTGCGGTAATGGCTTCGTGTGCCCCATGCTCCATCCCAAGCTAACACTACTGAACTAGAGTAGAATTCCACAGAATTCTTCAATGGATCTGTACTAGTAATAGTTTACAAATCATGCATGTCCGACGACAATATGTCCATTGACCACAAGACATGACAAAAAAAATTTAAGTTTGGTGCGTCAAAAGCTCCGTCCACGGTCCATGGGTGACTTTTTCCAACGACGGAGCGGACCTCCATGCTGGCTTATGCAAACAATTGCCCAGCAGAACGGTTCTTTTCATTGCCAGATCCTCGCTTATTAATTATTACAAAAAAACTTACAATTGCAACGCGTATGAAAATGAAACATCAAATTTGAATCTTTTCAGAGAATTCGTCATGCATGGAGCAGTGCGGAGGTTACCTATATGGAGTGCTACTGTACAACTCGTGCTTCTTACGAGTCAATGATAGGCGTGCATGTTCGGTAGCAGCTCTCGTTGGGTAGGTTTCGGCCGGGGACCAAAGGTTGGATCGGATGGCTCACTCACTCACAGCACAGTACTGGTCAGGCCCATGCCCATGCAAAGCGATGCCGTGGAGGCATGCTGCAGCCCCGGCTGTTTGGCGTCGTGAATTGATCTACTCGATCAGATTTGCTATTGCATGCTATTGGATGCCAGTACGACCAAGAACGCTCCCTCTCCCATCCTGAGCTGAAAACCAGGGCACCATGTCCCCTGGACCAGCAGCGGAAATTAGAAAACAAAGGAACCCGCACATGGCTGGCTGGCTCGACGACTTTGCATGCATGGTTTGGTTTTGGTTGATCATGCGCGTCACGCAAAGAAACGAGTCACACACAAGCCAACTCCTAACACAACAACATATCCAGTTGTTTAGTACGAGTACACCGGAAGCAAATACGGACTACTCCTATATCCTACTGCAGACTGCACCTGTCTGAATCCCTGAACTATTTGGTTTTAGATTCATTCGTTGAGACCTCAGCTCACTCTATCCGAACCTTTTCTTCCTTTTTGACGAAATTCAGTCAAAGAACCAATGATCGAAGGCGCAGAGAAACTTTCCACAAGAAACAATCAAAAGCTGGAGAAAAAGGTTTGAAAAAATTCAACAGCAGCAGCGAGCGAAACTCTGAAAGTCCTGTGAAAAAGTCCTGTGAAACGAACATGACTGGTAGCAGCCAGCAAGTTGTGGTCGCCTGTCCCCGGGCTTTTCGTCCTTTCGTCCCCCCACGCAGTTTCCATACAATTGCCATTCCTTGCATCATCACCCAAAAAAAAAATGCCGTTCCGTAGTACTCCTCCATCCCAAAAATAGTTGTCGTTTTCGCTTTTAAAAACATCTGCCAAGCAATTATATATTAAAATAGGATTAATATTTATATTACATAATTAGTATCATTGGAAAGATCTTTTGATCCCAGTTTTTTAACAAATTTATTTGGAGATTTAAATCTTGTGCGTATTTTCTACAAATCGAGTCAAAAGTTTGTGACGCACACCCAAAACGACAACTATTTTGGGATAGAGGGAGTAAGACATAGTGTGTAGAGTATTGCATTGGAGTATTTATTCTTATATTATTCCAACGCGTTGCGTTAGCTGTCAGGAAGAGGAAGAATCCGTCCTCCCTATTTCTCACATGTGCTCCATCACCATCGGTGCTCCTGTCTTTTGATTAAAGAATCCGGCATCAGGCGACAAGTCATGCCCGTGTGTGTGTGCATCTTCCTCCTCCCTACCACCGCTCCGCTCCTCTGGCTCTATCTTCAACCGGACAGCGCCACTCAACCTACCGCGCTCTCTGACTCATGTGCTGCCTCCTACTATGCATGTATCTATCTGCATGCTTATTAGGTCAAGAAAGTAGAACTACTCCCTCACAAGTCATATCAAGTTCACTCAAGAGTTTTTTTAACAGACTCAAAGGAACCACTGAATACTGATTGAGTGTGTGATAATACTCCCTCACAAGTCACAAGCCTCCTACTATGCCTGTATCTATCTCCAAACCATAGAGTTTGGAAGAGCAAGGAAAAACAAAAAGAAAAAGTTTCTCATGAATTGCTTGCTGTAGTTTTGCAACCTATTGAGATTGCTCCAGTTACCATACTATAAACTACCAAAGATTTGAAGCAGCAAAAATTACAATAGTCCAAACAAACTTGGTTTGGTGAAGCCATGTGATTAGAAAACAATAATAATAATCCATTACAATCACTTGTTCTGAATACATCAAGGCTACAGCCAAACGATGTGGCTTTTAGAAAAATACATATACTTGTCTTTGCACTGTCATTTTACTTAGCATGGCCAATTCATCAGAGTCGCCGTGTGTTAAAACACCCCCCAAAAACTTCTCTCGGACTCCAGGTTTTGGTCATGACTGGCTGGCTACTTTTCTTTACATCCAGAACTACTTATGTGACAAGAGGGCGTAGAACCACACGACCTAAACAGAACACTAAAACACAATAACAATTTATGGTTTCGGTACTCGATCTACTGGCAAAGCAAGTTTCAGATCATTCTGCAAAGGGTTTGGTGAGGTTGCTATGCCGTCTTATTTGTCTGTGTTGTTGTGTATACTAGCTCAGGCTCAGGTTGGACTTCACGGCATTCGGTCCTAGTCCAAGCCATGCCTGGCTCTCGGGCTCCTTCTTCACTGGTGCTCCATCTGAAGGAGAAGCTTGATATGGTGCCTTTGCATTGAGACTGAAGAACAACAAAAGGGCACAAATTAGTTCCAAATACAACACTGGAAATCAAGATGCGGCCATATACTGAAAAAACAAAAACAACAAGAACTTACCGATCCTTTCTCTTCTCGAGGAAGCGGTGAAGAGAGGCCTTCCTCATAATAGGCATATCTACAAAAGAAAAGGCATGTTTCGATCAATAATCGGCAAATAACAAAATTCATCAATCATATATATTTTATAAAACTTCACTAAGTAGTAAGAACAGAAACAGAGGGAAGAGTGTTTACCAGAAGCATTTGTGCGAGCAGGCTTCTTAGCATCAGCCTTGGCAGCAGACAGGCTGATGACCGGGAAGCCGGCACGGCCTTGTCGGTGACAGCAGCAGGTGCAGAAGGTTGAGGCAAAACAGCGTTTTTGTACCACAGGGGCAGGGATGCCCTTGCTGGCAAGCTGCATCAGGTCCTTTGCCTTGTCGGCAGGGGAAATCGTCAAACACCAGCACCTTCCCGCCATAGTAGAAGATGGTGAGCTGCTTAGCCTTCTCTTTACTTTCTTGCTCCCTGACAAATATTACAAAGAAGAACACTGAGCACAACGGTGCTTGTAGAACACTAGTTCAGCTTAGCAAATCGATTGTCTACTCTCTTGTCCCTTCTTCTTCTTGGTTATTAAATGTCCTTATCTATCTCACATGGATGGCAACGTTCCATCTCTGATTGGCCCCTCCTAATCCTATGTTGTTACCAGCCAAGGCAGTTAATGAATAAACATTGCTCTGAGTACAACCTAAACAGCCCTGAGCATGTTGGTTGCTTTGCCTGATAAAAGGAAACGTGGTGTTGCTTGTTGCAGAAGACGCTTAAAGACTACTCCTACAAAGATACGGCTTTGACCAGGGAATATCACATAAACCGAACTACAAGGATCCTTTTACACACGCGTCTGTCATTTACCATCCGGGTCAACTAGTTTTTAGACCACCCACCCTATAACATAACATGTTTCACCTATGAATGAACACTCAATAAACTCAGATTACTATGTTTCCAAAGTCAAATTACTTGGTTATTTTTGTCCATGAGACCAAAGGCAGCTACTAGGTTGGAGTTGTACTACTACCAAACAACTGCCTTGCAAACTAGAATCGAAATGGTTTTAAATATAATTATAAATAAATAAATGATGTGAAGCAACAGCAGCAGTAGTACGCACCTAGGGAGAGCAGCAGCATCCTTGGCGCCGAACCCGGCGCTCTGCGGGAACAGCTCCATGGTCTCCTTCCTCCTCTCGGCCTCCTCGCCCTCCGCACCAGGGAGCAAGCTAATTGTCGCCGGCGTCCTCTGCTGCTCGACCTCGCCTGAGAAGAAGAAAAAAAAAACGGATAAGGGAGCGCGAAATTCGAAGCCCACAAACGTGGATAAACCAAGGCCCCGCCCAGATCTCACAACACGCCTCCCCACAGGAATCGAAAACTGGACCCCCACCCCCAGATTTCGAAATCCCACACCACATCCAGAAGGAGCAGAGCAGAGCCCGGTTGGTCTCGACATCCGCTGCTAGCTCACCTTTGATCCCGAGGCCTAGCTCGGCGGCCGCGGCGCCGTTCTGGCGTACGAAGCGGCTGAGGAGGCTGCACGCGACGGCGAAGCTGGTCGCCCTCTCCCCTGGCCTCGCGGACGCCGCCATCGCCGGGTTTGTTTGTCTCACTCGAGCCCCAGCCGGGCAAGCAAGCAAGCAAATCTCCTCGCCGCCGTCCGGTTCCAACTCCTCCGCGCAGGACGTCGCAGGCCGCACAGCTGCTGCGGTGGTTAGCCTGCCTTCTCCGGCTCGTGAGCTTGCGGGGCTTGGTCTGGTTCTCGTGTGAGCACGCCGCTTCCTTCCTCCCTCCTTCCCCACGCGCTTATAAAGGACCCCGCGGTTTCCACCCAAATCCCGCCCTCTCGCGATTAAAAAGCCCACGGGAATCCAACCGAAATTGTTTTATTTATTTATCCTCGTTTTCTCTCACCTCGCCGGCGGAGGAGAGGAGGGGGAGGTACTAGGGCGGAAGTAAATTTAATCTTATTTTAATGGCGTGGGGCGGGTGGGCAGGGGTGGGGCCCACCATGAATGAATGCTTCGAGAGAAGAAGGCGCACGTGCTTCGTGTGGGGAGGAAGAAAAGGTTTTTCCTTTTTGGGACGACGTTGCGTCCGCCGAGCGTAGCGCTCGCTTCCAATGGGACGGGTGGGGCCCGCGCGCGCACATGGGTGGTAGTGGCCTCGTGATCGATCGCGGGTGGGCCGCGCCGGGCCCGGACGGGACGGCTCGGTAACACGAGTTGCTGCTGCTGGGTCAGGGTTGGGCCGGGCTCGGTCGCTTTGACCAGCTGCTCTGCGGACCCCTTTTGGTTTGGAAAAAATCCGCATTCCCTCACGTATCGCGAAGTTCACTTTTCCTCCCTCATTTCAGCCAGGACAAATCACCTCCGCCAACTTTTCAAACCATGCATTTTACCTCCCTCGGGCGGTTTTGAAGGCGGTTTTCTTTACCGATAACCGCGGGTTTTCTTCTGGCGTATGTGGTTTTTTCTTCTGATCAGGATGCCTTTGTCTTTTCTTTTTAAAAAAATTAGGTTGAATCTTTGAAAAAATCATAGTAAATCATAGAAAAATCATAAAATAAAAAATCCAATTTTGTTAGACTCCACATGAGTAGATCTACACAGTGAATATATAATATGGTATACTTTAGTTCAACAAAATAATTATAGAAGTTGCGACTACGAATTATTTCAATTAATTATATATTCACTGTGTAGAACTTTTGTACTAAAGCATATCATATTATATATTCACTATGTAGATCTACTCATGTGGAGTCTAACAAAATTAGATTTTCTATTTTATGATATTTTGTGATTTACTATGATTTTTCAAATATTCACCAAATAAATAAAAAGAAAAGACAAAACCTTCGTAGCAAAAACTTTATACTAAAGCATATTATATTATATATTTACTATGTAGATCTACTCATGTGAGTCCAACAAAACTGGATTTTTCATTTTATGATTTTTCTATGATTTACTATGATTTTTCAAAGATTCAACCGAATTTTTAAAAAAAAAAGAAAAGACAAAGGCACCTCTTTGTAGCAAAACCACGGATGCTGTAGCAAATCCGCGGTTACTGTTGCAAAACCACCTTCAAAACCGCCCGAGGGAGGTAAAATGCATGGTTTGAAAAGTTGAGGGAGGTGATTTGTCGGTTTTTGGAGTTGAGGGGAGGAAAAGTGAACTTACGTGATAGTTGGGGGAGGAAATGTGGATTTTTTCCTTTTGGTTTTGGGTGTCGTCGTGTGTTGCTGTTTGATGGGACGGGTTAGGCTCAGCTCAGCAGATTATTGCGCTAGCTAGGGCCAGGCGACAATTAACCATGCGTTATTGGCAGATTACATGTGGTTCAGACAAACGTTGGTTCCGACTTGTTCAAGTTGTCAAAGGTGTGTGTGACTAGAAAACTTACTACTACGTCAAGTAATTTGTCATGAATCAACTTTTTACCTAACTTTGGGGCAATTTTACTTTTATTTTTACACCCGAAGCAGACCCAGGCCGTGGCAAAAAAAAAAGTAGGACAGTATTAAGACTCATCAACTTAAAAGAAAATTGAAGGCAAAATCGTGCTTGCAGCAGGGAGCATTGTCTATTCCTTTCATTTATGCCAATACATCACGTTAGTACGTAGGTGCATAATTTTCATGTAATAAACTAACAAAGAATTTGTTTATAAAATTAAGAATTTGTAATTGGAAATAGTGTTACCTACTAGAGGGTCTGCTTTAATTTGGCGGCAAAGAGGACGGAATTGAGTCAAGGTCATTGAGATATTTAGATATCCTTATAAATGAAAAGAAAAAAAAACAACCCTAGCTAACACGTGCCGAAGCAACTTTTTGGAGCTAGGGTCATAGCACTATAGCAAGGTTTATTAGTAGGTCACCACGGTCGTGTCACAAAAATAAAATAAGGTAAAGGTCGATCGCTCTCACCATGAAATTTCCTGCTCTCTTCCTAGCGCTACTACACTCTCCGTGCCATGTGAATATTATTATTATTACTACAACCATCCTTTTCACCTATCTCTCTCTTGTCTGGCAAAAAGCTCTGTGTACAGACGCTAATGAACTTTGGCGCGTCTGTAATGCATGAGTTTTTACCTACTCCCTCCGCCCCCAGTTGAGTTTGTCACCCCGAATTCGTGCCATCTTATTCGATGCTTCGTCTTATTCAAATTTTTGCACAAATATAATTTATTTTGGTGCGACTTATTTTATCAATGAAGATACTTAAATATTGATTAATTTATTTTATAATTTGCATAAATATTTTGAATAAGACGGATGGTCAAACATGAAGTTTAAAAGTCAAAAACGACGAACTCTATGTGACAGAGGGAGTAGTGTCGTTTGTATCTGCCCCAGTGTGATTTTTCCTCTTCTTTACAAGTTATATCTTTATTAAAGGTACTTAAATAGATAGCATGAATTGCAGAGGAAAATTTTACACAGTGCAAGATCAAGCTTATATGTATAATCTGTCATCCAGTATACTTATGCAGTATGTATGTACCGTACAATACACCGTCCTTCGAGATCTGAAAAGGTCATCTTTGCTATTGCTTTATTAATTACTTTCTTAAACGTCCGGTGGTTTCTGTTTCTGCTTGTGGAATCATGTAGTATGTCTTGTTGACCGTTGATTGATCTACGTACAAGCAGACGAGCGAGATGACAGACGTTACTGGTTTGCGTTGCTTTCTTCAAGGCTGCTTTTGCGCCACTACCATTCCACAAGCAACTGTCATCGATCTCAGCTCCGTATAGAAAATTGTACTAGAAGAAAAGTGTACGAGAGTGATGCTCGATCCAAAATGTACCGAGGATTTAGGATGTCCATGTAGCCGTTGTAATGCTAATCACTGTAAAAATTTAATACAAGGCTCGCATAGCTTCTCGCACATGTCTATGCATGTACTCTAATACAAGGCTTTGGCTCGCGTGGTATCAGTGATCAAGCTCGCTGGCTACGCCCTTGAGACCAAATGGTTTTGGCTCCAGAAGATAGATCGAGACCGCGTTTGAAGCCAACTACAAATCAGAACTGCACCTGAGGTTATTGCTTTCTTCAAGGCTTCAACTTTCACCATAATTGGTGATGATCGTTGGGAGGATAAATGGATCAATGGAGAAGCTGTACAAGAGATCACGCCCTGCCTTTATCAGATGGTGTCCAAAAGAACATGTTGCTCCATGACTGTCCATGACGGGCACAATGACGGAACATGGACGAGACACATCTAAGGAATTTGCTGAGGGACGTCCAACTAAATGACCACTCTGACAAAACAGTGTGGCGTTGGGCGCCGGATGAGCGATTCACGGTCAAATCAGCTTATAAAATGCTTCACTCGGATCTATGACCTATGAGGGACACAATCTCATATGGAAAACTTGGCGCCTCTAAAGATTAAAATCTTCTCACGGTTAGCCTTCAAAAGCGCGAGGCATAGGACTGGTGATCGTAGGCTATGTCACGGACTTGAAGCACGCGAGGAGTGCAATCTGTGTGATCAAGGACGGGAGACCATTGACTAGATCCTCGTTGAGTGCCCAGTCACCAGGGACATATGGTTCCACATTTTGTCGCCCTTTGGATTGCACTGCCTGCCCATAGCTACTTCTTCTCTACGCTGGTGGAGACGGCTCCAATCTCTTTTCACCGGCGAAAAGCGCAATGGACTTGACTCACTTTTCGCGCTCGTTTCCTGGAAAATTTGGAAGGAGCGCAACACACGATGTTTTAGGGAGTCTACTTCCTCGATCATCAATGTCCTTCAAGTTGTCGGGTGGAAGCTGATAGACAGATTTTTTTTTCTTTTTTTCTCGCAGCTGATAGATGGATTGAAGCGGGAGCAAATGGGCTCGAGCTTTGGCTCACCCATGAGCAATCTTGTATATAAACTCTACTTCTTCTTAATACAAAGATATGCACAATCGTGGGTATTCGTGAAAAAATAATTAGAGTAGGCGAATTTTGCTCATAAACACAGTTCTTGTATATGTTACTAGTAATTGTAGAGAGAAGAATGTCTGCAGATTTCAACTGCATACTCATATTCCAAGGCACCCGGAGCAATTTGGTGTATTCATCCATCTTGCTCTCTTTCAGACTAGCTAAGGAGCACACAAACCTGACGGTCCAATGATAAAGATCGATCGATGCATGTTTTCCTTAATATTGCTAGGCAAATTTGAACATTGACGGCGGCCGGTGTCGAGATCAACCAATACCACAGAAGAACGGTGTCCGTGGACACAGTTTTGCCCTATCCTTTTCTTAAAAAAATATTTTTGCCTATAGTACAGTGCTACTACAAGATTTAAAAATAATAAAAAAGATATGCATGCGTGAAAGAATAAACTTATGACTCGATCAGCATCGCACATCAGCAGTAGACTGCCGTCGGGGCAGTGCAAACCGCAGGGAAACCAAAAATTTATAATTTATAATTGGAACTAAAAACGAAGAACTTTTCAGTGCCACACGATAACATATATTTGGACTGCACACACGAATATAAAAGACGAGCTCGTGTTGCACGCATATACTTGAACCAAGGCAAAAGCTCAGATATATGACAAATCGCAGCATCTTTATGTGGCTTGCAGCATATATTTCTCCCTCTTGGCCTCTTGGGTTGGGTGAGGCGAGAATGAAGGCCGACAGCTGCTTTGACGTAGACGATATGGAATTAGTAGTATCTTATAAGCCAAAGGAAGCACACTAGTTGCTTCCTTAAAAGGAGTAAATAACAGATGGATTTGTTGGACCCAAGCGTCTCACATCTATCGTCTATCTCTCTACTAATCGATGATTAGTACGTGCACCACGCAGATGATTTTTATATGCACAATGATTTTGTGTATATATGGTTATCTTTTGCTGTTAGTCATAAACAAGTTTATTGTAGATAATGACCTCTAGGTAACATCGGTCTTTATTGTCTGCAAGAAACCACCACTAGTTCGATTACTCTCCCGGCCGGCTCACCTAATAAGCCTCTGCAGTCTGCACAAGTGTCCGGTTCCGATCCGCTCTGAAGTCTGACCGTTCTCACCTGTTCCCAAATCAACAACCTGATGTTCAGAGTTCAGAATTCAGACTAGTATATACTTTAGAATACGTGTGCGGTGCATTATTGCAGACTTCAAGAGAAGTCTGGTCTTTTTCTCCCAAATGGAATCAATGGTCAATTAACCCTATTCACTTGAACTTGATGGTACAATGTTTTTTTCTCATGGCAAACAACATTATTATATCCGCAGAAACCATTTAGCGAACAGGGTGATTACTACTGGAGTATGTTTTCGTACAAAATTCATGGGAGAAGAATTATGGTGTTCGTGTTGTATATATGTATTTCTTCAGCACTACAGAAAAGTTGCCGGGTCTAGAAGTACTGAAGTTTCTTAGGAAGTTGGTGCTATAGTCGACGTTCAACTCCAAGCGCCAAGCAGCACGCGTGGTTGCGTGTTGTGGGGTTCCATGCCAGCGTCGTCCATGATTGATCGAGCTGGAGCGGTGGCGCGGTGGCTCTGGTGCTACAAGTAGATCTGCACACCCACGTACGTACTACTACTACTTGACTCTTTCTCGAAAACTGGCGGCGATCTGTGTATTACGTGCGAGTACATCACATAGCTGGACCAGGTCAGTCGTCCTGGCTGTCTCGTGACTGGGCCATTCGGAACTTTGACTAACCGTGGTTGAATGTTGAGACGGTTGTCTCTTCAACGGCACACGGTAGGTATATGGCCATGCATCGTGCATGTTCGATCACAGTCCACAGGCATGGCTACCTAATTAAACCGGAAGATGAATGATTCTTGGGAGGAAATAGTAAAACGCCTAGTAGTATGAATGCATTTGGCTCCATATTAGCCAGTACTACGCAGTAGCCTAGTCACAGACACGAGATGGAAAGAGAGGGGGCCGACGACTTCTCCTAGCCGGGTCGTCGATCGTCCACCTCGCGCTGCCGCCCACTAGCGAGTGTTTCCGCGTCCCGGAGCAGGAGAAGGAGCAGGAGCACGGTGACTTTGGCGCGCCGTGTCACTGTCGTCGCTCGCGGCCTGTGCTGTGCCTGACTGCGCGCGGATGCGGCTCGTAGCTACTACTACTGTGCCTGCATGACTGACTGACTGCCTGTGGTCTGACGAAGATCCTGAAAAATCTCTCTACCCATAAATTGACGGTCCGTGCCACTGCCAGTGTGACTGCACCACGCTGACCTGCTGACCCGCGCCGCCGCTGGCTGGCCAGTGTACTCTGCCGGAGGAAAATCTGGCACCGGAGGAAAAAATCGACACCGGAGGAAACAAATCGGCCCGCCGCCCTCGCTGCCGGCCGGCGTCAGTCGGTCAGGAGAGTCACCCAACCACTATCGGCTGCTCGTGCCCATTGGTTCGTGTTCAACTTCAACCATGGAGTGCTGGAGTCGTGTGCTTGACTGCTCGAGAACTGCCACATGCATGCCGCCGCGCTGCTCGGCAACGGCAAATGTATCGTGTGCACTGGGCGCGGAGCAGTGAACAGTGCGGCACTGTGGCCAATCTGTACGTACGGCTAGTGTCGGGTACGAGTGCCCCACGCTGGCGAGCGTGCGACTAGCAGAATGGAACACGTGCGAATGAACAGAAGGTACGGAATGTCTATCGTGCAATCTGTCAGGTACTCGTACTATTTCTGACTGACAGGAGCCGTCACCTTGTTGAAATCAGGCCAAAGCGATAACGACTGTGTTTGTTTTCAGAAAGCAATGACTGAAGTAATAACCAGCTAGCATGCGAAACAAACAGCCAGACAAAGCTGCTCTGCTCGAATCGATGCTAATCATGTTCTTTACATACATACATACTCCCTCCGTCCCGATTGAGTTTGAATGGAACAATTGCGAATGAACAGAAGGTACGGAACTTATCTTATTCAAATTTTTTCACAAATATAATTTATTTAAGTACAACTTATTTTATTAATGAAGATCTGTTTGAATATTGATTAATTTATTTTATAATTTGTATAAATATTTTTGAATAAGCCGGCCTGAAGCTTTCGAGTTTAAAAGCTAATTGGACAGAGGGAGTACACACAAGGAAAAGAAAGCAACTTGCGAGTAGGTCGGCGGGGAAACGTGTTGCACCTGGCCGGCCTCGCTTTATCCAAATCCAAATCTGAATCATTAGCATATCGCCGCCGTGCCAAGATGGGCATCTCAATTATGATCAAGGGTGAATGAATTAACGCATGAGGAGGAGACAATCGTAATCCTGGAGCCGTATGGATGCTTCGCGGCCAATACCAGGGACGATTGATTGATGAAGTCCAAAAACAGACTACCTGCAAATACACTTTACAAGTCTCCAGATTTTGCAATTGCGATCGTGTGATTTATCCAGTCACTCGCGAGCTCATGATGGGTAAGCTGGAAAGCACGGGACCAGGGGGACAGGCGATATCTTGCCGATGGAGACGGCCACATGGAGCCTGCTGGATACGTCGTCCCCGGTCCTGGAGCCGCAAGCAAGCTCGCCGCTCGCAACAGCCAAACCCCTCAAGTCAATTGTGGCGTGCAGGCCAAGCGTTGGTTGCGCGGCGGCGAGACCCTGCTGCTCCCAGCCAGCTCTCGCCGACGCTGACCTCCTGCCTGCCGTGGCCGTGGCTCACACAACACAAACTGGGAACGCGTGCTCATCCCCACCGCGGACACTGTTCCAAGCCTGCTGCCGAGCTCTGCGTGGACTGCGGACTGTGGTGACAGCAGCTAGCAGTAACATCTTGTGCTGATAGAGATCCCTGGCAACAAGATACCAGCATGGAAACAAGTTATCCCTAATTCTGATAACTCTGTCATCAAGGAATGCATGACACAGGAATATAGAACAAGAAGTTGTGGTTGTGGCAAGAGGGAAACACAGATACATGCAAGGATTACTTACTGCTATGTAATGGATAACCAGGCACAAGCAATCTTGGGACTAAAAATTATGGTCACAGCACAGCACAAAAATGCGATGCATTTGGAAGTCCAAGTTCTATGCTCACCTGGCAACAATCTGAAGAGTACAAGCTCATGATAGTGGCATGGTAGACGTATGGCTGGCCAATCCGACGCCATATTCCTGACCACTTCTTACAACAGTTGCTTCATCGCCAACTGTTTTCTGTCAGCAGATCCTTGCAAGATCATACACTGTAAACAACCAAAACGACTTCATAAAAAAAAAATGAAAAAAATATATATGTATATGAGGTTCACTGGTTATCATCCTAATCCTACACCAAGTGATTTCTCAAAAAAAGTAACGCAATGCTCCACCCTACTTTCCAAAGAAGCAGACTTGTCTTAAGTGTCAGCTTGATTTGAACTTTTGCTTTTACAGATTTTATTAAAAACATAAAAACAAACACCAAGCGAAACAAATGGAAAACACTTACTACTTCAGCTAAACCTGAGCGAGGCTAGAATAAGAAGAGAAACAAAGAACCACTAAACACATGAATCAACCAAAGATGGAAAAAAACAGACTGCTTGTTTTCAGAAATCCTATACACTTGTAGTTGAGCTTCATCTTAGAGAGATCTTCTGCAGGAAGAGATGGAAGGAGGTCATCTCATATGAGTACCGTAATCCTAGAAACTTATATTCCTAATAAGCTGCAATTTGAATGTGAATCTCCAAACCTGCTATTGAAATGCATTTTTCATAGCCAAAGCAACAAAATGTGTTTTGGCATAGGGTGAGAGGCAGACCAAGCATCCTAAATTCAGTCGCACCACAGAGTAAATATATAGAATCTAGATGCAAGAGCAATCAAAAGCATTCCTTTTTTTTTTTTTTTTTTTTTTTTTTTTTACAAATAGGCTCAGCTCAGCTTTTAATTCATAATAATGGAACACATTAACAGGGGAATACAGAGATGGTTAATGTCAGAGAGCTATTGAGCACAGGCATGTGCCATGGAGTTTGCAGGCCGCCACCACCAAGGCTGCATACATCTCAGAAGTATCTCCATCTCTGAACTGCAACTTTTCTTTAATTCCTAAGACAATAGGGTCAAGCCTAGCATTCACTGTGTCCTTTCTCTTCCCATGTATATCGAGAATAGTGCCAACCAAGCTCTCACATATGTTCTTCTCAATGTGCAACCTTTAAATTTTTCCAGTACTCCAAATCCCACAGACAAACTCTCCTGATCCAAATTTTCACTTTTTGCAGTTTTGTCACTTTCCCAACGCAGAACGCTTCCTTTTCAGACTGAAGTCAAAAGTCGCCTGGTGGAGTTCTTGCCTTCTGGGGAGGTGTTTCAAGAGGGCAAATGGTTTAGTTTTCTTAAGTTGGGTTCCGAGTGGGGCATGTAATTGTTTTTTGAGCTTAGTGACTTAGTCTGTGTGCTTTGTGGACTTGTTGGGAAGGTGCTATCCACCTGGATGCTGTAAATGGTTGGTCATTGTTAATGCTAAGACTGGGGCTCTGCCCTACAACTCTAAAAAAATGCAAAGTGAATATTAAAACCATCAAAATACTGTTTGATCACCTCAAATTTTTCCAGAATGGTGTCGATGCCTGACCTATTTCTTTCTTGTTCCTCACACCCGCCTCAACATGTTCAGTTTTAACTAATTCCCCAGCAGCTTGTGATCCTACGCACTTTTCACACCATTCGTACAAGTGAGCACTCCCTCCACCTTTGGAGCATCAGGAATTACCAAGCCACCATGAGTTAGCCTGCAAGAGGTCATGCTGGAGTAGAAAATGACGACACCTGCTAATTGCTGCCCCTCTGGATAAGCTGGCGGAAAATATGCTGTGCGTTAACTTTCCACCATATATCCATGGTGGTTCTTGCTGCACCTCCACTTCTTGCTTCTTATTGTTGCTCAGCTTAGCTGCCATGCTCAGCAAGTATACAGCTGCGCCTCCTGAACTCATGTGACAGTAAGCTCTGGCTTCCACTCCTTATATAGCCATGCTTCTTTACTATTTTAGTTAGTCACTCCAGATTGTTCACATTCTGCATAGAAACAAGCTGCTATCTCCACCGAACAATATTTGTCATACAAGATATTTCAAGAGAGTTCTTGGGTGTGAATATAAATGCTAAATTATGTATTATATTCCACATGCCCAGGATCTGTACTTAATTGGCAGGAAACCATGCAGCCATCTCAAGTAAAGACACGTCTTTGGTGGTAAAGGTCTAACTCCATCAGGAGCTTCTACTTCTTTCACATTTGGTTGATGGTCAGTCAAGGAAGGGGTAACTCAAGCCATTGATCATTGCTCTGCGACCGGAGCCGGCTGATAGAACAGAGTCATAACCATGCTTCTCAAAAGCCCAAGCTGTGAAGTTATGAAAAATATTAAATATATTTAGAAAACTTAATCACATTCAGAGTGCAGTGTGGTGGCCTGGGGTGTCTTGCCTCTTAAGAAGCCATGTTGTGGCTTCATTCAGAATGCAGTGTCTTACAGCAAGGCGGCTCATACACCAGTCTAGAGGATCCAAACTCCCTACACGCCACAGGAGAGGATATTTCTTAGATACAAGATGGATTAAACGAGGTTTTATTCTCTTAAAGAGGATGAAAAGGCAGGGAAGGTGGTCCATTAAGCACCAATCAACTTATTAATGGCATGACATTGACTGCAGGTGTAGAGCACAACCATTTGATTGCTTTCATGAATTGATGTGATATTTCAGTTCTATCAAACTCATAGCTTCTCCTATGTGGGCTGATATGTTAAAAATTAAGGAGATTTATTTGCAAGGTAGAGGTGTCAAGTGCATGAATGGAAATCTAACTAGATTCTGGTATGACATTTGGTTATATGATGAGCCTATTTGCAAAAAATGTCCAATACTGTTTGAGTTGTCTGAAAACAAGCAGATTACTGTTTTAGATGTCAGGAAGGGAAATCCAGTTAGGTTTAGAAGATGGTTAGATAGCCAGTTAAGGAATACCTGGAATGAAATTCTTTTTGATATGAGCAATTTTGAGTTTAAAGACCACCATGATATTGTTATATGGTTGCATGGGAAAAAGAAAAAATTTACAGTTAAATCTTTGTATGAATCCTTGACTGTATCTGATTCTGGTGACTATCACAAGATGATTTGGAAAGGAAAAAGTGCCTGAAAAAGTTAAAATCTTTCTGTGGCAAATTTCTAGGGATGCTGTGTTGACTAAGGAAAATTTGGTCAAAAGAAATTGGGATGGAGACTCTAGTTGTGTGTTCTGTGATGAAATGGAATCAACAGACCATCTATTTTTACCTGCACTATGGCTAAGTTAGTCTGGTCAACTATTGCAGTTTGTGTGGGGGCCTCAAATATACCCCAGAACTTTGAACAGGGGTGGGAGTGGTGTAAATGTTGGTTGCCTAATGGTAGTAATTTTTATGCAACTGGTATAGGTGCAATTTGTTGGTCAATATGGAAAACTAGAAATAAAATTGTTTTTGACAGAAAAGTGATGAAGAATCCAATTGAAATTTTTTGTCAAGCTCATTCCTTTATGATCTATTGGGCAGGACTGTTTGCCAATGAAGACAAAAGATTTTTGGATGTCAAATGCTAATGCCATGCTCAGAATTGTCGAAGGAGTGCTGAACCAGCAAACAGCAGCACAAATTGATCTCATGCTTCTGCAAGGCGGCGAAGACAAGGAGATGGAAGAGGAAGAGTAGAAGGTGAATCAACAGTCAACATTGCTGAAGGATGGAGAGGGTACCAGTAATGCAAGCCAGTTAGTAGTGAGCAAGATGGAGTAATCGAATCAATGAAGTGTCTTTTGTTCAGCAAGTTTCAAATTTGTAATAATTGTTAGCTATAACTTTCTGGGAGTTTTGCTGTCTCTTTTTGGCGATCGGTGCTAGGTTGGTTCAGAGCCCTGGTTAGTCTTTGCCAGGTAGTGGTAGTCGTTGTTCTTGGCTTCTATGCCAGCTCTGTTGCTCTTCTGAACTCTCTAAACTGTTGTGTATTTCCGTTTCATATAATGGAAATGGGTTATCCCGGTTGGAAAAAAAAATCAAACTCATAGCTTTACAAATGCTATAGATGGTAAAAAAGATTCTACAGGAAAACGATCTAGAAATAGCAGCATGGTTAAATGTATTGTAGAAACAAATGGACAAAACCTTTCTAAACATCAAACTTGGAAAGCAAGGAAAATCTCAGTGTGATGATATAGCTCAAGTAACCTGGATTTAAAACTGTTAATGTAACACTTTAAACAAAAGGAGCATTTTTAAAATGCAGATTAATATCTTATCTGATTATTTGCATAAGGCAGGGGCTAACCTGTATCGATTACACCCTCAGCTGTTGTCCATGGATTTAACTGCACCTTTTCAGGTTACTGCTTTCCATTCCTTGTCCATAGGATGACAGTGTGGAAGTGGAGGAAACAAATGGAGCCAACAGTGTCCTCCACTAGGCGAGCACAGAGCCATCATAGAGAATTCCCTTCATCAAGTTAATAAATCTCTATGTGAAAAGTGAAAACTATGTTACACCCTTCGCTTTCTGAGAATCATCACAATCACCCCTGTCATTGCCAATGCCCAAAATGCAACGCAGCTTGCCATCTGGAGCAATGCCTGCATGACGATACTCTCATACATCATACAGGCTTCCTTCTCATCCCCGTTTTAAGGTATCCAATAATGAGAGCTGTGTAGGTTACTACAGTAGGTTTAAGCTTTCTTTTTTTTCCATTTCTTCCATCATCAAGCGTGCACCATCCATTGCAAGCACTTTACTATAGCCATCAATCATGCAAGTATATACAAAAGCATCTGGGAAGACACCACATCTTTCCATTTCTCTGAGACATTCTGTAGCAGCCTTCATATTTAAACGCGTCTACAATAGCAAGCAATGATAGATGTGAACAAAACATTGTCAAATAACAGGTCTTCCCCAATCATATCCCTCATCAATCCCATAGCTTCAGGAAGTCTATCATCATTACACAGCCCATTTATGAGGCTAGAATACGTAAATGTGTTAGGTTTTATGCCTTCATCCAACATCTTACGGTACAACCTTAAGGCCTCCTGCAACTTCAGAGCTTTCACGAAGCCATCAATAATAATACTGTAAGGACAACATCAGGAACATAGCCCCTCTTTATCATGTCTGCAAAATATTTCCACACATCACTATATTTGTTGGTCTTGCAAAGGCCATTGATAATAACTCTGTACATGCAAAGGTTTGGGGCGATTCCCAATAACTGATGTATTCTATCCAGGAATAGAAAGGCTTCACCAACTAGCCCTTCTTTGCTAAAGCTGTCAACTAGGATTGTGCATGTCACAATGTTGGGACTCAGCCCATTTTCAAGCATGAGCTCAAATACTCCCAATGCATCTTGAAGGTTTCTATGTCTACATAATGCATAGATCAGACTGGTATAATTGTAAACATCTGGAGGCGATATCATGATGAATCATGTCAAACCAAAGGTCAGAGATGGTCTTGAGATCTAAATGTTGGCAACAGCCATGAAGAATGATGCTGTAATTTATCTGGTCATGCTCAAAACCTTGGTCTTGGAGGTTCTTGAAAATCTTAAATGCCAATGCAACCTGTCCAGTTTTGCAAAGGCCACGCAGAAGTGAACTGTAACTCACTTGATTAGGACATATTCCATTTCTTGCCATTTCATCAAGCATGTCATAACCTTTCAATAAATCCCCATGTTTGCATAACCCATCAACTAATATACTGTAGCTGTGGACATCTGGGACAAACCCACATTTCTTCATCCCATGAAACACTTCTATGGCTTTGTCAACCTGACCCTCGCTACAGAAACCATGAATCACGGCATTGAAACAATAATTGCTGCAAGGGCCTCCACTCTGAGAAAGAGTTTGAAGAAAGTCCCATGCAGATGTTACCTGTCTGGAACGGCAAAGCCCATAGAGGTAAGTTCCATATGTTGTAGCGTTCGGTCTCACACCATTCGATTCCATTTCACAAAGAAGCTCAAAAGCTTCATCTAAGCATAACCTCTCTCCATGTGTGTACATACTCATCAAAATTGAATAAGAGCAGACATTGGGTGAAGGACCACAACTTTTCATGTCATCAAATAAACTCCTCGCATACATGATCTGATTCCCCTCAACTAAGCACTTCAGCAAGAAATTGCACAAACGTCTGTCAACACCAACGTTCTTGGCCTCAACATACGTGAGAAGAGCATCCTCAAACATCGGCGACTGTACAAAAACACGGATGACTGCAGCATAAACTTGTAACAGCGTCATTGACTGACCCAAATTGCTGACCAACATAGGAGCCAACTCAAACAACTCTGACCCAGCATTTCCACAGTAATCAACAATGCTCTGGATCAAGCACCGGACCTCTCTGATTCTCCTCGCGGCAAGAATGCCTGCACAATCAAAGCAAACAAACCAACTGACTGTGATGGCCCGTATAACCTCACACACTCCCTGAAGGTTATATTTCTAGCAGCATCCCAGTTTGAAGCCCGCACTGCTAGTGTGATTAAGGGAAGAAAACGACGACTTCTATAATCACCATAAGCAGAACTCTGACTGGGCTCTTCATTATCAGAGCTGTTCAACCAGCAAGCCTGAGAGGAAAGGTGCGATACTGGGGATAGCTCCTGATTACAAGGGCTCGGCGCAGAAACAATGGGACCGCCCTGAGCATAGACAATGGATATTGATCCCCTCCTTACATTGACAGTACCAGCAGAAACAAGGATGAGCTGTGCACGAACTACACTTCATGGAACAATATTACTTGACAAGTTGACGAAAAGGACCACCTGAGAGAAAAGAGGTCACAGCTTCCAGATTACATCAAATGCTCCTCCAAGAAGCCCAATAAAAGAAACATGGCAGCCATAACTATAAGTGATCAAAAGCTGTAATAGTCATGTTTGAAGCAACAGATCCAACCATTCTACTCCTAAACAAATATAGCTATCATAGAAGTTTCTCAACAACATCCTGTATACTAAGAGTAGAGCAAAATGTCACCAGGTGGACCATACTTTGCTGGACAAACGCTCAACTAAATGATGCAAGTAACCTAAAACAAGGTAGCTGCAAGTCTACAAGTAACCACTAACCACTCACTTTTGACACTCTTAATCTTAACTGAAATGATATGTTAAAATGCTCCACAGCAGAACTAAAAAAAAACAAAACACTATGTTTCAAAAAAGAAAAAGACAGAACACACATTCAAATAACACGCCAGCTTAGCACCTGCGAACTGCTGAGGCAACATCCAAGTCCGGAAAAGATCAGAGCGGCAGCTGCACCGCGGCTTGGCTCGAACTGGAGCTGTCGTGGTGGCCCCAGTGACCTCCGGTCCGCCACCCCAGGCCTCTAGCAGCTTAGGCCTGACCAAAACAGTGATTAAGTGCAGATAACAAACAAACCAACATAACACTTAAACTTAAGAATAACACTACAGAATCTGAGCCAGGTCTTGGGACACAATTCAGATTAATCCTCGTGAGCTTCCTCATTCTTATCCTCTAGCTCCTTGTAACTACAGCTGAGGTTGATGACTAGACTAACTTACACTTCAGCACTTTTGGATTGCCACCTTGAGCGAGATACCTTTGATGGCTTGTTTGAATCCTGTATCTTGAAGACCTACCCTATATATTGTAAAAACACAAGCTACACTACTACAAAGAATTGCACAATGCAAGAGTGTTTGGTTAATTTTTTTTAGCAAAACAAGCTTCCTAGCCTTCCATAGCCAATCAAATTGAAGCTATGCTGGCACAGACATTCAGTGCACAGCCAGTGGCGGATCTAGAAAAGGATAAGCGAGGGGCTAAATAATAGAAGAATAAAAATCTTACCAGCCGTATACTAAAATATTTTCCACCGCCTAATTGGCATGGAAGAGGGCCTTCCTATATTGCAAATTGCAATGCGATTATTATTTATTATATTATATTAGGAACTAATAACATTGACATTCACTGAATATTTGAAAATTGCAATTGAACAACTAGATAGGGTAATGTTCTGTTTTCTGTTCTCACCTTGAAGCATGAACTCTGACTCTTAGCGGCAGAAGGGAGCAAGGGGCGGCCGGGCATCGGCGCCAGCGGGGTGGCCGAGAGCCCGCGAGCTCGTGACTTTGTCGCCTGGAAATGTGGGCACCTGGCCACGGCTGGCCGGCTGGAGCCTGGCCTCCCTAGTGCCCTGGCCGGCTGGCTGCAGACCCGGCCGCGGCCTGCAGGAGGTGGCCGGGAAGCGCGCAGGCGCCGGACCGGGGAGGTGGAGGTGGGTAGGACGGGTGGCAGCCTCTGGCCTCTGCCGGGAAGGCGGCGACGGCGACGGCGAGCGTCCGGAATCGCGCGGACGGCTGGGAGTCCGCAGTTGCGACCTAACCGGGCGAGTCGGCCGTTGCGGGGAAAAATTTTCCGTTGCGTCTGTCCTTCACCCACGACGTGCGCGGAAGGTGACTATGGAGGACGGCTGGAACGGCGGCGGCGGCGGCGCTAGCTTTCCTGCTACTCGGTTGAGAAGTCAAGTTGGGAGGAGGCGAGCAAATATGGGCCACCAAGCAACGTATGTGATCAACAAATTGCGAGCCCAAACGGCCCAAGTAACGAAACAGAGCAATAGCAAGGGCACGGGCACGGGCACGGGCACGGGCACGGGCACGCGCTGTGCCTGTGCGGTTGCGGTGCGGCGCTTCAGTTTAGTCCCAACTCGCCAGCCTTGAGCAAGCGGAGACGGAGGAACGCTATAAAACGAGACCCAGGGTTCCATTGCAACTCATACCTTTCTCGGCCTTTTGGCTAAGATCAAGTGTAGTATCTGTTCTTATCAGTTTAATATCTGATATGTGGACCATGTGTTCACTTCGATATTAAATTTATTTTTTGTGGGGGAGGGCTCACCACAGTAGCTTGCTACTGGGGTTCTCGCGTGTCGCTCGGGCGTTGCACTACTGCCCGAGCCTGGCGCACCCCAACCAAAGCTAAAGAAATATTCCTGGGCCTTTCTGACCCAATTTTCACAGTTTGCCGACCCAATTTTGAGAGTACTGCTGGGCCTGGCGCTCCCCAACCAGGGCCTTTTCTGACCCAATTTTCAGAGTTTGCCGGGCCTTATCTGACCCAATTTTGAGAGTACTGCTGGGCCTGGCGCTCCCCAACCAAAAAAGCTAGTGGGCCTTATCTGACCCAATTTTGAACAGGCAAGGCCATGTCAAAAACCAAATTTATTTTTGCATTGTGCTTGCTCGTGCACAACAGCAATATTACACAACGTTGTACACGCACTGGCACTGCAAGGTTGCATCTGTCACGGGATAGATTATCAAAGAAACGGAGGCACACGCGTTAGCTTACAGCACACAGCTGCTACTCTGTCATTTCTGGAGAAGCTTTCTTGTTTCTTGCTGACGCAACGCCTTACTTGCTCTCGTACAGTCGTATCCGTATCATCGTCAACCTCTCGTCGCTGGTGCTACACTGCTACACCCGCTTGCCTCCATCGCCGGCGGCTTTCGCGTACACGCCGGAGTCGGTTCTCAAGATGATGGTGGTGGCGTCCTTGGACACGGAGATGGCCCAGTTGTCCACATACGACAGCGGGCCAGGCCTGATCAGCGGCCGCGTATCCTCCACGTCACGGTCCTCGTCCTCGCCCTCGCCCTCGTCGTCGTCTTCCAGGTAGGCGTACCTCGTCGAGCTCTGCGAGGGCGCCCACATGAGGCAGACGGCGCACAACAGCGAGAAGGAGATGAGCTGCCACACCGCCGGGATCACCCACGCCGCGCGCCACCGCTCGTTGTACTCGTCCGTCGACTTGAAGTGGATCTGCAATTGCAATGCAAGCGAACCATTTGCAGATGGTCAGGCAGGCAGGCTACCTGTTTGGTAACGACAAGTTTTGTCACTGTCTAGGATTGTATCAGTCACAAAAGATGCTTGTTTCGCTATCGATTTTGGACTGAACATGTGGGCTAAGATCCAAAGAAAAAGTAGCAATGTTGATTGTTCAACAGGATTGTCTAAGGCTGTTTAATGTTCAACTCAAACTAGGACGTGTTGGGCTAAGATCAGATGCTGAAAGGTACAATTCTGGAGTGGCGAGAGACTGGACAGCAAGAGTGGTTGAATGAATTCAGCCTCCTGCCTACACAAAAAAAGGGGTTGTTTTGTTTGGTACTAGAGTTTACCTCAAATGTGATCCAGCCAAGTGACACGGCCACCGCGATGATCAAGGCGTTGTTCAACCTCCGGTACATCTCCAGCTTCGCCGTCATTCGTTTCGCCTGCAAATGTTGAAAGGTTCTTGTTTTTATGATGTTGAAGAAATCTCAAGAAAACAAGTCGAAATGGCCGGCCAGAAGAGAGCGTCGCTCCTCGCCTTGAGCTTGTTCAGCGTCTTGGACAGCGAGCTGAATATCCAGTACACAAACACCGCGTTGAGGACCGCCACAGGGAGCAGCAGGAACAGCCTCCTCGTCGGCGACGGCGAGTGGTCGCTCACGGTGCCGACGTTCTCGCTGACACCGAGCGCCTCCGCGGCGGCGAAGAACGCGGCGCCGAGGCCGGCCACCCTGGCGCTCTTGAGCCCCTTGAGGGCCGGCCGCACCACGCCGTGTCCCATGGCCACGGCCAGCACCAGAACGCGCCGCAGCGGCGCGGAGCGCGCCGGACGTGGCCGCCCAGAACGTGGCGCCGCGGGGGCGGACGCCCGACTCGTTGAACTCGGCGAGGTCGAAGTACCAGGTGGCGGCCTCCAGCATCCCCAGCGCGATCACCAGCGTGGCGCAGCTCTGGAGCGGCACCACCTCCGCGCCAGAACCGCGCGCACTGCGCGAACCAGTACGCCGCCAGCGCCGCGAACGCCAGCGACATGGCGCCGTAGAAGGGCAGCAGCGGCGCCATCCGCCCCGGGAGGTAGCCACGGCTGTTCTTCCAGATGGTCTTTCCCGCCGCGGCAACCTGCTGCCCGACGCCGCTGACGCCGGCCAGCGACGCGTCGCAGTGGACAAACAGGAGGGTGTACATGCCGGTGCGCGCCACGGCGACGGTCTCGTCCGGGAACGCTGCCTCGAGGGGCGCCTGGGAGGAACGAGGCCGCCAGCACCCTGGGCCACCCGGTGCCGTTCCGCGCGCGGTACGTCGCCGTCCCCTCGGTGCACGCCCCCAGCTTCGCCATGTCTGGCGTGCAGCAGAGCGCGCGACCACCGGAGACGGAGACGTCCTCGCCCCCGACGGCGTCGCGGTCGCCGGCCTCGAAGATGACCGCCGTGACCGTGGCCGTGCGGTTGCCGTCGTCCTCTCTGCCGCGGCGGCCGACTCCGGCGTCCTTGTGAACGCGACCTTCTCGAAGCTGCACGCGCCGATCAAGAAACAAAACACACAGCGTCAGCCGTCAGTCAGAATCACAGCCACATCCCTCGATCCCTCCTCCCCAAATCCCTTCCCCAAGAAGGAAGGCAAAGAAGCGATGAATTGATCCTCTGGCGCGGTTTCATTACGTACCGGATGAACGCGGCGGCCTTAGCGGAGGCGTAGACGCCCTCGCTGCCGCCGTGGAGGACGAAGGCGTTGCCGTCGGTCGCGAACCGTTCGCCGGCGTAGTCGTGCACGGACGCGTCGGCGCAGAGGAGGGCGGACGACGTGAGCAGCAAGGCCACGGCCACGGCCACCACGAGGCGCGCGAGGGTCGAGGACGCCATTGGCATCGTCGTCATCCGGCCGAGTGCAGGGCGGCGGGCTTCCTGCCTTCAATTCCTGCGCGTGCTCGTGGTGCACTGGCACTTGACTGGACCATCCGCGTTGAACTGAGAGCAGGAGCAGGATATAGAAATAGAAATACGAAGCGGGGATTGGGATCCCAAGGACAGGAGTGGAGTGGAGTGGAGTGGAAGAAGAACCGAAGCGGAGACTTGGACGAATTGTTAGGTCCACGCCCAAGCCGTTGGCAGCAGTTGCCACGGCCCACGGGAACAGAGAGAGAGAGGAACGCAGGCAACAAGGCCAGGTTGAGGCAGAAATGCATTGATTGGTGAGAACACAAAAGCAAATAGGACAAGCGAGATTAGCCCAGGTTGACCGGCAAGGTTTTGCATTGAGAGTATCTACCCTCACTATTGGTGTCATTTTCGGTATTCGTTAGGCACAAGCACAATGTGCTGGTTTTGTTTATGGAGTAGATTATTAGGTCCACGAATGGATCTTGCGAGGTTGCGCAAGAAAAATATTTATGGAGTATATTACCACAAATAATTGAACATCTAAGATATGCATAACTTACACTAGTAGGAACAAGATTGCATATAGGAACAAAAAAGAGCCCAAAAAAGATTGAGGCGAAATATCAGCAAGTTTTCCAATAGGATACTAGATACTCCTCGGCTGGTATTAGAAGTCGTTTTGGACAAGGTTTTGGCCAAACATTGGGAATATAAATCATCAATAACTTTTAAGTTGTTGAGTTTGTAAATATGAAAATTATATGAATAGATTTGTCTTAAAAATACTTTGATAAAAGTATACATATATCATATTTTCATAAATATTTTTATAATAACAAGAGGTCAAAGTTGTGTTTTGGAGACCGTGTCATTTGTCCTAAACGACTTCTAATACCGGCCAGGAGGGAGTATGTTGTTTTTTTTTTCATTCCAAAAGCTAAATAAGATACTACTACAATAACAACAAAAGCCTTTAAATCCCAAGCAAGTTGGGGGTAGGTTAGAATTGAAACACAAACAAGAGCCCCAGATCACGGGTCCAACACATTTAAGAGAAATGCTATCGAATAAATTGATGTTTTGCTAGCCCTAAATAACGGGTTTTCAGGCCATTGGATCCGCCATATCGGGATCTCTCATATCCGTGGCTCTAGTTGTCTCTTCAACTATTTCCCGATCATCCCAGGTGTTGCGAGTTGTGAGCACGGCTCCTAGGCCTGGCGTTTTGTCGTGCCGTCGGGCATTCTCGGTTCTCCCTCCACCTCCGACGCTCCCCCGGACCGATCCTTGGTGCCGCCCCGAGGCTTACTCCCTTCGTTGTCAATGCCCTAGGATTCCCCCACGCCGGCCACCGGCTCCGTGTCCGCTCCCCCGACCGACACCAGCCCTAGGACAGACCACCGCCATTGGTGCGTAGCTAGGACAAAGCTCCTGGTCATCCTTGTCCTTGGTTCTCCTCACATCTGCTAGTATGCCACACCTCGCGCCGCCGCTCTCTAGGATGGAGCTTTGCGCTTGCCCCTCTACTCGGTTCTCCTCCTTTCTCTAAGATTTGCATTTTGTTTTGAATTTTTTGAAGAATTTGTGATATATTTCTTTTGATATTTGCTACCATAGAAATAACTTGTCAATTTATTTGAAAATTTTATATATTTATTTGCATTCCATAGAAATACCAAGACTATATCACGATGTTGAACAAATTACAACAAAGAAATCATTGTAAATATAGTAATAGAGATGGTGTAAATTTACCTATAAGATGGTGTAAGTGAACATGGAAAATCTGGTTGTTTGCAAGGGCTAAAACAATCGGATATTTGGTAGACAGATCTCACATCAATCGCTGCTTTCCAAGCACTCATAGCCAAACATAGATCTCTAGGAAAAACTAAATAAGATAGCATTAATAAAATAGATATATGGGAGAAAGACATCTATCTCATTCATTTCATGCCATTTTTTAGAAGATCTCATTCATTCCATGTCTAATACTCACAATAGAAAACTAATAAATGATGAGGCAACCTAGTCAGATCTATTTTGATAATATAAGATTCAAGTATGCTAATGACAAGCAACTTTCCAAATGCAAATTAAATATGAGGATATCAAAATAAATAAGCAGCTACTACCTTTATGCTTTAAAACATCTCATGGAGCCTAATATTGCGCTTGATTACAAACAAGGAGTAAGGACCTTGGTAAATGATAAAAGTGTGTGCTTTGCTCATGGTTTTGTTGACAATACAAGAATCAATAATGTACTAGAATAGACGATTAATTGATGAAACCTATCGAAATGACAGTATGCCTTAACCAGCTAGTACCAACAATATACTCCCTCCATGTCCCTTATTACCTATCACTCTGATATTTGTTGAATTTACACAAAATATCAGCAACATTTGTATCTCCAAACTAAGTTTATTATAGAAATAATTTTGGTAATCTACCCAATGATACCAATTATTGCACCATCAATATTTATTTATTTTTCTTATATATTTGGTCAAAGTTGAGTACGCTTGACCTCTTGGGAAGCAAAAACAACAAATAAAATGGACAAAGACAGTGCTTGATTAACTATCATCCGTTAAACAAAAACTTGTCTACACATTTTCTAAAATCTAACAAAATATATATATGTAAAATTATTAATGTTTTATGTTTATGGTGACAAAATAAGTTTATGTCTGTCATGATGAATTTAATGGCACCTTTTAGTACGAGAGAAACAACATATTTATTCCGGATTAACCAACCAGCTTCAAGCAATAGTCAAACATCCTATTAAACAACAGGCGAGAGGACACAATGAGATGGGTAATCTCTTCTTTAATCTGCTTGTCCTAGGCTAAGACGATAAGGCACCAAAACGGCCGGGTTGTGGCAGATGCGCTTGGTACCTCGAGCGATTATCGCCAGCACTTGTTGGCCGCCGAGAAGACCTTGTAGATGGTGAGTTTTGACAAAGTTTTTGTTTAATTATAACTAGGGGAACCTCACCCGCGCGTTGCTGCGGGAATTAAGAAAATGCAATGATCATAAGAGAAATTTTCATGATATCATGCCTGGCTGATAGGGATATATGAGCTTATTAAAGACAGTTGAAGTAACAGTGTATTAAGTTTACACGGATAATTTTTAAGACCAAAGTGCGAAGTTATTTGACTTGCTATATCTGCACCGAGTATAACCCAAACAATTATTAAAGACCAAACAATGTGCGTTGCTGCATTTTTTAAGGAAGGGCTCATAATTTTTATTTGAGTGAGTCCTTGGCATCCGACATAATTCCTCCCTGGTTCGATTCGCGTCATGCGATGTTGAGAACAACCCGCAATGGTTAAATGTATTAGTAGCGAGTACAAGTATAGGATGGTTTGGTTTGCTCAACAAAACCATGGGCAGGATTGTTCCCAATCTGCAACCCACAAAAGCTAAAAAGACCCCAAAAAAATTTGATTTTGTCCCTAATGGTGTTGGGCAATCATTTTTTCCAAGGCCACTGCAGGATGATTTTCATAATCTTTTTTTGCACAGAGTTAAACTTGACTCTCTCTTTTTTTTTATTTGTAAATGTAACTATATGAACCCACAAGAGACCACAATACCAAGTGTGGGTGACGTTCATGTAAACTGACAGGAGCAGATAACACATGGACAGGCTTTTTGAAAACTAAAAGGATAACTAACATGACCTTTCCTATAAAAAAAACATACACATGCATGGTGATCCAGAGATAGGGATGCATAAAAGCTATTCAAGTTATAACACAAAGCTAGCAAATTATATGAACTGACATTAACTCTTATGGTTGTACGTTTTCCAATGATTGCGGGTCTAGGGTTGTGATACAGAACCTTGAATAAACCCTGAAAATGTAAGCATAAATAGGTAATTACCTAAAAGCTAATGAACAGAACAGCTAGTAACACACATTCCTCCAATGGTGACCCTAGAATCTGCAAATTTTTTTTTTCAGCTAAAGCATGAGCGTTTGGGTTCCATTACCATGCAAAATTTAACATGACCATCTTTGAAACATGATGGAGGCTCTATTGAAGTTCCCATACAATGATAACAGGAACTAAACATACATTTGAAACCATCAAAGCAAGTGAAAATGGAGTTACCGAATACTGCCTATTAGCTGAATAAACTAACAAAATCGATGGGGAACAATGGCTTAACAAATGCAACCAAGTTAAATAGATGCAATTGCACATCGATTGGAGACAAACCTGCTTTTGAACGGTGAGAACCCCAATGATTATCCGGGGGCAAATCCTCAATCCATGGGCTCTCAACAAAGACCAATTAAGCACATATCGATTGGAGACAAATCTAGTTTGAAGAGTGAAAAACCCTAATGATTTCCCTTGCGTTGCTACGGGCATGAAGAAAGAATTTAAATAAGGTTAGAATGTTAATCAATAAGAAATAGAAAATGTATGTGTACGATTTTACTTAGAACTAAAAGAATTCAATTTCCATTACGTTGAAACTTTAGGAATTTTTAAATGCTAATACAGCAATACCTAGAACTAAAATAAATTGATGGCAATATGATTTGCACTGAAACATGATAGGCCCGGGGAAAGGGAGAATGGCAGAACATGTACTGACCAATCATTGAAAGCACATGCTCAGTTCTTTGATCTTGAGAAGGTTGCCGACAGGGATCTCTCAGGCCCCGAAACCACAATATCCATCCACTCACGCCTGCTTCAACCATCATGCAAAGAGGTTGAGTTGATCATCGTAGAGTAGTAATAGTAGTAATAATCAATAGAAAAGCAAGATTGAAATTACTCACGTGATCAGCCAGATGGATTTCATTTCTTCATAGCATTGGAAATAGTGTCCAGTGCAGATCGGTGGAGCATTGTGGAATCCACAAATATTTATTTATTCCACGGAAATATGGCTGGAGGACCTCCAAGCAGATCCACAAATATTTATTTATTCCACGGAAATATGGCTGGAGGACCTCCAAGCGGATCGAGGCTCCGCTGCTTGGCCAGTGAAAGGAGATTAAACAACATTGAAACAAAAAGAAAAGAATCAATTATCGTGCAGATTGAGAATAACAGGAGAAAGAGAGGGGCACTGACTTGCATAGCATCTGTATATCATAAATAAACATAGGAAAACATCTAATCCGATGGAGCACTCACATGTCTAATCAAGAACAGACGGCCAAAACAAATGGGGGCCGCGGCAAGCGCGGGCCGGACGACGGCGACGGTGGCCGTGGGTGAGTGACTTCAATTTGCCGGGCCGGGCCCTTACGCAGGCCGAGGACTCCGTCGGTTGCCACGATGCCCTCCCGGATCTGCGCAGATAGCGCCGCGACAACAAACGGGGGCTCCTCGGACCAGCAAGAATAATTTGGAGTGCTCGATTTGTTGAAGAGTGAATCGAGTCCGACGGACCCGAAAACGGCCGCAGCGGTAATGGAGTCGAGGGCGAAGAAGCGGTGTGATCCAAGATTTCTTCCAACAGGACCGGTCCGTCCATCTCCTGATCTCCAATCCAAGACAAATTGCCGCGACGCGAATCGATCGGGAGGGCTCCGTGCGGCCGGGACGCCACGAGGCCTGGTGGCGGGCGGCGGCGCTGCGGTCCGTCCGGTAGCCCAGATTCACGCGGTGTGACGGCGGAGTCTGCGCGATGGCCGAAGCTCGTGGCGGCACCGGGCGAGCGCCAAGCAGACTTGGATCTCGCGGCAGGGGCGGCGCGTGCGGGCAGCGGAGGATGGAGACCGAGCGGGACGGATGGGATATATAGAAACCGCAACATCCAGCTCGGGGAAGGGGAGGAGACGGAGTCGGCAGCGGAGGGGAAGAGGCCGACCCGCGTCGCTCACCGGGGACGGGGAAAAGGTCGTTCCCACGACGCGCTCGCATTTAGCTTTGCTATGTTTTGATTACCACTAGCATGACCAATCGAGGCCCCGAGAACTCCCTAAGAATTGCTAGTGGGGATCTCCTATATAGAAGTTATAGATTATAGATAGATCAGCATCTTTGCTTGTGGCCTCGACAAGCGTGCACTGCATCTTGGCAAGTGCAGAGCTGAATTTGAGGGTCCTTGACGTGCTATCAGGACGACCACGTGGCCGTCCCTCCCCATTATGGCGGGAACAGCCTCATCCATCAGCGTGAGTTTAGTCCTAATAAACCTCTGGCCTATGCCGCCTATACGACGGAGTACGTGCTGCCAAAAGAAACTTGTGAGTGCTCTGGCCTTTGGCCAAACTCGGTGGAGAACAAGTGCTTCATCGTTGGTCAATTGGGCCGAAAACCACAAGGAATTCGGCAGGAAACCAGCCAGAAGGTACTCATCAAGGAACTCCGAGTAGTATGTTTGGTTTGGCATACGACCTAACTATGTTTATCTATCTAGCTATATCGTATATAATATATATCAATATCATATTGCATTTTCAACGTCTGAGAGGATGCACTGTTACCAGTGCGGCAGTGCCGCCTTGCGTTGCGACTCCATGGTCTTTGTTAAGTTTTTCTTTTGTTTAAAAAAAAAAAAAAAACCCATCGGCATGCATTTACGACGGCGGCCATGATGTGATGGGAACCATCCTGGGCAGAATGAAAGTGGAAGAAATCTAAGGTCAAGTTTTTTCTTTTGTTTACTTTTAATAAAGTAATTGAATTTCTAAATCAAGTAAAGTGTACGTACTTTAGGGTTTACTATTCATTTAGACAGGCTCTTGGATGGGCCATCAGTTGACAGTATAACAACTAACACAACGATTAGCCTAAAAAAAAACTAACACAACGATTGCTTTTGCTCTCACACTAAAGTTATTATTTGTTTTTAAGGAAATGTGCCATGGTTATAAAGAGACTTTAATGAGAATAAAATGCGTGTTGTTCTATGGAGTATAGTCCTAGAGGAACTACCGCAACACCATTTATTTAGTTGTGTTTATGCTGGATTTCTTTTTTAGCACGTTACAGTATGTGTCTCCTGTTGAAGTACTCACTCATGTGTCTTCGTGGTACGGTTGAAGTCCTAGAGGAACTACCCCAACACAATTTCTTTAGTTGTGTTTATGCTGGATTTCTTTTGGCATGCTGCATTTTCCTATAGAATTGAACTCACTCATGTGAAAGTGCATGATTTCAGTGTTCCAAATATGCCCTTAATCGTATTGTCAATCAGTCCACCAAAACACACTTTGAAGCAAAATAATATTCTAGAATTTAGGAAACTAAATTTATATTCTATAATATAATATTTTATAATATGCATCTCTATTATAGTATTAAAAAAGAAAATTTAAAATATAACATTGAAAATCACATGATAAAAGTAGAGCAAAACATATGAAAAATGAAGATAATAAAACAAAAAAGGCAATGTAACAGAGGAAAGTAGAAAAGTACATCACATGGATATACTACTCAAACAACCTAAAAATATACCACAAAATGTTGCACACTTTTTTATCTTGTTTCATATATATGTGTTTCATCTCTACCCTACCCCAATTAGCTTGGGACTAAAGGCTATGTTGTTGTTGTAAAATGTTGCACACTATAATGATAAGAAAAGATACACTCGAGAACATCCCTTCTACACTATGTAAACATCCCATAATACAACATGTAACATGTTACTACTATAGTGAATAAACAAAAATATCATCAAACATCGCAGGTATACAACATGAATATATGTCTGTATTGAATATATATAAAATAGAAGTTCAAACATGAAAGTAAAAAACAATAAATTAATGTAAAATTTAAAGAGAAAAACTTGAAAAGCTAAAATATACATAATATAATGCAATATATATAAATAAAATAGTAAAAATAGGAAAATAAAAATTAACTAAATATAAACAATTACTTAAATTAAACACAGAAATATAAAAAATGAAAGAAGTAAAAATAAGCAAGGAAATAAAACAAAATGAGAAAATAACAGACAATATAAAACAATAAGAAAACACCAATATATATGTTGGTCCGTTGGGCTCCGTTTTAGTGGGCTCGGTTCGTCGGATCTGTAGGGGAGCAAGCGGTTTGTTGGGAGCCTGCCTGCCGGCCGGCCGGCCGTTGGCCCATTAAAGGCCCAACTGCAGTCAGCTTATAAACCCTAACAGCGAGCCTCCAGCCTCCTTTTCTCATCCCAAGTGCCAGCCGCCGCCAGCCATCTCCCTCTCCGATCCTCCCGGCTCCGGCGAAGAGCGACCACCAGGTATGTCCAGTACTATAGTGCATCATTATTCTCTGTTCATTGAATGCTTGTTTAACTGTCGTCATGATTCAATTTCAAGTTGTTCCCTCATGTGCCATCAGATCACTTGAAGGGAGATGACAGTTTCTTTTGCAAACCTCAACTCTGAGGCAGGACTGAAAAAGCTTGATGAGTTCCTTCTCACTCGCAGCTACATCACTGGGTATTTGATTCGAGCTACTCTGTTTGCACAACGGTTATAACCTTTGTACAGTACCTGCTGAGTTTTTGGAATTTTGGTATTGGACTATATCCGTAATTTCCCATTCTCATTCTCAAATCTAAATTACCGGTACCGAACTATATATTCCTTACCAAGCATGCGGCAGAATGATTAATTGATTTAATTATGCCATTTTTTTGTGTCAAGTCGCACAAATGAAATAAAGTATTCTAGACATTAAAATCCTTTTTCTCCTGCTCCCATGCCAATTACACAAACATTAGTTAGGTATTTGTTTAATCACTTTCATATTTCCATGTATTACGTTGTGGATTTAAATTAGAATTGTGATACTGTATCATCTAAAATTACGTATTCATGAGCTAATTTTGTCATTTATCGGTATTAGATCCAGTGTGATCGGTATTTTGATCTGGTATGAGTGGTACACATGATTTGACGGTGGCCCTAGGCTTGAAAATTGACGAGCTCCGCCACTGTTTGTACTCAACTTATGCTGCGTTAATCTGTCTCCAGCTACCAAGCTTCCAAGGATGACCTGGCTGTCTACTCTTCATTTTCGGCTGCTCCCTCATCCAAGTATATCAATGTAGCAAAGGTGGTTTACTCACATTGATGCACTCCTGAGGCTGAGGTATGCCCGAATATATTTGATATTAGGTATCCTGTAAGCAGTGTGTGTGAGTGTGCTAATAATCCATACAATTTCAGTGGAGTTACTGCAGAGGGCCTAGGCGTCAAGGTTGAGTCATCAGCAGTTCCTTCAGCCTCTACTACTGATGTTGCTGAGGTATTCTTAACTCCTTTTTTTTTTTTTTTTTTTGCTGAAAACTATAAATGAATTTTAGTGCCATGCTAATTTGTGATTATTTGGCATAAATCTGTTAGTAGTTTTATATGATCACATAGTTTGTGCTGTTCGCTGGTTTGAATCGTTATTGTTTTCTAAAGTTATCAACCATGTAGTTTGATACCAGAAGTATGGACTTCTGAGTCACTCGTTTCAGTCATTGAAGTGTGTTTTCTAATAACCGCAGGCCCCAGCTGCTGACGAGGACGATGATGATGATGTTGACCTCTTTGGTGAGGAAACTGAAGAGGAGAAGAAGGCGGCTGAGGAGCGTGCTGCGGCTGCCAAGGCTTCTGGCAAGAAGAAAGAATGTATGTTGACGTGCATATGTTTTCTGTTTTTTCATACCCAAAAACTTTAAAGCACTTATCTAACCTTTTCCATATCTTGTCAGCTGGGAAGTCGTCGGTTTTACTTGATGTGAAGCCATGGGACGATGAAACTGACATGGTCAAGCTCGAGGAAGCTGTTAGGAGTGTCAAGATGGAAGGACTGCTCTGGGGTGCATGTATGTTACCTCAGTTTGCAACAAAATTTAGCGAATCTTACACTTGTCATACCATTTAGCTATGTTTCTTATGTGAACATTTTCTGCCCTTTGCAGCCAAGCTTGTCCCAGTTGGGTATGGCATCAAGAAGCTGCAAATCATGATGACCATTGTTGATGACCTCGTCTCTGTCGACACTCTTGTTGAGGAACATCTCTGCGAAGAGCCAATCAACGAGTACGTCCAGAGCTGCGACATTGTCGCCTTCAACAAGATCTGTAAGTCATCCTCATCCAGCACGTCATCCTCACAGCTGCAGTAGCATTAGCATTACTAGGATGTTGCTTTAATAACCTACCCATAATATTGTCCTGTCCAGTTTTCAATCATTACCCAAGGTTAACATAACGTTTCTGCTTGTCAGTATGAACTTTTGATCAATCCTTTTGTGCTGCAGAAATTTGCTAGAGGCGCTGGCGATGGTTGTGGCTGGGAAATGCACCAGCCTAATTTATCCATACATAGTCCTGTGTCTGCTTTGTGTGGCTAGTGGTATTGCCGTGAGGTTTTTGGATCCTAGTCGAGTCGAATGTACCAGTACCAGACTTAATTTGCTTTAATTTGAAACACCGTGTTGGGGAGTTTCTATTACTACTGTTCTTTGTTCATTTTATTTTTGCACGTCGGCTGGGCCTGGGGTGGTTTTGGTTTTGGTTGGATACTTGGATGTCTAGGTTGTGTCAGTGCTTCTGGGCTTTGTGTGATCGGAAGCATACTGCCATGGTCGAGGTGGTATCGCTCGTGGCGGAGCTGTTGCTGACATGTTCGTCTACCCTGCCGTAACCTTAACTGCAACCCAACAGCCAGCAAGAGTTTCCATGTTCCATGACGGAGTAAGAGATGTAAGCACCTCGTCTTGTGGCATCAGCTGCTTGGCTGCGGTAGCTCTGGTGCGGTGCTGGGACTCAGTCTCAACCTCAGCTTGAGCTAAAAGTGTCATCTCTCCGTTTCAAATTTTCGCACGTTTCCGTTCGCGGAACATGGCCGCTTAAGATCCAAACATGTTCCTAGTTCCCATAGCGATATAGCTGCGCGATCTCACTTGGTAGCTGTGAGATCTCATTTGGTTATCTCGCTGATTCACCGTGGATATTGCTCGATTCATCCTTTCAGTTTGAGGCAATGAAGGCTATGTATTTAGTAGTTGGAAACCCACGAACGCATCAAATGGTTTAGATATATTGTTATACTCGAACTACCTTGTGTATTAATTAGAAGCCACATCTAAAAACTAATTCAAATTCACGAGGAAACATCTAAAAACTAATTCAAATTCACGAGGAAACATTATTACGATTAACCTACGCCTGAAAACTGATTCAACTTCATGAGTAAACATTCTTAGGACCAAATCAGCACAAAAGAACTCGCTCCAGCAGATCCAGATCCTCTCCAAAATCTTGAGCATGCCATTCTCAGCCCGACATCCGAATTCCCAAATCCAAATGGGTCCTCTAGTTCCCAGGGTGATAATCTTATCTGAATATCACGCCCATTCACCGAAGATACCAGTACACATTCAGAGTTGACTTTCACATTCAGAAAACAATACAAGCGAAAAGAAGGGGGTACTCTGTGTACTAGCTAGCCATTCATTTTTAACCAAAATCAACACGCAGTTCAGGACCACATCGCGGCAGCTTCTGGGCTCTCCTAGAACACCACGATTCGACCATTTTTCGATAGTTTTATGCATCGATCCATCCATCCATGCAGCCACCAAGGTTGAATATGATATAGGTCTCTATACCCTGCCCAAACATTCTTCCGGTCCCTAGCCAGCCAGCCAGCCAGGGAGAAGAGAAATGCATGAGCTTTCAGCTCAACTAAACAATAGGTCTTCTAGCTTTCGATGGAAACCTTTTTATCTTGTGGATCCCTAGGATCCTTCCATAACTAACAAAGACCAGATGTCATTAGGGAAGTGATTATGGGTCCATTTGGCAGAGTTGTGCTCCTAATTTTCTAGGGAAGTGATCATGTGGCTGAAAGTAATTCTCTTGATTCTTTAGCATAAATTCTCAAAATCAGGATGAAGAATTACTTAACAGAATCAGAAGAAGCTACCTTTTCTAGCCGTTAGCCTCTTAGTTCATTTAAGAGAATTAATTCACAGAATTCCTAGAGAATGCTCCATGAGAATCCGCTCTGCGGAGCACTCCCAAACGAACCCTCTGTCAAAGTTAGAAGTATTGCCACCATCGTATTATATCTATCTACTACTCTATTACTACAAATCTACTACTACTGTATTGTATCTGCAAGCCTAGAAATATCTACAGATATACATATGATTACAGTGAGTAGTGAGCAGCACATATATATTCAGTGGCACACATCGGCATCTGCCAAAGGTGTACGCTGTTGCTTGGCACTCACTCCTTGGCACCTTTTTCCCACAACTGGGCACGAACACACACAAATGTGCCGGGAGCTGCCTCTGATCCTGACAGCCAATGGAGATTTCGGATGTATTTTCAGGTCCAGCCTAGCTTTCCGGTTTCGGCAATGAGCATGTTCCAAGCACCCAACTTGGAATGCTACTTCTGAACACTCAGTACTCCGGGTATATATACACGCAATCATATGCTTCATGAGGAATGCCATGTTCTTGAGATGGGGTCACAATTGAATAAGAATTTATCATCAGGGTTACGTTCATTCACTAATTGAAATTACTTCTCAAACCACACAGGATGAGAAAGAACTACAATACGTAGGATCGATATATAGTGTATATATATGGAACATTAACACATCTGGCATCTAAAGATGAGATGGAAAAAGGAAATTACAAAGCTGAGAATTCTTCCAATGAAGTGCTCCATTGTGGTGCTTGAACAAGCCTGCCAAACGTACGTGTGAATTGTGATCTTCATTCAGTATATTACCCCTGGTGCATTAGGTATATATCCCGTCCTGTGATCGATTCGCCGTTCAACTGATCATTATATTCCCTCAATAGGGATTATTGTCAGCACTATTTTAATGGGATTTGTCCTCTGTGACAAGGCCATCATCACCAGATCATACACTGCGAAAGATCAAACCACCAAAATTTTAGCACCAGCAATAGTGAACTTACCAACAAAAAATGTCATCGTATCATACAACTTTTCCAGGCAATTTATACTTTTAACTGCAGAGTTTTAATGTAGCTTACCACACAATTGATATCACAATGGCCTTCAACTCGAGCCTCTTGATCTAGATCTCCAGAACAATGACTGCAAAAGGTTTATGCATATGCATCAATTGTTATTTAACCGTGTGCATAGCGTTGTGGAAAGGGAGCATATATGTTCTTACAGTCAGTATCAGTTTTATCCCACTTGATTCTGTCAGAACCCTTTTCATCATCCTCTTCATCGTGACGCCCATCCCGTAGCATCCTCCTCCCACTCGGTTTGTCTTCGAGGTAGTACTTCCTGGATGACGCTGCAGCATTGCTCGGGCGAGCATTCATCTTCTTCTGAAGCATCGATCTGAACAACTGTGTGTGAAAACAGGAGAGAAGCATATATATTAGCCTTTAAACTTTGTCTGACAAGACACGAACTCAGACATATATATTTCATGTGCATGCGTTGCTAATATATAACACAGGTACGTACCTTCTCCATCCTCGATTCAACTGGATCCTTCAAGCTCGGTGAAGGGGCGAAGCCGCCATGGCAGACGAACATCTTCTTGAGGAGGAACTTGAACGACTTCTTCTTGATGGTGGCGCCGTTGCTGTTGACGAGGAGATCCCTAGCCTTGCTGAGTATGATCTGCGTGTCCGGCGAGAACTCGCCGTTCTCGCCGCCACCGTCACCCGCGGCGTGCCGAAGGGAGATCCTCCGGTCGACCTCGAGGCTGGAGGGGCAGTTGAGGAACCTGTCGAGCGGCAGCTGGCTGGCGCGGTCCTCGTCGGTGGCGCAGGAGCCGCGGGAGGAGCTGGACTTGGACTTGGCGCGCCGGAGCAGCTTGTTCAGCGCGTCCTGCAGCTTCTTCACCTCCTCGATGGTGAAGTCCAGCACGTCGGCCTGGGGCGGGCCTCCACCTCCATCCCCGGCGCCGGCGGTGGGTCGTCGCCCAGTGTCCCGATCGAGAGGAGACCCTCCTGTGGCGGCCAGTCGTTGGGGATCTTGTTCTCGCGAGCGTGGTCTTGGCGGCAGCTTTCTGACGTAGAAATGCAGCGTCAGCATGCAACACAATGGCCAGTTCGTGAGCAACCACCGTAGCACGAAGGAATATAATCACTCACCGCGAGCTGAGGCAGAGCTAATTGTGGCCTCGGATCGCCTCTTCTCGTGTTTACCATTGAAGCGATTCTGCATCCAGTTAATGATCTGCAGAGTGCAGATAATGCAAAATTAACCACGCACACTACTAGATAGAAAAAAAAGCACATGGAAGAATAGCTGTCAGTGGATGAAAACTAAGAGCTAGATTTCAGCAGAATTTACCCCCATATCTTGTACGTAGTGCTAAGGATTAGCAGGTACCCTGTGCTGTGATGAATATCCGAGCAGAACAGAGTGTGACAGTCTGCAAGATCGAGCGGCTGGGAGGCAACAGAAGCTCGATCGGTTCCAGGGTTTTCAAGGTGTGCTCTGATTGGCCAGTCAGGACGCCGCCGACTTGGCTATATATGCATCCACTACATACTCATTAGGAGGTTGGTTTGCAGGGCACAGAGAGAGGGCAGCTAAGCATGCAGTGAAAGAAAAGAGAGTGGAGTGGCTTCGGATGCAACCAGGGTCCCCTCCCCCCTGAATTAAATAGGGTTAGGGAGCCTAAACCCAGGGCTAGATAGATTGATGGTAGTGGCCAAATTGCATCCAGTTACGCTCCTACATGTATGTATAGTACTCCCTCCATATTGGTATTAGAAGTCCTTTAGGACATGATTATGCATACCAAGGAGTCATTAATCAGGGGTAATTTTTCCATGTTTGCCCTTAATAAATAAGGTTGCCGGTTCGATCCCAGCTGTAGCTTTAATGCCGTTTTGCTGTGCAATTTATTAGGGGCAACGACGTCCAAGCTTGCTTTCGCGATTCTCAGAAGGACTTCTTTTGTACTCTGCGCGTTTGGACGGAAAAGGACTTCTATTTGCATTACGGAGGGAGTACATGGGGTGTTAATTAGTTGAGAAATTTTACTACTTGAGTGAAGTAGAAAATATGTCGGTATTATATTACCGTGTGATTTTTTTAATTGTCTCATCAGTAATAAGAAAGTTCATAGCGCCTGTTCTGGGATCAATGTGGAGTTTCTTACATCTGGCGAGGCGAAAGAATTATAGCAACGACTTTCTTTCCATGTATGGAGGGAGTATTCACATGTGGGATGCAGTGAAGCTTATACATATGTCAATATGCCTGCCATCCCTTGTGGTGGCATTTTGCAGCTGTAATGCCAACAACACTGCTGTGTCTCGCGTCTCGGTACCTGCTGATGGATGTTCCCACGGTAACGATGTACAGTTGTGTTCTAGGCAGAGTAGATACGAACTTGCCGTCGTCATTCGTGCTCTACTACTCCAAAGCACGCACCGACGACCCCGGCGCCCAATGCTACAGCCGGATCCCTGTGCGCCTCCACTGTCAAAGCAGAGGAATTTATCCCAGGAGTCCTGTGCGCGGCAGCCAATGGCCTTCGCCGACGTGGTCCGTTGGAGCCAAATCCCGGCGCGCCGACGTGGGCTTGCGCGCACCCAGCCATTCGGCCCCTATTGTATTGCATCATCATTTCCCTCCTCCGGCGGCCGTCGGGGTCGCGCGCGGCCCATGAGATGAGAGAGACCATCGCTCCCCGGCAATCAGGCGCCTCGTCTCGTGGGGAGTAAGGGACGACTAATCTAATCGCACCCGGGACTAGTTAATCCGGGTGCTTAGGCGGGAGGAACCGGTCATTAACAAACAGGTGTCAGCCCGACACAGCGAGCCCTGGCCGTGCACGCTGTCGTGACACTTGTCCCGGCTCTCGCATCGCACGGACGAGGCCTCCCATTGGCTGCAGCGAGGGCCGAGATCCCAGTCCCAGAGGTAGCATAGGATGCAGCTGCATGTGCATGGGCATCCACTCTTTCTTTATACTGTACCTATACAAGTACTATGTTTAAGGCCATTTGGCCACAATTATGGAGGTTCTATTTTCCCTTGGCATGTACTTCAACGGCATTCTACTAGAATATGATCCCTGGCATGTACTTCGACTGAATTCTACTAGTATTTGACAAGGCAACTTGCACTTCTGTATAGACAGGCTTTGCAGTTTTCCGAGTGACCCTCCTGATCAGATGATGTGCAGCATGACATTCAGGAGATACGGCTAGTCCCCAGTTGCCAAACTAAATCACCGGGACGCCACAGATCAGAATATTGCCGCTGTTTGGTTTGTCTCTAAATTATGTCAGCCATTGCGTTTGCTAGACATACTTTTTTTTACTTACGCCGGGTAGCACCTTCCGTGACTATCAAACAGTCTCATGAACTCCCAACACTGAACAGCCAAATATTCAGAAACAGGTACTACTCGAGCGTGTCATCCCCTTTTGCATTGCACGTAACAAGAGCAAATTAGAACGTTTGGAAGGAGACAATGTACAACCAAGACCGATCGTCGACCTAAGCTGATATATTGTATATTTCATTCCTTGCCCCACAACACACAACCCGACTTCCACGAACTCTATTATGTACACTCAAAATCTCCAATCTTCCATACAATATACAAAACACAACGCCCACTACTACGACTCCGACCCTCCACAGCACACCTCCGAACAGCACTCGTAGCAGCCAAGGCACGCTAAAGCCGCGCAGATCTGTGCCATCAGAATGGCGCACTGGTCGTTCATCCTGTTGCACGCATTGATGCAGCACATGCAGCAGAGGCAGTCGGCGACGCCGCTGCAACAGCCCTTTCTCTTCTGGAGCATCACAAGTTTTTCTGCTGGATTCAATTCCCCAAATGCTGTGATGAGATTTTCCCTTGTAGCGTCTTTGTTACCAAATCCCAGTTTCAGGCCATGAAGCAGGGTCCGTTGCTCATCTCTGCCTTTCTGTCCTTTTAGTTTTTGCTTGACCTGTTCAAGTACACAAAGCTCAGCAAGTCCTTTCACATCAAACTATTTATATTGCAGCCAACAGGGCCAACAGTAAATAGTTATTATGAGCTATAATTATAGCCTCCACATATGAAAAGACCCACTTTTAACTGATTTATATTTGGAAAAAGGAACATAAGTGATCAAAACCTATTTTATGAAAGCCCTACACTAAAACAGAATGAATATCATGGAAGAATAGAATGTTGGACATACCTTTTGTGTTCCATCTACGTTATCCAGATTTGTTTGAAGTAAGATCATATCTGTGTACTCTGATGGAACACCATTTTGTATGCTTAATTTAATCACCTGCAAGATTGAGAAGAATCCCTTGTTATTCAAAGATGTGCAAGAAAAAAACACAGAAAAAAATAGACTACTCGCTATAGAGGTTAGTTGGAGGGTGTTTTGCTGTGTTTGTGGTGTGTTTTTTTCAAAAGCATTTCTATAAGTCTTGGCAAATCAGAGTGAAGTTGAATAAACTAGTTTATTTATAGTTTCTCACAGTAAATAGCAGTGCATTTTGAGTTCTATTACTTTTCCCTTCAATTTACACCATAACACTGAGATCCAATTTTGGGTCTAGGGCAAGGGCAACAGACAATTGTAAAAGCCAAAATTTGTCGGGGGAAAAATCTAGGGTGCTGCAGGCAAAGAAAAGAAAAGGCCATGCATTGGCCTGTCAAAATTTGTCTTTTTTTTGTGTGTGGCTATTAAAAAAAATGGCTAGCCAAAATTGGGAATGCCATTTTGGCCACCCGAGTTCACTATGGGTGTGATTGGTTCATTGAGAATCTAAGCCTGGTCTGTCCCAGCCAGCCAGGCTATCTCCAACCAGGCCCAATCCATGCTTTGGATGCACCCAAAACTCAACAGGTCATGTAGAAAATAGAGGCCAGCGGGAAGCACGCGGCACCAGCTGAGCCAGGCTCATCAGAAACAAAAATGGGTTTTCGTTTCCACAGCCAGGCTCGTTGGGCCATTTTGCATCGCTCGGACCTGGCCCAGTTGGATAGCCAGCCAACTCCACCAGCCAAATTCTGTCCGACAAAAGAAAATCGATAGGGAGTGATTGGTTTCACGGATATGGTTCGGCTTGGCGGTGGAGTTGGCTGGCTGGCTGGCTATCCAACTCCACCGGCCAAGCCGAACCATATCCGTGAAACCAATCACTCCCTATCGATTTTCTTTTTGTCGGACAGAATTTGGCTTGGCTGGCCACCAAAACTTTGACATCCAGCCAAACAAAGGCCAAGTTTCCTTGGTATGACCAAATATTTGCTTGAACTGGCCATAAACTAAACACATCCTAGTGCAATCATTTGTCTGACCAAATATTTGCTTGAACTGGCCATAAACTAAACACACCCTAGTGCAATCATATGTCTGATACCCCACCTTTCTCTCCAGCTGTTTGTCTGCAGAAAGCCATGCCTTTGCTGTCATAAGATTAATCTGTTGTGTCACCAATACCTGAAAATGATACAAAAGATCCTTAATGAATATTTTCTTTTGGAAAACTACACATATTTACCAAGCTATCTCAACTGCACTATACATATTTTTACCAAACTAACTCAAAAGCACAGCTTCCAGGAAAATGTCCATAATAATAACACACTTTTTTCACAAAAGTTTAAAACTAAACTTCTTAATGATTACGTATTCCAGACAACATAAATAAAACCAGTCCCACCAAGTGAAACTTTCAAAAAGTGAGTTTTAATATAGGTATTTCCACTGTCCAGAAGAACATATAATTTTGTAGAAGGCTGTATTATCATGTTGAAGTTTTGCTCCAAGTCAAAACTCAAGTAGAGAAGTTACAAGCATAACATTACAAAAAAGAATAGCTTCAGCATCTTACTTTTATCAAGAGGTATTTCCTTTAGTTGTTGGACCTTCAGTTCAATCGAGATTTCCTTCATGTCAGCTAAGTAACCTTTAGCTATAACAGTGTCTGGGAATTTCCCTTGGTATTTTCCAGATACACACAAAGGAGAGTTTGCTGAAAGGTCTGGAATGTACTCAGAATCCACCTAAAAAAAATAAAAGAACGCCAATTAGACAACCAAACCGGTACTTTTCCAGCAAAACTTGCAGAATCTCCTTAATACAATGGTACACAGCTCCCTTGCGTGTTCTAGATAAAACATGCAGAATCTTGACTGGCCATCAACCCAGCCTAAAACAATGTTAGTTTCTTTATTGACAAACAGAGTAGTCAATGAAAAACTTATCATGGATTATACAGTACATTTTTAGTCTATACATCTGCATCTCCACACATCTACATCTTTATTGACAGTACATTTTCATGATGATGTACTGTCACAAGCATTTAAAATAAAATAACAAAAGTATAAATGTATAATTACTAATCAATCATGCACAAACTCACTTCGAATTCATCAAGATGTGTCATAGCATCAATGGAGATATTTGCCACAATTGTACTTAATGCTCTTCTGAACCACTTAAGAATCCGGTTTTTCGATTGATGCTGGATAACAGATTCAGTAAAAAAAGGTTAAAACCATATATATTTATATATTTACTAGTCCAGTGCATGCATATAGCAATCATAGTGGTGATTTCTGACATATTAAATTCGTTTATTGAACTTTAAACGATAATGTACACATAATAAAACATAGACCTTGTCACATGTAAAAAAACTAGAGCAAAAGTGAACAAGAACTTTAGTCCAAGTCAAGGACATTTAGGAAATTGGATAAAATGCATATATAACCACAGCTAGAACTGATTACATCTTATATTTGCAATACATCAGCAAGCAATGGAATCATGAGGTCATACCATATCAATTACTCATACCAATAAACGATAATATGAAAGGTACATGAAGCCAGATCATAATGCAAAGACAAGAACCACAGGTACCTGTCTCAAGTGCAGCATCATAATGTCCCTTGCCAATTGAAGCTAACATGCGCAGGAAATAGTGGTTGCAATACGATCCTAACATGTTCAAGTTACAACATCAGAAAAAATAGAAAACATGTGATATCTAAAACATAATTTGACAAACCGCACAAGCAAAAGAAAAACATAGCTCGATTCATAATAGTTACAAATCACAGAGTTAACAATCCTATTAAATTATGCATAGTTTTTGTTTGCACAAGAATTAAAACTTAAAATTATGAGAAGACCATAGTTAAAATAAAGCACAAGAACTTTAGTCCAAGTCAAGAACTAAGGTACTACAAAAACTGTGTTTTGATCGGAGTCGCAATAATGTTACCTAGCCCAAAAGTAGAAATTCGGGGAGATTTAGACCCTCTGTGGGTGAGCTCAGTTTTTGTAGTTTGGCAGATGTTATGCTCATCATCAACAGAACCATCAGTAATAAGATATATTTGTGGAAGTGTGTCATGAACACTTGATAGTAACGCCATGGCCTTACATGAAGAAATGAACAGTATGAATAACAAAACAGGGAATTCCGGATTAAAAATTAAGAAAAATCCAAATTGAAGTTGTTCAAAATGCCATACCTCACTCAAAGGATGCATAATATCTGTGCCACCCTCAGCAACAAAGTTTGCATTCATCCAATCAGTTGCACTTGCTATTGCTTTGTCATTTACTTGCTCTAAACAGGAAGAGAATGAGTGAAGCTCATCATTAAATGTTATAATGTTGAAGTAATCCCCTTCCACAAGCTCTGAAAGAGCAGTAGAAACTGCACGCTTGACATTCTCAAGAGGCCTTCCTTGCATGCTTCCACTTGTGTCAACAATAAACACAGCTGATTTTCTGAATACCTATTGAAATAGCTCGGATGAGATAAAGGACCATGAAGGGATATTTCTTGAAATACAAAGGGGGCAACATCATGATGATGAACTTCTGAGCCAATGAACCAAAAACAGGTGCGAAAAAGGCTATAAAAGGTACTAAAAAAGGAGAATAGAGGCGAATGAGAATCTCAAGGTAAAATTCCATGCAGCTTAAAAGGAGTTGTATCAGCTTGACATCCCTATGCAGCTTAAAAGGAGCTGTATCAGCTTGACATCCCTGACCTTGAAATAGTTAACACTCCAAGTGCAGGGATATCAATCAAGATAATGTTGCAAGTAGCGACAACTAACCTTTCTGTTGCCACTTCCAGGTAGAAGGAAAATGCAGAACATATCTCTTTCATCATAGTCACGTAATGTTGAGGGTTGCACAAGCACACCACCAGACAAAATCGCCTGAGTAAACCTACACATAGCAACATAAAATTTAAATTAGGCAAAGGACAGAATATTCAGCAAGATTATAAATTTTTATCTGTTGAATATCATGATGCGCAAGAGTGGCAAGATAGTTCAGCATCAGCCTGTAGGGAACATCATTGCAGAAAAACTCACACTGTATGAAAAATTGAAATCTTTGCTCGACCAATTCTCAACAATGGCTTCATGATGGAAAAACAATTTATCTCCTTGCCTACTCTTTTCCTGAAATGAAAATAAAAATCCAGAAGATCAAACCTATGCAGAGTTACAAATGCTCCAAATGCACGTCAGGACAATTAATAAAATTAGATCACCTTCAACGGGTGGCTTGTTCCTTGCAACAAAACCTCTTTACTGAAACCACTGTTCACAGTCAACTGAATTTTTTCCCTCTTCATAAACACTTTTGGTAATGGGTTGACAAAGTATGGAAAACGGAAAGGTATTTCAACAGAGAAACACCCATTGTCATAAAGTAACTTCTGAGACCATCGAAATGTAGCACAAATATCTGCTCCTCCCTCAACCTTGATGAATGAGAGAAGCAGCGAATCAGCAAAGCATGATAGCACTTCCAATAATCAAAAACAAGGCACTGGGGAAACCAAAGCACATACCTGAGGTATTGTCAAGAAAAACAGATGTGGCTTCAGAAGGCCACCACTCTCAATTTTGCATGATTCTCCAAAGTGTCTTCTACTTCGATTACTTGAGTATTATATGATCTTCTTCCGACAGTAACCTCAGCGCCTAGAATTGAACCCTATTAGCCAAACCGTTCTTAGGTTGAGACCAATCCAAATGGAAACTGATGTTTCTTAACAATGTATGTATGCAAAATAGTCAATGCTTGGCTTGACATTATGGTGATAGAATGGATGAAGTCAATGCATATAAAAAATGATGAAAGAGGAAAATTCTTTGTTACTTGTACCTATCATGTTATTAAATTGAGCAATCAGAACATCAATCAATATAAAACTATCCCTGGCAATCAGAACATCAATCATGAAAATTATCTCTCTGAAAGCAGGCAAGATGCCAACCTTGCATGGACCTAATGACATGCAACAGTCAGTTAAAAGAGAACAAGAACTTGAATATCAAAATTAATTTCCATTTTGCAAAGCATGTATTCCACTGGATTTTAAGGAACATCACATATAATGTCACTGCCACATGCTTCAAGCCCAAGCCATCCAATGTGTGTCCAAATGCGAACACAAGGTGATCCCTCATGCACAATGAGCAAGATATTGCATAACAGGTTCACTGTCATGAAAATCAGGTTACCTCTCAGCAGAAGTAACATTTCCCTTCTATTTCCCATAGACAAAGCAAGGGATTACTTTTAACTGCTTAAGCAACTACACTGCAAATTACTGTTCTATTATATCGTAAGCGTGAATACACTCATATTGCTTTATATCTAAGAATCCATGAACCCAGGCTTAGTGTGATACCTGTAGTTTACATAGCAAACCATCGGTCGCAGCCAATACCATTGCAACAAGAAGATCGATCAAAACAAATGAAAAACAGTGGCAAACGCAGCAAACCAACCTAACATCACCAGAGGCAACTACGTACAAACGCATCACATGGGTCATGCTGTGAATGAATAGCATTAGCTTACAGGTCATATGCATAGATAAAAACGCAATGGAAGGGAAAAGTCCATACACCGAACATCAAATCAAATTAATATATGGGCCTCCCTGACCCAATCACTTGGGTCAAACGGTTTGGTTATACTACAACCGCAATCATTTGAGCCCCCACCAAACTGAATCTTACGAGACTAGTCAACACTCAAAAGAATCAGGGGAAAAACAGAGAATGCGAGCGGAATGCCAAGCCGCGATAACATAGCGCAGAAACCCGATCGTGCTCACCTGCTCGGGCAAGGGCACGACGAGGCGCACGTCGCAGTCGCGGCTCCGCGTGATGCAGTGCAGCCACCATCGCGCGCGCAGGGTGACGTGCGCGACGTCGAGCGCGCAGTCGACGGCCAGGTCGACCTCCTTCATCTGCAGCGGGATGAGCGCGGGCGGGTCGAGGTTGCCGTAGACGTAGGGCTGGTAGCTGGGCACGTCGGGGGTGTCGACGGCGGCCGGGTCGGTGACGACCGCGTAGGCCATCGGCGCCGTGGGGAGCAGGCGCGGGTCGGGCCCCGACGCCGCGACGGCCGACAGGGTGCGATCCATCCCCGCCGGCGGGCGCGGCGGGGGCAGCCCTCCCGGGAGCACGAGCCGCTTCGAGAGCTTGAGCCCGTCCTCCACCGCGCGCGCGAAGTCCTCCATGGCGAGCGAGGCGGGGGCGGGAACGAATGACGATCCGCTAGGGTTCCGACGTGGTGATGAGGCCGATGGCGATGCCGGGAGGATGGTAGAGGGGAGAGGAAGAGGCGGCGGCGGCCAAGGCGGTCTGGTCTGGCTGGTTTTGATTTGTAAAGGCAGGGAACGGGGGGAGGAAGACGGAGAGCGCCGCGTCGGGGCGTGTTTTTATTTGGTTGGCCGCGGCTGGCTGCGTCTGGGTGAAGGAAGGCGAAGGGCGAGGTGATTAGAAACTGCCCCGCCGGCCCGCGCCCGAGGAAGGGGAAATGAGCTGGGTCAGGGCTGGGGTGCTGCCGGGCCGGCTGCGTAGGCGGTGACAATAAGCGTCAGGAGGGAGGAGGAGGCGCCGTGTCGTGTGCGTGGTCGCGTCGCGTGGATGAGGATGATCTGTGGCTGATTGATTCGTCCGTCGTTAATCGTTGGGGACCGACCCAGTGAGATTGGGTTCGGTACAGTGGTGTCTGTTAGGATGGTATCTTTCTTTGGCTCTCACGGTTTTCTTTCGTTTTGTTTACACCGTGTCACCATCCACATTGCCTACCCCAAAACGCTTGCATGATGCTTGCTATTTGTTTAGCATAGCTATTGGATGACACTATGACAGGCATTGTCTGAGAAAACAGGCGAGTATTATTAGTCAATAAAACAACAAAACGACCTATTGTTATGTTTTTTTTTTTAAAACATGTTTTAGTATAACATCATCAAACGTTCTTGTTTATGAAAAGAACATTTGCACTAAGGTCATGACCTCTCAATAGAAAAAATTTGCAACAAATGGATAATAACGCTTTATAGTACTCCGTAGGAGATAAAAGTTACCACTCAGGATGTCGCCATCCATATTCCATAGCCCTGACCATTCCTTGGCTAAGAAATGCAACGTGGCGATCGACCAGATCTTAGCCTATGGAATCACTCGCTACTAGGAGTAGTATATTCCTGTCCCCACGCCTTGTCTTTCCATCAAACTTTAATTACTACTTTTACACAAAAATAAACTATACTCCCGCAGTGGATTGCTAGTCTAGCATTGATCAGTGGATTAGACGTGCTCGATTAGAACACGCCCTACCAACAGTGGATTAGCTAGTCTAGCATTGATCACGTCGCGCGAGCAAGCTGCCGACGGTCGCGCCCGTCGCTTTTCCGCGGGCGGTGAGCGGACTCCCGTAGCGACCCGGTGTCTCTCGTCCCTCCTCACGCACCGAGAAGTCCGCAATCACCGCCGCCCCAACGGCCAGTTCCACACCACACTGGTCCGCCCCGCCGCGCGGCCGGCCGACTAGCCGGCCGCCACGTGTGGCCGTTGGAAAGCTCTTCCCTCGGAAACCAACGGGCTGGATCCAGGCGCCACCGCGTGGGGCGCGTGGCGTGGGAGTCTGTCTGGGACCGTCACGCGGCGCCCGTCCAGTCGGGTGTCCGGTCCGGCCATAGCCAATGCCTGCTGCAACGGCTAGTTGGGTAGCCTGTGTGCATGTGATCGACAAAGTACGGCGCACCTGACCTTTCTGGGGCCGCGAACTGCCTGGGCCTTCCCACGGTTCTGCCTTTGGACCGGACTGGACGGTTCTATTCTACAGTATCCTCTGCATCTTGTATTTGGGGAGCAGTAATCATGCTTTGGATTCTCAAAACAAAAAAGCAATCATGCTTTGAGAGGCCGGCCATATTTGTGCATGTGGACCACCAGACGTTTCTGGCTCCTGTCTGCATCGGAGTCGCCGTGCGCCCCTGCCGGTACCGTTCGCCCGTCTTCGCCCGTCCAGACTCCAGAGCCCGCCTACTGTACTCCACCACTGCACGCCTGATTGTTCGACGAAAGGAACAGCACATCAGCTGTTCATCACCAGCGTCCGATTGGGACGCCGCCGGGGTGTCATTGTCTCATTGATAAACATCATCAGTTCGGCTGAGTCCACCGCCAACTGTCCCGAAAGCTCGCTCGACAGTCGACAGCTGCAATCGTTTCGGAACCCGTCGACGTTTACTCTCGTCATATCCGATTCGTCCACGTGATCGTGATTCTTCTCTTTCTCTTGTAGAAGTACGAAAAACTCTGGGTCGTTCTCGACGGTGCCGCGAACCTGGATGACGACCGGGCGATACGGTATCCCCGCGAGCCACGAGGGGAGGTCGTGGTCGTAGCCGTGGCGTGCTCGCGTGGACAAGGGATCGCCATGCGGGCTGGCGTCAAATCCACATGAGTCGAGCTCGGACAGCTGCCGCGCGACGGTCACGGCACGCGAGGACGGGGCCTCAGATTAGCTTTTCTGTCGTTGCCATCGTGCCATAAGTTTAGGCCAAATCCCCGCCCAAGCCGGATCATTCGCTCATCCTTTGGTTTATCCTCGTGCCTCTCCCTTCGTCGCGATCGAAAATCCAATATTTTTTTGGTGAAATACCACCGCCAATAAATACCGCTGCGAATACGATTGATGGAGAAAGGATGGTACAGTGACGAGCTGCCAATGATTGATCACACGGATTTTTTTTTATTTACGGGAACCGTTATCTACGGGCGTTTGGGGGCCGGGCGCTCGTTCGTGGGCCGCGCTCGCTTGAACAGCCCAACTCACTCCCATCTCGAGTCATGGTTCATCGTCCACCACACGCTCGTCACCCTGCGCGTTCGGGTTACCCGATCCGATCGGGTTGGGTAATTCGGGTTTTAAAAAATTCGGGTAATAGAATCCGCTACCCGAAATCAGCCCCGAAAATCTATTACCCGCAAATTCGGGGTCGGGTTCGGGTAATCCCATTCTACCGAAATATATAGAATCACATCAAACCCTCAAACATCATATAATTTGGAAAATAAATAAATAAATAAATTTGAGGCATTCTGCCATTGCCTAGGATACTTAATCATCATAATTTAGTTGCAAGTGCAAACGACACATTCACAAATAAAATTGACAATCACACAGAACACGCGGACATACATTCACTTCCGTCTTCACCCATGGCAATACCAAGTTGCTAAGCGCCAAGTGCGATGCGCTAGTGTCAAACACGGACAGACCTTCACTAACAGCATTAGCGATTAAATAACGATTCCTAGTGACGATTAACTAAAGATAACTAGTGGCAGAAGGAAACCTCAAGACATGGGGACTCAACACAAATCGTGGTAGAACTGACAGCACCGGAATAACGATTAACTAAAAATAGTCCAACCTCAAGACCATTGGGCTTGGGTCGCGCTTGGGAAAAGGAATCGACTGTGGACCAATCTATCGAGTCCGGACTTGTGTCACATGCGGGTTCGGGTTTTCGGTATCTGGAGCTCTCAACCCGAATTACCCACAAAAACCGGGTTTTATGATTCGCTACCCGAATTACCCACAAAACCGCGGGTTCGGGTTTTTCGGGTTCGGTGCGGGTTTTTGGGTTGGGTAATGGGTAGTGGGTTTTATGCCCGGGGTGACACTTTCGATCCTCATCTATACACGTTGTTCCTCATCCGAAAGTGTTATGCTTTCGCGGTTTGTTCTCGCTGCTGGGCGTATTTCTCCCGGCTGCTGCGCCGCCGGCCCCCACCTCGCCGACCTCGCCCACAACGCACCCCCGTGGCCCCCACTGTCGGCGCGGCCCGCCAAGGGCGGCTCGCAGGTGCTCATTGCCCGAGCCGCTGTTGGGCCCCCTCTATTCCCTTCTCTCTTTGGCTCGTTTTTGGGAGTCGATTTGAGGGGGCAAAAGCCGGGCGACGGGATTGGAGAGAGGGGACAATAGAGGAGCGGCCGGGGGAGGGCAGCAGCGACAAATAAACAACGGGCGGAAGGGCGTCGAGCTTGCTGGGAGGAAGACGAGTGCGGGCGGGGCGTGTTTCTATTTTGATCGATATTGAGCAGTGCGGAAGAAGGCGGAGATTGGACGGGCCGTTGCGAATTGATGGGTAGGCCCCCCGCGTCAGGAGGGCGCTGCTCAGATCCACTAGGCCCGCCCCCTACTTGTTGCCTACCTCTGCTTGCTACACCTGCCATCGTCTGCCCGTGGACCCCGTCCAGCCATGAGGAAGCTTGAGCTCGACCTCGGCTCTACCAGCGGAGACCTCCTCCTTCGTCGTGGAAAGCTCCTCCACCTCCATCGCGGAGACCTCCTCCTTCGTCGCGGATCTCCGCCCGTCGGAGAACCTCCTCCATCTCCGCTACAAGAGTGTTTGAACCCCAGACCTCCATCATCCAAAAAGCTAAAAATATTATATCATTTAAGCTAACCAGATGACACTGCAGGAATTTACGTTCGACACTTGCAAAACAGTTGTGTTACACGTACACAAGCAAAAGCCAAGTGCCGTCGGCAAACAGAGGCACGCGCACGGCACCACTCATGTCTAACATCCTACTATTTTTGGCTACTTCTCTCGCGGAGACGCATGGCACATGACTCTATGAAAGGCAAAAGGAAAGCCCCAAGCACATCGATCCATATCAGCAACATGATACAGCCGGCCGTCGACTCTGACAGGACCTCCGCTGCAAGCGTACAAAACACCTCCGCCTAGCAAACGGAGGTAAGATAGATCAGCTGCTAGCCGAGCCAAGGTATGATCGATCCTTCAGTAACCAATAGCGAAGGTTTGAGCTCGCATCTTTCAAAAAATAAAAGAAAAATAGAAAATTCCATGTATATGGTTTGATGAACACAACCTTCGCTTGCTAAAACAAAAGCAATACCCGACCTTCATGCATGGAACCTACGGGGCATTTCTTTGCACGTTACTGCTAACCAAGAGCCATGCAAGCTTTTTCTGACATTTGCAGATTATTTGCTAAAACTATTAAGCACAAGAAACTAGAACCTTCGTGCTCCTGGCCTCTGTGACTTTCAAATCTCTGAAGCTAATTCTTCTGAAGATGGAATTATCTGAATTTTTTCATTCGTGAAGCTGGAAATTTTTTGCCAGCCTCCGCTAGAGTCTGCCGCCCCACTCCACCGGCTGATCTGCAGCTGTGGACCAAGCATGAGGGCTTATTTGCACGCTAACCAATACGTCTTGCAAGTATGCATGTCAATACTGTGCATGTTTTTCACGCGAGGCCGGACCTTCGTGGGAGTCTATTCAACGTGAAGCTCATTGGGAACTAGTTACTAAACAAGTAACCTTCACCAATTGGGGTTGTACTCAGTTTTTCTGGCATCTTCGGAGTTCGAAGCTATCAAGTTAGAATAAGAACTTCCATCACTCTATCAGAGCTGGATTCCTCGTCAGTCTATCAGACGATCTCTTTAGAGAAGATGTGCCTTCGCTCGGCTGGTTTTCATAGCCGTGAACCAGTCCAGACAGACTTACAAAACCTCCGTTGTGAGTATCTCACTCATCCACACCCTTTTTTTTTTCTAAGCAATTAATATAATAGTGATTGCTACCTCCGCACTTTGATTAGTTATGGGTCAAAGTTCATATATTTCCCAGTAGCACCGCGTATGCATGCACGTGAAAGCGTCCTTTAATATACTTCAGTTAAACCACGTATATACTATATATACTGGAGCATCAGCTTGTGGCTTGGCATGAAAGGGTTTTAAATTTCTCAGCAGCACCAAGTCGGTTGCTAGCCATCAGAACCTCCGCATGCAGCTATATGTATTACTTTTGCAGCGAATAAATTTTCGCCTGTACTGAAAAAAAAACACCTAATGTGATTTTGTGTTCACCACTTTTATGTCACATGCCATCAGTACCTCCGCACATAACCAAAGTGTTTATGACTAAAGACCAAAGCCTCGATTGCCATCTCCGGCACTCGAGCAGTGAATCAACCCTTGAGCTCTAAAACATGTTCACGTAGGGCACCGGCCGGCTGCAACGCCGGCGGAAGCTTGTTTGTAAAACAGGAACACTTCCGTGGAACAAGCCCTGGCGAAAGTTATGTTTGATGAAGTCTTGAGTTTTCCATAAACCTGATGGACTCGTGGCCCATATGCTGGTGGCGGAGGTTGTCACCCTCCTCAATTTCCACTTGGCCCTTGGTCAAATATAAGTACAAATATTACCTATCATGTGTACATGTATTGAGTCCTCTCTCCATTAAGCTAACTAGTAGGCATCGAAAGCATGTTTCTTCAGCTCATGCAGGACCTCCGACTATTTGTTGTGTTAAGAGGATCCTCGGACCTCGCACTACCGAATAACTAGATATCCCGTGAGGAAATGTTTTCCCGTGAGCTAACAGCAAATAATCACGGAAATAACTAGATATCCCGTGAGCAGGGTGAAAACATCACGGGAAAGAAGATACCCACGGGATACCCAATTTCCCGTGATGGAAAGCTCACGGAAATCACCCGACCCTTTCCGTGAGGAGGCCGCTCCGCGGGAAAGCGGCGCGCGCCGTCAGCCCAGCCCTGCTCCGTCACTCCGCCCACTCTTTCCGTGGCGGGGTTTCCCGTGGGCTGAGCGGTGGGCCTCTGGCAAAGGGGCCCTTTCCCGTGGCGCCACATCACGCTCACGGGAAATACGCCGCGGGAATTTTTTTTTATTTTGATCTCCAAACTTTTTCTACACTTGTTGCACATCATATGACACTCAATATTAAAGTTTGGTGAATTATTGACTTTATTTGATATATTTAGGTAATTATTCTCTTTTATGGGAATTTATGAAATGAGGCCAAATTTGAACTACAAGTGCTTCAATTTTTTGAAAAAATTAGTAGAAAATTTATATTCCTCATACTCAACACAATGTAAGGCCTTGCATTTAAAAAAATAACGAAATCTAGAACATCTTAATACGAAATCATGAGCGTTAATCCCTGTTCGAAAGTGGTTTAAAAATTCTAGAAAATAAACCGATGTGCAAAAAATCATGAAATTTGATAATATGTCATGATATCTTATGCCGAGGCTATGATAAAAATTGGGAACGTTTCGCACAAGTTGGCACGTCACGATGTTCAAGCTCGGAGCATCTACATTAGAAGTTCCACGTTTGTTGAGAATGATCGGTGTGATTTCATGTGGATGTGGCGGTCAAGTTGTGGTTTGGCTACTGAAACTTTTTCTATATGCAATGGACCTCGGATATTGTGTCATGTCTATTTTTAGAATTTTTTGAATTATTTTGGTAATTATTATAATTTTTTTGCATTAGTTAAGTAAATACAATTTTGAAAAAGGAGATAGAACCACATGAAATAATGGCAATTTTTTTCAAGCAAGGATCAATTATGTATGGGTGAGTGTATGTTATAAGGTATTTTTGAAGTAATCTTGATCAAAGTTTGAAAAGATATATGTTACAAAAAGGAAGAAGGGGTAATAAATTTAAATTACGAAAAAACTCTTTCCCGTGGAGCGACTGCGGGAAAGGTACGAGATATCCGTGAGCATATACTGTGATCACGGGAAAGAGGAAGTGGGACCCCGCCTCACGGGGTGCTTGCAGGCGTTGCGGTGTTTTTTTTTTTTTTTTTTTCCCGTGATGGATCGGGGGGATCACGGGAAAGGATTTCCATCACGGGAAAGTTTTTTTTTTTTTTAAAAAATTTAGTCAACCGACCACCGGCTCCCCACTCCCCACCTCACACTCTAACACACACACACCCACACACTCGCCCAAGACACGCGCCGCCGGACCCGACATCGCGCCGGCCGCCGCCGCCCGCCTCCCCGCCCGCCGGCGACCCCCGCCGCCAGGCCCCGCCTCCCCGGCCGCCCAAGACGCCGCCGCCTCCCTCCCCCGCCGGCCGCCCCTGTCCCTCACCGGCCGCGCACAGGTAACGCTGGCTGCTCGTTCCAGCGGGCCCGGGCGTATGGGCATCGCCGGGCCGCATCAGCCTGGCCGCAAGGGAGGGGGAGTAGGAGGGGCGGTGGGAGTAGGGGAGGAGGAGAAGGGAGGGGAGAAGGGAAGAAGAAGAAGGGAGGAGGGGGGGAAGGAAGAAGAAGAAGAAGGGAGGAGGGGGGGAAGGAAGAGGAGGGAAGAAAGGAGGAGGAGGAAGGAGGAGAAGGGAGGAGGAGGAGGAAGAAAGGAGGAGAAGGGAGGAGGAAGGAAGGAGAAGTGGGGAAGGGGAAGAGAGGTCTCGACGCCATCGCCTCGGCGTTTTGCCCCGACGTCGCTGCGCCGGCACCTCGCACCGCCGTCGCCCGCCCCTGTCCACCGTGGTGAGGTCGTCCGTCCGCCCGGCCGTCGTCGCCGCCGCTTTCGCGGGTTGTCGGCCATCGTGCCGGACAATGTTATTGTGTCGGCCATCGTGCCCTAAATGTGATTGTCGGCCATCGTGCCTGGATGTGATTGTCGGCCATTGTGCCGTGTGCTTTGTTTGCGGAGTTGGAAACCTCCCCGCATGGGGAGGTTCTCGCCGAAATTACAGCCCGATCCCCGTGTGTTTATTTTTATGCAGAGGAGTCCTCCGGAGCGGAGTTGAGCGCCAACCACTTACCGTGCTCGAGTCTCAGACTTGAGGTTTATATATTTTTATTTAAGGTTCATTTTATCGTTGAATACTATTTCTCCGTGTTCTAACTTTGTGTTGAAATAGGCCCAGATAGAGGAAGAGAGGAAGCTGACGGGAGGAGGCCGAGGAGAGGGAGCGGGCAAGGGCTGGCGGGCGCGAGCAAGAGAGGGCTCGAGCGGAGCAAGAGAGGGCTGGCAACACGAGGAAAAGAGCATGGAAGCTCTCCTAGCGTACCTCCAGCGTGTTGGTGGCCAGGTTGGTGTGCAGCTGCCACCGGAGATCGCCTTCCCGCCACCGCCCGTCTTCGTCCCACCGCCCATCGTCGTCCCACCGCCCGTCTACGGTCAGCCGTCGATCTTCCCTCCACCGCATGGAGCCTCTCCTGTGAGTTTGTCTCCCGTAACTCGAAATATGCATATATGAATGTGAATGGATATGATCTGGAGTTTTGAATGCACCATGAGATGTGCACGTGGACATGTGGTTGTCGGCCATCGAGCCGTTGTTTTCTTGCAGGTTGGAAAGCCCTCCGTGCGGGGAGGTCTTTGCCGAAATTTCTAACTAGTTCTCTTCTTTTTTCAAGTTAATAGATTCTACCTTGAATTTTGTCTCACAAATTTCTAACTATTTATCTTTGCCTACGTGCGGGGAAAATTCTCATGCCTCGAACCCAACTCGAGCCAATCACAACCGGACGCTTTGGGAACGCAGCCGGAAGGTTGGAGGCCGTGGCCGAAAATTTGTCATGATCTAGGTTGAAAACTTGTGCACTTGAACTTGTGAACTTGGATTTTATTTTTAGTTTGTGAACTTGTGGTTGCACTCATGGACATGTGGTTGAACTTGTGACTTTGTTGGATATTATGTAATATATATGTGGTATTATGGATTTATCGAGCTATATATGTGGTATTATGGATATTATAAAATCTGTGTATGTATATATATATTTATATGTGTCAACAATGTCTTTGGAACAAAAAAAAAAAAAAAGGTCAATTTCCCGTGAGCCACACATGGAAAATTGACCAAATATTTCCCCGTGAGTGGCACGGCTCACGGGAAATTGACCAAATATTTCCGTGAACTCGATTTGACACACGGGAAAGGGAGAGGATATATCCGTGAGCTGCACCGTTACGCCACGGGATATCACCAAAACGCCGTTTCATGTCACACGGGCCACGTAGGCCATAACGGGTTTTACCCCTCCCCGTTAAGTATATCCCGTGAGCTTTCTAGAATCACGGGAAAGGATATCCCGTGAACATGGTCGTGTTCACGGAAAGAGAGATTTCCCGGTTTTTTTTCCGTCAGCGATATCCCGGTGTTACCCCCGGGCTATCCTTTCCCGTGATTAAAAGTGTCTTTCCCGTGAGCGTCGGGCTCGCGGGATATCAGGCGAATCCGGTAGTGTCGGCTCGGGTTTTTATGTGAGGAAAAATACTTGATTTGTATCCAGAACCTTCACTGATTCAAAGCCAGCCTCCACCCTGATCTACGGACGTCGGGAAAGCGTGAGTACAAACCTCCGTCATATATAAAACCACAAGCTAACTAATATGGGCACCCATCTGAAAGTTTCTACAAAAGTTATACACTACTTTACGTGGAAAAAAGATTTTTACCTTCGGATCCCATACTATAATCTTAGTATACATGCAAAGTCAAGTAAAATAATCATTACTATTGTCTATCTTATCGGCTTAACCTCTTGGCGAAGGCCAACGAATTTGTCAAATACTCTTTACATTCACTCGAAAATAATATATCTCATTCACTTATCTATGTGGTAACCTCCGGACATGATCTAATTGCTTATCCTTTCGCAGTTTCGAATTCTTGACGTCAAAGGTATCAAACTATCATAAGAGAATATTACTCATCAAGCTTATAATAATATAATGATTTTGCTCTTGTGATTTATGTTGTCACATTGTTCTTGATCTAACCTTCGTCCATCAAGGCAAATTGCAAAAAGTATTTTTCATACAACTTGTCACCAAGGTGACCAAGAAAGTTGATGCAGCCTCCACTGTATCAAAATCATGGCCTAAGTGGCTATACATGCTTGACCTTAACCGGCAAGCTTAGAATACATTTTGAACCTCCGCTTTTCTTACTAACATGCAGGTCACCACCGTTGTAAGTATCTCTTACCCTCCTAGCTAATTCTCTAAAATATATATTTTATTGCTATATACTTGTTTCACCTTTCCAAGCCAAGCTATTAGTAAATATCAATGTGCTAGATGTTCTCATTATGTGCTCAACATTCGTAACATACCATACCTATTTCTCGAACTTGTATCAGTCAATATTCCTTTCGCTATACATCTCAAGCAACCCTAAGTTACCTCCGCCGGTTATCGAGGCTTTATCATATCTCGGTAGAATTCATCAGTATTGATTCTCAAGCAACCTCCGTCAGTCAACAGACTTCATCATCAGTCGGCCGAATTCATCGGCATTGGTTTCTCAACAACCTCCGTCAGTGAACAAACTTCATCATCGGTTAAGCGGAATTCATCGGCGTTGGTTTCTCAACAACCTCGGTCGATCCACGGGCTTCATCAGCCATTAGCGAGAACTCATCTATTGTTGGTTTTCAGCAACCTCACGTCAGATTATCGGGTTTTCTCATCCGTCAGCAGATTTCATTTACCAGTGGTTTTCAGCAACCTTCGCTAGTCATCACCTGTATCACTTTCAGCAGCCTCGGCTTATCAACAACCTTTATCAATTGACAACCTCTACCATTTAGCAGCCTTGATTTAGCAAACCTCAATCAAAATTAACCTCCGGTAAACACTCAATCTACTAACACAGAAATGTACATGTCTTTTTGCAGGTTGCATCGCTTGATTTTTCTTATAACTTGAATCAATGCAATTATTTTTTGCACTAACCTTCGCGAGGAAACTAATCTTTTGAATTTTAGTGCTACAAACCATACACATAACCAAGCAGGTTCTTGGTTGGCAGCTTCGATTTTATCCGAACTAACATCTGCAGGATCTTATCCTTCTTTCTATTAAATGTTTCAAGTCATACTTATAACCATGCAGGTCCTTGAATGCAGCATTCACTAGCTACCCAAATTACAACTTTCTCTTTTTGAGAACAATATTTACGATACACAAAGCTTATCTTTTGTTCAGCTATAATCATTGCTTTTGCAGGGTGTATGAAATATTTACTCCCTTTTTAATATATTCATGGTTTACGAAAGACAGAAACAGTTGAAAGTGGCTAGCAACTGAGCCACGTAATTCGACAAGCAAAACAAACTGACAGGAGGACCTCCCTAGGCCAGAGCGCAGAGACTCTAACCTAGGGACGACCTCTAAAGCTTATACCTCAGCGCAAATTCCTAAATCACGGAAAAACTCACGAAAAAGACCTTTCAAGTAAAGGCATCGGGCACCAGGTCGCGAAGCTAATACCTCCGCGCAAACTCCCAAACCACGGAAAAAGTCCACGAAAAAAGACTTTTCAAAGTAAAGGCATCGAGCACCCAGTCGCGAAGCTAATACCTCGCACTAACCCCACTTATCACATATAAACGACTAATCATCTTTTTGCGGCAAATGGAAAAGCCAGACGTCTTTCGAGTGTCTAAAGACTTGTTAGCAAGTCGATATTAAAACTATAACGCTAAGTTGAAGTACCTAAAAATGCGGGAGGTTAACTCGGTGCATTTTTCACGCGACTTCTTCGGCCAATAGTTCGTGATAAGCGGTGTCAACCTTGGCATCGCCCGCCAACGTCTTCGCACACGAGGGGCTTCATCAACACCTCGCCAGCGTCTTTGGCATGAGGGGCTTCATCAACACCTCCGCCAACGTCTTCGGCACGGGGCCTCATCATCAACACCTCCACCAACGTCTTCGGCACGCGGGGCTTCATCTACACCTCCGCCAGCGTCTCTCCGACACGAGGGCTTCATAAACACCTTCGCCAATGTCCTAGGCATGGGGGGCTTCATTGGCTCCTCGCCAACACTCCGGCGAGAGAGGCTTCGTCGACATCTTCATCACCGGCAAAAGCAGGCCACGAACCTCTACCAACAAACCAGCATGATGGGCTCACCAACAACTTTGGCTTCAACATCTACTTCTACTACCACGACTACATCGACTACTCCAAGCGTGGGCGAGGACTCACTTACGAGCTACGGCCAAGAGGGGCTAGAGGAGTACACTGAAGTGTGAAGGTTTTTGCCCGGTGCTCATGAGCAAAAAAGTTCAAGAAGATCTCAGCGCGAGAGAGAATAGTTGCGAGGGAGACGCCGCGAAGAAGAGTTCGAGAAGATCTCCGCCCAAGAAGATCTCCGCACATGGAAGCGTTGGAGAAGATCCACAAAGAAGAGTTGGAGAAGACCTCCGCCCCAAGGGGAGATGGAGAGTGCTTCCTCCCCAAAAAAAACTGGAGAAGATCGCGAAAGACCTACGTGTCAAGTAGGAGGAGGTTTCAAAATTGGCGACGAAGTCACCCAAAAGCCGAAGGCATTTGGAGCTAGAAGCTTGAAGATTTAGAACATATGGAAAATAAGAGTCATGCATGTGCTCTTTTCTCCATGCCCTTTTTTCCCACTAGGTTTTTGGGATGGAGTTTTTAGCGAGGCATGCATGTGGGGATGTGAAGGGCAACCCTTCACAACCAAGGTCCAAGATCTATTGCGCCTCTTCTAAGCGTAAACATCTACTACGTCATGTGCCATAACCTAGTAGATGGGGGGGGGGGGGGGCTACTGTTGGGACTTGGCATTTGTCTATGGGCCAAGCTCACTAGAAGAGGCCCAAGTGGAGCTATTGAGATTAAATTGTAAAGCCCGGCCTCCACGGGGGTCACATGTAAATCTCCATCCCATATAAATATAGGGTGCCATGGGCTTGGAGGGGGTTCCCCCCTCTCTCCTCCCCTCACATGCATAATCGAAGCCCTAACTTCAACATCTCCTCTCGCTCTTCTACCTGTTCGAAACTGCAAGTTTCCAACACTCATAATCCGTTTCCTAGGCTACCGAGCGAGTGAGAGTCAGTGAGTGGAGGCGAAGAAGGAGAAGGTTGCGTTGAATTGTCGTGGCGCCTCGGCGACTCCTCGAGTTTGAACGGTGGCCCTTATTTGCGTCGATCGTCGTGCAGGGGCTCCTTGGCATAGAAGATTGGCTCAATCGGGGCCTCTAGTCGCCCTTCGTCTTCTAGGTGTCCTCTGTGCCCCTAGATTCATGGGTTAGGTAGCACATGAGCCACTTACCAACCTGTGGAGACATGGCTACGGTCTTGCCGCCTTCGAATCAGGATGGGCAGCACCATCCCTGCTCTCCACATGGTCCGTTGAAGAGCGGAAGTCAAGGGAGGACAGGGCAGGTGGCATAGTGCTCGGTGCTTAGGTGTTGTGGGGCAATGTGGTCATGGCACTCATCCCGTTATAGGTGTGGTCGGTGCTATGGCGCAGCCCAACCCGGTGGATGACCAAGGTGCGCCATAGTACGACGGCGGGGGGTCGGCTTCCCACGATTTCGCCACGAAGGACCGGAGTAGGTAGCGTGGGTAGCGCCCCGGCAAACCGTCCCTCCCCTTTCCATGGTCCAATTGAAGCGGAGGAAGGACACGTAATCACTGAGGCCGTTAGTCCCCTTGCAGCCCGGAGCGTTGGGGGACGCCATGCGCCGAAACTCTACATGGCCGAGATGCGAGGCTCGTAGAAGGTGTCCTCCCCAAGTGTCGTCTGCATTCTTGTTACGCGAGCATGGTGAGCTTCCATTTGGGCAAGGGGCTTAGATGGCTGCGTTCCCCTAGGGCGAGTAGGGACGGGACCCATGGGTACGGGGCCCATAGTCTACTAAGAGCATAGGGGGAGACGAGGTCTAGGGACTTAGACATTTTCCCGGGGAAACACGAGGGAGGCGCGACCCTCGGGCGAATCGGCGGCACGCCCCCCGAGGGTTCCTACTACTGTAGGTGCACCCGCTTGACCGAGGCTTTGGTGAAGCTCGGCGAATCGTCACTCCTACCCGAGTCCCTCATGGGCCTTGGGCGTCCTAGTTGGGCTAAGTCACGCTCTTTCTCTTAGCCGTATCGGGCACATGGGTGCGAGCCCATTAAGTGAGGGTATCCCACTTTTATATACCCGATAGTAGCGAATTGGCTTGTAGTCCAATGGTAGGACGGTCCGGTGGGGACGCTACCCACCGGGGTTCAAATCTCGGTGCTCGCACCTTTCACGGGATTTTCCTAGGATTTTCGGCGTTATGCATTAAGTGGTAGCGGCGTTCCCGTCGACGACGAGGGGCGCCAATGGTGACCGAGAATCTCGGATCTCCGCGGGGTGCTCAGTCCTTCGGAGGTGCTCATAGGGGTAGGATTTGTGTATGCGTGTGTTCATAGGGGTGAGTGTGCGTGCATTTGTGAGCGTCTGCGTTGTACTTTGTCATTCTCAAAAAAAAAAAAAAAAATACCCGATAGTAGACCCAAGCATGTAAAGAAGTGGGACACTTTTTTTCAGAAATTAGCGATTCCGATTGTAATTCTCAAAGTGATGAATGAGAAGTTGTGTGATACTCAAAAAAAAAAAAAAGAAACACGATAGCTCGACTCTTTGCTCGTTTCCTCTGCTATGGTTATATATGTCCATCGGGCCGTGCCGGCCCGCCCATCGGCGCGTCGGGCGTCGTCGGGCCCAGCACGGCGTCGGGCCACCTCGGGCCATCGTGCTGTCGGGCGTGCCGGGCGGCCGTGCGACCAGCGGCGAGCACGGCCAGGGCCATCGGGCGACCCGGCAACGCGGCCGGACGCGGAAGCCCGGCGGCGCGCCGCTCCCAGCTGCGCTACTCTGCGCCCGCGCGGCCACATCGCGCCTCCTCGCGCGCCGCGGCGCTCGCACTGCTCGCGCTGGCCGCCCGCCCGCCCGGCGTGCCCGCGCCGCCCGACGCTCCAATGCAACGGGGACGGGACCTGGCGGCGATAGCTCGAATCCAACTTCACAACCGGCCGGCGGCGTCGGAACCCGCGAGGAGGCGAGCGCGGCGACTTGCAAGCTAAGCGCGAACAAATCCGTGAGCGCGGCGGCTTGCAAGCATGGCTTGATTAGGAAACGGAACACCGAACAAATCAAGGCGGCGGCTTTGCGGCCGGAGCGGATGGATGGTTTGACCCGGCCGGGCGCTCGCTCTCCGCGCGGCCGCAGTTGCTCCCTCAGCGCGCGTCGCGCCGCAGCCGCGTCGCGCTCCTCCTGCGCGCCGCTGCCGTGCGCGCTACTCCTCGCGGTCCCGCGGCCGTCGCGCCCGCCGATCCGCGTGCAGCGCTCTCCTCGCATGGAGACATCGGGCAAGCTAAACACGACAATAATTGAGAGTTAACGGGCCTCCGGGAATTAGGATGTGGAGGTGGGCTGGGCCAAAATTCACCCGTTGTTGTAATTCATCGGGCCGCCGTGCGGTGCCTACACCGTGCCACACGCCGGGTGGTGCTCGGGCACGGCCCTGGTCGCCGGGCCGTGCCGTGCCTCGGGCCAACATCGTCGGGCCGTGCCCGTGCTGGGCGGGCCGACCCGTGCCGCGGGCCGTGCTACGGCCGCATGCACATATAAAGCTATGGTAGAGCGGGAAGTGTCGTGGTAGTATACCACGGTCACGATGTCGGCAGCTAATGTGCAAAGCGATGGCTAGCTCAAGGACAATGACACGAGATTTATATTGGTTGGTCAATCGGGCACCCTAGTCCGGTGTGTGGCACTATCGAGCTCAAATTTGCTCGTGATCGGGCGAATACAAGCGGGGGCGAGAGGGAGATGAGCTCCCAAGTCTCGTGTCGTGCGTGGAATCGGGGCGTTTTTTGTGTGTGTTTTGAGTGTGCAAAGAGAGCTTGTCCCTCCCCCGGTGGCCATGTCCCCCTTTTATAGTCTCAAGGGGGGAGCTCACAGACGCCGCCGAGCCGGGGCTTTAGAAGTGGGAAGAATCGTAAAGGGGGGAGGGGTGAAAAGGAAAACGCCTTGCGATGTTGGGCACGTCGGGCTGTCCGGCTGCGGGCGCCATGGCCGCCGCCTCCCTCCGTAGCTTTGTTCGGGCCGGCCGTGAGGGATTGGGTAGAGGCGCTCCATTTTCCGATGTGAAGCACGCGACGCGACCCAGAGAGCTCGGAGTTCCTTGGTTGTCGTAGAGGGAACAATTAGCTCATTCCGCCGCGTCTTTGTACTCCCGCACCGCGCCGCCGTCAAACGCGACGCTACGGTGTCCGCGGTCCGTGGTAGCGGCGCCGTCGCTTAAATACCGCACGGGCGTTGAGGAAGCGATGCAGCGGGAGAGCTCGTCGGGGAGGATGACCTCGACCACCGAGATCATCCTTGTCTCGTAAGTGCTTTGTCCTTAGTGCGCGGCATGGGATGGCGTGACCACGGGCCATACCGCGCGCGCACGTTGCGGATCTCACTTTGCGCGTGAGATCCGATCATAGGTTGGCGGCGCGGCTGCACAGCCACGATTCGGTGTCTTGCTCCTCGTGTCCAGATCCCTCGACCGCCCTTGGGGTCGACGCCCGGGGGAGCTTCGTTCGAGACGGAGAAGAGCTCATTGTTGGGTTGAGTTCGTCGTCCTCTCACGCTTCCGCGGGAGCTCGTTCGAGGCGGAAGGTTATCTCTCGGTGACGAGCTCGAGCTCATTCTAGGGACCGCGGTCGGGGAGCTCGTCCGAGGCGGGTGACGGGCTCCTCCGGACCTGTCTCCGGTCGAGGGAGGTCGCGCTCCGCTTAGTTATTGATGAGCTTGATCTCCTATTAACGCATTGTCGCGGGCGGCGGGTTTGGTCGATTAATCTCGCCCCGAATATCGTGTCCCAGGGGAAGACTTCAGGGCAACCTGAAATTTTTCATGAGAAAATCAATGCGGTAACCACAAGGGGGAGGTAGGTTCACTGCGTGATGCACCAAACCTTAGAAGAGGCCCAAGTGGAGTTGGGTGAGTTGTAAATCCATCCCCCAACGAGGGTCACATGTAAATCTACATTGCTTATAAATATAGAGGTGTCATGAGAAGGAGGGGGCTCCCTCTCACACACATGTCGCCTAAACACATTCTGCATGCCCCACATATAGAATTATAAGTATAGTCTCATCCACGTAAAATGTTGTAAGTAGTTTAATACAAAACACCATAATTTTATGAAACTTGTCCCAAAAAGTAGTAGCTTCTTGTTACTTTCACACATAATAGTAATTTTCTCAAGTCAACTCTAAAATATATATCTCTCTTAAATATTGGACAATAAATATTACATAAATCATCTATATACCTCAGCAAAAAATAGAACTCAATTAGTTAAAAAATTAGAAAGTGTCTAATGAAGCATCACATTTTTTCTCTTGCACTTACCATTAGTGTTATGTCGGACACCAAATTAATTGGCTCGAATTTTTCATACATGAGTAATCCCGTGTTATTCACCTAGCAAGCAAAGACTGCACTCACGATGTTAAGTACATTTACATCACCTAAAAGAAACGAATCAATGATCCAAACGTAGATTAGCTATAACATCAAGGTTTATCCAAGCGGCAAATCGATTCTAAATAACCAACATCTAAATCAAGTGTGTGTATGCAGTTCTCCTTTGAACTGCATGAATTAAGATGGTCAGGACCAAGCTGAATTCAACGCTAAATATAACGACTACTAACATTATCTCACCTTAATAAGAGTATAGAATTAATCATACTAGAACAGGACAAATGACACATTTTTTTTTCAAGTTCCCTCCGTAGGTACACATGAAGCATATGACCAATAATTTATCATACAAAAAATAACACACTAAAATTATTTTTTTTTACCCATAGTTAGAGAGCTGAGGACCGGTTACAAACTTTAATGTCATCTCCACTAACTCTAATGAAATATTGAAAAAACACATTAGAAGTATAGATAAATGGTTGTGCGGGTATTTTGTGAGAGAAAAATAATACCAACCACTCTAAAAACTAGGTGAATTAACCTCCCGAGTAAGAGATTTGTAAGTATGTGTACGTATTGTTGAATGTAAGACATCATCCTGAAAATCAATATTGTGGCATTAGCCTTTAGTTCCTTTGAATAAGATTCAAAACACCAAGCAATCTACATACATCAATGTCCACAATTAACTTACAATCTGATATCCAACCATGGAAAAAGGGAATCGTAAATTCGATGTCATCTCAAAGGCATCAATCCCGCAATATTGAAAGTCCAAGCATCAACAACCCAGTACACCAACGGTAAACCCCAAAAAAAAAAAGACATATAACCGGTAATATCATAATCACCTATTGAAGGTGAAGCATATGTTCATCTCCACCGGGGAGCGGGAAGATCGAGATCACATCACGAACTTGTCTTTGCAAGGCTGAATAGTCTAGGCTCAATTCATCCTATTGACATCAATTATCAACTAGTTGATATCTTTTACGAAGCCATTTGACAAGAAGAGATTTTGCAAGCTAAGAAATGAATTGAACATTCTTGACTTCTCCAATATGATGCCCCTCCACCAAGCAAAGCAAAGGAGAAATTGTTTGACATGTTATACATGATATTTAAGGACTTGTTACAACATATTGACATATAACTTGTTTCCATAGGTTGCATTTATGGAAGAGCAATGAATTTCAATGTATGTACGCCATCAATATTGTTTTATGCTCGAAAGTGATTTAGCGATGACATATGACATATACGGGCTTACAATCTCGAAAGTGTTGAATTTGTATATATTGTCAAATGTTTAATTTAACATAGGCAAGATAACTCTTTTATGAGGTTGACAAAGCTTGTCTTTGGTTCAAACCAAATTCTATGTTTGGCAAGCTATCCAAATTTGAAAACTAATCTTTCCAATGTCAAAAGAACTTGGTCATACCTTTTGTGTCAATTGTTAATAAAGGGGAAGAGATTAGTGCATAAATATTAGAAAGGGATAAAAAATTTGAAGCACACAAGTAGGGGAGCAAACTCATAGGCCAATTGTTGCATTTGTTTGTGCACTAACATATGACTTGCTCTTGCACATGTATTTAAATTTTATATATACATGCTTGTGTGCTGTATGCCAGTGGTAATTTGAATGGTGGATGAATAACTAGCATGCATAAGAGATAGCTAGATTTTTAAATTCCGCCCTAAATTCAAGTACCTTGTTTATAATGTGATCTCATGTGGTACTTTGAGTTTTGATAAAATATCTAGTTACCCATGATACTAAATATGGTGAGAAAGGCAACTCCGATTGGTATCATGCTTCAAAGGTCCATTTTTCACCATAGCATCATTTTGGTAACATAACTCACCCTCAATTTCAATATTCATACATATGTGCAAAGCTTCGTTCCAAACTCTTGGCACATATGTAGGGGTAGCTCATGCTACCAAAACCAAACTTATGATGTTTGTCCAAATCTATAATCATGAGCAAAATTGCTTGGACAACCATGATAGGTTCAAAAACCTTTAATCATAAAATCTTTATGAGGGTTGTCACCAATTACCAAAAAAGGGGAGATTGAAGATCTCTAGTTTGGTTTTGGCTAATTGATGACATCCTACGACTAATCTCTCTATGTTAAATGGTTGATTTAGATTGGAGATTGGCCTAGCCAAGTGTGGAGCAAGATGGTCATAGTGCATGGATTGAGGTGATGAAGAAAGAATGTTGTTTTTGTTGTTTTTAACAACAACGGACGTTGTGGTTATGGCAAATGACGCCGCAGGTTCTCGTGTCCACCGACCCACTTGACCGAAGCCGTATGAGTGTTGGTCGGAAGACCCGGGGCGGCATGTCCGGCCGGTGATGCGTGGCGTGTCTCTGGGCATTTGGACCTTCTCTGGAACTCTCGGGTGCCGCGGCGGGACGCGACAATGCACCGGGCAGCCGACGCTGGTGCATGTGTTATTTGGTTCCTAGTCAAGCACGAAGTCGACCGTTGGTGTGGGGCGATCACCGACGCCGGCGGTGCGTGTCCGTTGGGACGCCGTCTCGCTGCCCACTAACCTTCGAAGTTCAATTTGTGACCGTTTGAGATGAACAATTGTGCTTGAAAAGTGACCACATGGCGGCCATCCGAGCACCGACACACGTAGGTAGCGGACACGTCCCTACCGCCTAGCTATGCATTAGGTGCCCACCCCGAGCTGAGTTTTGAAGTTGGGTTTCTCCCACTTCTACAAATAGAAGGTTGGCGGTTGGGGCTCTCTCTTGGCATATTTGAATCATTCCATCACTCTAGAGCTGAGCCGTTCTCCTCCTCCTCTCTACTTGCTTCCTTTGAGAGATTTGGGAGAGTTTTCAAGTGCATTGCTTTGAGAGTTTCATCTAGAGGCACTTGAAGATCATTGTAGCCGGTGGTATATTGTTCCTCTTGGATAGCACCACTCCTAGACCAGCTTGGTGATTGTTGGAGGCGTTAGGAAGAGAAAGTGATTGTTCTTGTCCACCTCTAGGCGATTTGTGAGGGGTTTGTGATCTTGTCCTATGGAGCGCCAAATTGATACTCTAGTGGATTGCGTGTGTCATTAAGTTACCCCTCATTCGGGTGGTGTCAAGAGGGCCTAGTGAGGCAAGGCGTGAGTCACCACCTTGATCCACCATTGAGACGGTCGACACAATCGAAGACTAGCTTGAGGGTGCTCAAGTGAACTTCGGGTGAACAAATCATTTTTATTCTTGTGTGATTGATTGTCTCCCCGGTGATTGGCTTCATATTGTGTTCATCATCTTTTGGTGATAAACAAATAGCAAATAAAAGGAACTTCGGGTGAACTTCATATGAGGGTGCTCAAGTGAACTTTGGGTGAACATTTTTTTGGTGCGACAAACCTTAGTTTATTTGTCTACCTCGCGATCCTGCACCCGCGCTCCCCTCCCCCTCGCGACATCGATAGAAATAAAAAGGAAAGGAACAAATGCTCTATGACCCTTGCGATTCGTCTTGCTCCCTCGGTCGCCATCCTCGCAAGAGTGTTGTTGCCCGCATCATAGCTCATGCTCCTTCTCCGGATATCGACTTTCGCGGTGCGAGGACGCCTCACTACTCGCGTGGTGGGATCAATGGCGTCAAAGTCGGTATGGAGACTAGAGGAAGGGGCCGACACCTTATTTACCTTAGTCGTCTCGGAAGTTTGGAAAGAGAGGAACGTAGGGTGCTTCCGCGCAGCAGCTTCTACTAGCCTCCAATTCCTAGCCACCAACAAGCATGTCACAGAGAACCGAAAAGCGGCGCTCGGGTGGCTAGCACAGCCCGGTGGGTATGCGGCCGGCGAGAGTTCGAATCCCGTGATTCGCACTCCGTCTCTCACCGGGTACGCCCCAATAATTTCTCAAATGTGCCTCTCAACGCATGGAACCACAAAGGATCGCGACGCGCCGCCGCCCGAGCCTCGACTCTAGTGATCTCTCCAAGGATGTGTCCCGATATCCGTGTATAGTTGTAGGTCCGGTTGTATGCGGTGTGGTGTGTGTCGGTAATGCGTGTGTGTGGTGTAGGCGTGTGTACGCATGAACAGATACTACAACTGTATCCGCAGATGAGAGGCGTCAAAAAAAACAAGCATACCGCAGATCAATGGATCGAAGTCGCTGCATGCAACCTTAGACGCTTAATACGTGAGTAATCGACATACGACTCTATTTGAGGGAGGCAACGATGAATGTAATTTTTTATCCTACCCAATACACGTTTCGCTTGATGTAAAAAACTCTTCTACTTAATATAAAGATTTCTAATCTTTTACGTATTCAGAAAAAATAATCCAGTTCCTGTTATATCATTGTAATTGAAAATACAGTCGTGATTGAGTTGTTGATAACAAAAAGCAAGGGACAAGAGTACAAGATTGTGCAAAGCTGCTGCAGTCACACCTCCGGACTCTTGTGAGGTACTCCCTCCGTCCCCATCGAAGTTTGTCACCCCGGATTCCGTGCCATCTTATTCGATGCTTCGTCGTATTCAAATTTTTTCACAAATATAATTTATTTTGGTACGACTTATTTTATCAATGAAGATACTTTGAATATTGATTAATTTATTTTATGATTTGTATAAATATTTTGAATAAGACGGATGGTCAAACATGAAGTTTAAAAGTTAAAAATGACGAACTACATGGGACAGAGGGAGTAGGGAGATGCACGTTTTGAAACTTTAGCCTGGTCAGGACTCAGCAGGACTCTCTATCTGCTAGTAGTTTCGAAAAAAGGGGGACTCTATCTGCGTATATACCCTTACCCTCTGACGGCGCACACACAAAGGGGAGATACAGGGGAGTCCTCTGCTCTCCTCACGGCAAACAGAGTCTGGCAAAAGGGAAAGGGTACACGACACACGCCGCAAGAAAACCGGCATAAAACAGCTGACGCCTGCCGTCCGAGTACCAGAGTACCAGGCGCATCTCCACACAACTGGCGACGGGACCTGGGGAGTAGATGGCGGCGGCGGCGACAACAACGACAATGACGGCGCAGGATCAACGAGACTGGTCGTGCCTCCCGACGGATCTGCTGAGCCTTATCCTGAAGCGGCTGCCATGGTCGACCCACCCGAGCTTCGGCGCCGCGTGCAGGCATTGGCACTCCGTGGTGGCGCCCTTCTACCCGGCCTGGGTGACCCCGGTTCTTCTCAGCGCCGCAGACGTCGGCTCCACAAACCTACGCTTCTACAGCCCTTATTACCACAAGAATTTTGAGGTCTCCCGCACGCTCGAGGCACCAGGCGCCAAGTTCTGCTGCGCCGCCGGGCGCCACCTGACGCTGTGCCAGCTATCCAAGGTACTGGAGGCCGACCTCGTCACCGGCGATGTCCACGAGCTGCCGCCGTCCATATACGGATGGTTCCACTTCGTCGTCTATGATGGCGGCACGGAGCCGGAGAGGATGTTCGGCGTCCACACGATTGGCCATCCTCGGACTGCCGTCACCACCAAGGACGACGACGGCGAGTGGGATGACTGGGACATCACGCTCATGCCAGCTGACACCAAGTTCATGGAATCGTCGCCCAACACCAACCCGGTCCTCCATGGTGGCTCGCTCTACGTGTTATATGATGACGGGAAGCTGGCGGTGTACGACGACGAGTCCCAGCACAGCGACGACGGCCTCTTCAAAATTCTTGACAAGCCCTCCAGCTTCGGAATCCAGTGTGACGAGGAGCCGGTGGACAAGTATTTGTTCGAGTCCGACGACGGCGAGTTCATGGCCGTCCTCATCGGTCGCCGCGGGACACCGGTCCACATTGTCAAGCTGGACGAGCAAGACATGGAGTGGCGCGAGGTGGAGAGCTTCGGCGGGCGCGCGCTCTTCACAGGCACGCTCGCCACGTTAATGACCAAGACTAAAAGTCAATTGGATGAACAACAAGGTGTTCTTCCCAAGACTCTACCAGTGGCCGGACACCGTCCATGTTGATATTGTTGATCGCCACGGTGAGCTAGCTTTCGTACCGACCCCTACAGGAGCTGGAGCTGGAGCTGGAGGGGACACAAAGCCCGCCAAAGATGGCACCAACATCTGGTCTCATCAACTAGGGTCAGAAGAATCGACAGAGTTCTGGGACACAGAAAGGCTGGATCATAGTATCTGGGTTGATTTTAATGTGCATATTAAGAAGTAGCTGTGGGTTACTGTAAATGATCATTATTAGGCCCTGCTTGGATCCCATGAATTGAGATAAATTGGCCGGATAATGATCTAATAAAAATGCAATGAGAAGTACTTTATTCATGGGACACAAACAGACCCTTAGAGTTTTTGAGCAGAGAAATTCGACCATAGTGCTTTTGGTTGTTTTAAATTTAGAAATGATTCAATAAGAATATTATATCATGATATATACTACCAGTTGATCTTTACAGTGTATTTGTTTGCTAATGGAGTTGTTCTTTTGAATTCGTCTTACGTGGTTCTGTGGTAGTTGTGTTCCAAATTATATAGAAAAATATATGAAGGAAGAAACACAAAAAGGTAGTAAAAAATTTAAAAGAAAACAAAGGGCAGTGGGTTGGAATTAGATAGGCATCATATGTTTTAGAGGTGAAGATTTTTTTTTTTAGAGGATTTTACATAATACTCTAGGGTATACTTTCTATGTATCCAACGACTTACATGTAAACAGGGATGCAATATAGTATTGTATTAATAGAATTCCTTCTAAAAATGTGTAGAAAAGAATATATAGAAAAAAATAAAGAATGAAGAGACACGAAAGGCGCTTAAAAATAAAACAAAACATAGAAAAAGACGAAAGGATCTGGGAAGAAACATGTCTACTTTTTAGAAAAGGATTTTCTGGACAACACGACAGCGTTTAGAGGGCATTTGGCAGGGCTTTGCTCTTATCCTTTTTGGAGCAGATTCTATGGAGCTATTCCAAACGGTGAATAGATTCTGATGAAGATCTGACGGTTCTATCCTTCCTATTCTATAATATGAATACATGAATATAAGTTTCACCTGTCCGTCATATTTTAGTTGCCATATAATAATGCCCTCACCCAAATCTTTATCCGTGGATCAGCTATTCCATGAACGTCCCTTTGTGGTGGAACTTGCTCATCCGGTTTGAAGTTCTCGACTTAGCACGTTCGGGTTGAAGTTCTAGGCTTAGCACGTGTGCTCGTATTTTCGTAGATTTATTTTAGAATTTTTCGACGTTATGCTCCGGGATTTGCCAACCAAGTTCTTTCAAATGGCTCATAGGAGTAGAGTTTGTGTGTACGTAGGTTTATAGGGGCGAGTGTGCGTGCATGCTGTGAGTGTTGTACTGTGTATTTTAAAAACTCCTGCCGTCCATTGTGCAGTTCAATCCCAAGACAACCCGTGCGATCATGCACATATGATGAGTTACAATCAACATATGTATGATGTTTGATTCGTTGATTTGGAAGTATGATGTATCCTCACGATATAGAGTTCAATCTCAGGAAAGTCACGCCCATATACGTTTTAATTTATAGCAGCCCCAAGCCATCACGACACGTCAAGGTCAAGCTTCATGCGAGGGACATGCAAACTTCACACCATATATGGGGGTATTTAGGGATGCCACGATGATCCACTTGTGTACATAGACCGTGCATGCAAAGCAAGCGCAGCGCCACGACAATTTGCAACGAGTGCCTTGTTGTACGTGTGTCCTTCTCTTCCTCATGGACAAGGCGACGGCGGCGGCGGCGGGAGGGCGCGAGGAAGCAGACTCGTCTCCCCTGGATCTTGAGCACGCTCCCCTGCTCCTGTTCGACCACCACGACAAGGCGACCGACGGCGACGGGATGTTCCTATTGTACAGCATCCCCAGCAGGCAAGTGCTGCGCAGGAGGATGGGCGATATGAAGGATCACCAATACTGGATCACGCCGCAGGGCTGGGTCCTCATGGCGGCCCACGGCAGCGGCGTGACTTTCCTGTGGGATCCGTTCACCGGCGCAAGGATCAGCCTGCCCCCCGACAGCGAGGGTTTCCTCGGAGGCGACGACGACGGCACCAATAGCAGCAATAGCCGCAACAAGAGGTGCCTTCTATCGTGCAAGTTGCCCGTCCATCATCATCATCCAAACCGCAGCTGCATCGTCCTGGTCATCGACGTCGCCGACACGGTGCTCTGGTACTGCCGCCTTGGGGTCGTCGGGGACGAAGAAGACGTCGACCGCCGGTGGCTAAAGCACGAGTACGGGACGGTCGACGGCGTGAGCCAACTTGGCTGGAGTCTCACGTCCGTGGGTGACAACAAGTTCCTCATGGGCCTCTACCCGACGGACAAGGTTGTGACGCTCGAGTTCTCGCCGGAACCCAACTTCACCGTGATCCCCGTGGAGGCCGTGGACAGGGCCAACAACTGGCCGCCATATAACGGCACTTCCAAATATGCGTGGGTAGAATCACAGGGGGTGCCTGTTCTGCGTCCGCTTCTGTTATTCAGACTACTCACTCGGCAATCGTTCCGTCGTCAGCGTCGAGGTTTCAAAGCTTGATTTGTCAACACGGGCCTGGGCGAAAGTAGGGACGCTCGACGGCAGGGCGTTCCTGCTTGTTCATCCCCAGTTTGGAGCGTCCTTGGATCCACAGGAAGCCGGCTCCGGCTTGAGAGGAGATTGTATCTATTACATCATGCCTGATGACGATGCGCTCCATGTTTACGACATGGAACGAGGGACTACATCTCTGCGAAATCCTAGACCTTACTTCGGGGCTCAGAGTCGTTCTACTTCTAAGACCAGTATATTGCCCGTGCTAACGCTTACGGTGACGTATAAAAAATAGATAAATTATTATAACTCAAATTGATAACCTCTTCAAGCTCCAGTAGGAGTATAATCAAATGCCTCATTAACAAGTTCAAGAATCCGGCAGCCACAGCCCCACGTCACCCATCTAACAAACTTGTGTATGCACGGCACATGAACTAACGTCTCATCTAGCTCGCGGCCCCCCTCCAGCTCAGGCATGTTGTTAACTCCACAGCCCGCGCATGCGTACCGACGCTGCAGCTCCTCTGCTAGTGAAGCATACTCTGCAAGAGAACCATACTCCTCAAGTTCAGCTGCCCACGTGTTCCAGGTTAAAGAAAGCTTCGCCAAAAGCATGGGGAAATGTGAATAGAAATGCATAGAAATTTCAGGATATTCGTAGAGCTCCTGGAGCTGCTTTGTCTCCCCCCATAACAGCCTCCATAAGAGCTCTCTTTTTGCTTGACATCGGCGAGCTCCTGACCGACCTGCAAACAAAACACCAAAATCATTGGCTTTGTATTTGTTAAACTGGCAGGACAAAAAGTCCAGGATCACTAACATTTCCCCAACTAACAAGGGAGAGAACGGTCAGTTGATATGGATTAAAAATAATAATAAAAAAAGATGACACTGCAATTCAAACAAATCTTTTTTTGTACTCTTCTTCAAGAGCTGCAGCTCAGTTCAATGTTGCTCACCTTATCTGCCAAATCTTTCAAACTGTCTTCTGTGTCCAGTTTTACTCTCGTCTCTGACATGTTGACCTACAAAGGAGACATCAAATAGTTTAAGGGAATGAAGGGCACAAATTGATCCATATGTTAATTGCAAACTGTCAAAGGGAAGGAAACAAGCAGTATCACTCAAAATATTGTAACATCAATACATTTGACTATTGGAGAGGGCAAAGTATGTTTTAGAGTAACTATGAAGGACATGCTTCAGAAACAAGATGAGAAATCGATGGACAAACAGTTTTACAAAATTTAACTACACAAATTAGATCCACATACACTACAGGAGGCAGCGTCCTTTGCCGAGTGCGCGCCGCTTTTCGGCAAATGCTAGAAGCACTTCGGCGAGGCTTCGCCGGAAGTGCCGCACTCGGCGACCCGCACTTTCGGCGAAGATTTTCGGCGAAGCCATCTTCGCCGAAAGTGCCAAAAACTGCGCAAGTCGGCGAAGAGTTCGCCGAAAGTGCCGTGTCATTTTCTCGCGAACCGGCGTCGGCCAGATTAAATATGGAAGGGCTTTTGCGAGTGCCAAACGCCCGGCACTTCGGCAAAGATTTGAATATTTTAAATCTTTGCGAGTGCGGATGTTGGCACTTTCGGCAAAGTATTTATTTTACGAAAAAAAATGGACTTTGCCGCAGGAGTCTTTGTACGGGGAGGCACTCGGCAAAGTTATGGTCATTTTGCGAGTGCCACCTTTTTTGCACTCGGCAAACCCGCCATTTTTCCTGCGGGTTACCCGGCTTTGCGAAGTGCGGCACTCGCAAAGCTGGGAATTTCATTTTTTTCTTTGTTTCTATTGCTTGTTGCTGCAAATCAACATATACATATACCATAAACATTCATATATACATCATAAACCACATAGATCACCGATTCACATATATAATCCACATATCTCACAAATTCACATATATAATCCACAAATACCACAAATTCACATATATAATCCACAAATACCACAAAATCCAACATGTCCAACAACCAAACGGAATCTAACATGTCCAACATCGAAACGAGATCCATAAATCACAAAGGCAACATATCCAACATCTAAAATAAATCCATCACCACCACCTCAACTTGGCGGCCCCGAACCGTGGCCTCCCCAGTGCGAAGAGCCCTCACCTTGCCCCCGGATACCACCCGTCTTTGCGCGCCGCCGTACGACCACCCGTGGTGTGGAGGGACGTGTGGAAGCCCGTAGTGTGGCTAGCTGCGCGCGGAGGGAGGAGGAACGCCACTGGCCACGTGTCTTGCGGTCGGGCCGACCGGATAGGCTGGATGGGGTGGAGAAGGGCCACTGGAGGAGTCGGGTTCGAACCCGCCGGCTGTGGCTGCACAAGTGTGAGGCGATCTCATTAGTACTGCCAGGTGAGCCGCACATGCCAAATAAATGAACAACAACATATACTCACCGGAGTCTGTTTCACGAGGAGGAACGGAAGGGGGGTGGAGGCGGCAACGGGGGAGGCAACGGAGCGGGGGTCACACCCGGGATCCGGAGGCCCCGGAAGTAGCTCGCCACGCCCCTGCCGCTGGCGCACCGAAGTGTTCGCGTGATTGCCTCCAACTCCCGCCCGATGGGCCTCTGCACGGGCGCTGCGGCCGCAAAACTCTTGCGCTGGGCGCCGCACGGCCTCGGCTCTGCCATCCGGACACGCAATATTACAACCGTAACATTGAAACAATGCATAGGTAGCGAAAATGTGTAAAACGATGAGCGACCGATGGGCGAAGTTACACCGCATCGTGCGCATGGGCTCTCGACCGCCGAGGTGCTATGGGGATGTCGGTGGAGGTCGTGCTCCGTGGCGAATCACCCTCGGCTGTCAGCGAGAGGGCGGGGTCGACGCGCTGTTGGCCATCCAGAACCCGCCGTCTTTGCTTCCCTCCTCCCAACCTCATCACCGGTGCGTGTCCGAGGGCGCGGTGGCTGGATCGAAGTCCTCCCCATAGCGTTGCTTGGCCGCCTCGGCGTCTTGGGTAAGCAGGGAGGCAGTGGCGTTCTTTGTACGCCTCGGGCCTTCGCCGGGTCATAGGCGTTGGCGGGGTCAGTCGCCGGGCTGCGTGAGTCAAGGCCCACCCCGCGTACTCGGTGACCTCCTGGTTTTCATGCGCCGCTGCGAGGAGAACACGAGATGGTTAGAAGTGAAGAGATTTGGCGCTTGAATAAAAATATCAACACAATCGTACCCATCTATCCATATACACCGGGAGGGGCACGCTGCCTTGGTGGTGTGTGGGCGCCTTGCATCTCGGGCGACACCTCCGGCGGAGTCTCTTGTACGCGTACGTCTCGTCCAAAAGCCACTTGTCCACAATGGCCTCCCGGCCAGTCCTTGTACTTTGCCGCACCACTCGGGACACATCCGCATGACATAGCGAGAGGATTAATGGAAGTCCGCTTATTTTTTATTGAAGAAATCTGAATAAATGCGTTCTACGAACTTTGGATGTCTTGCTCCCTAGTGAGGTCGGTCTCCCTCACGGAGCATCATCTCCCTTGCTTCGTTCTTCTTCACCACCTTGCCAAGCACGTCGGCGTTGTAGGAGGTGATGCGAAACTCGGCGCCTCGTGGTACAGGTCCTTGAGTCGTTCTCGGCCGGACCGCCGTCTGCACTCTAGCGGCCTCCTCCTCCTTCCCGCCTCGCCGCGTGAAGTAGTTCGCATACGAGAAAACATGTATCATTCAATTATTTAAGAAACATAGTATTCAAACGGCGTGAAGTAATCCCCGCATACACACTCACCCAAAAGTCCGTCTTGATCTTCCCCGGCAAAAGTGCCTCGTTCACGCGCGCGCGAAGTGGTCCCACGTCCAGGGGAACACGAGCAAAAGACGCTCGTGATCAGCAATCGCATCCCGAGATAACTCCTTAACACAAAGCCGGGCGGAAGAAAAAACTTAACTCTGCCGGGGACGCGCCCTTAATCGCTCGGGGAGGTATCCCCGAAGTCATCGCGAGAAGGATCCGCTCAATCCATATGTGGAAGTCATGACTCTTCATCCCTAAGACTTTCATACCGCAAGTTCACTCCCCTACTCAAGTTCGCCGCATACCCATCGGGAGCGATAACGTCTTCATCCAGCTGTAGCACTTCCTTCCCTATCGGCCCTTTTGATGATGTAGTCGGCCGGGCCCTTTTTCCATCTCCTCCCGGGGCTAGGGGTCTCTATCACTAGCTTTGGTCTATCGCCACCGACATCTCTATGTCAAGTCTAGCCTTAACGTTGTCCTTTGACTTCTTAAGGTCCATGGTTTTGCGAAGAGTGCCTCGGAGATATTCTTTTACGCGGTGCATTACATCGATGTTGTGTGGAAGAAGAAGATCCTTGTAGTAGGGGAGATTAGTCAAGCCCGATATATATAAGTCCACATGTGTGTGGTACCATATCCATCAAAACCACCTTTCTTTTCATCGATTTTGAGACCCGACTAGCTCGGCAAGGACCTCTTCACCGGTCATAAACTTTGGGATGGGATCGGTGACTTCAACACCTTTCGTGAAGTGCTTTTTGTCTAGTCTGAATTCATGGTCCTCGGGCGGGGAATTGGCGATGTTTGTCAAACGAAGAATACTTGCCACCCTTGAGAAGCGGGTGAGGCGCACGGTACTGCCTTGCATGTTGGGCAAGGGAACCTCCATGAACACACCATCTTATTTGAATATGCCATAAGCCGGGAAGTCATGCATTGAATATAGGTACCACACATGCATTGTAAAGTTTGTCTTTGTAGCTCGATTCGATGCGTCGGTACCCCATTTTGCCAAGCATCTTGCAATTCATCCCACAATTGTTTGCATGAACACACCCATATTGTTGCGGGTGCGGGTATTATCGGCGTCAAGAACGGGTGCTTGAGCTCAAACATGACACCGGGGAAGATTGAGAGGGATCACGAACACGGGCCAACAAGTGTATGCGGGGCGAAGAGTTGACCGTGCGGGTTGAACCCATTCATGTTGCAAGCGCTCTGGCGTACATTTCGAGCCTCCATAGCTTTTTCGGGATGCATATTATCGAAGTGCTTCCATGCATCACCATCCGATGGGTGTACCAACTTCTCGGGATTGTATCTTTTGCCCTTCTTGTGCCATGTCATTTGTTTCGCGGACTCCTCCGTCATGCGGCCGTTGGAGCCTCGATGCGAAAAAGGAAGGTGTCGCACGACCATCTCGGGGATCTTGGACTGTTTCTTCCTGCCATCACTACATTCTACCTCCACAAACCTACGGGCTTTGCACTTTGGACAGTCGCGTTGCTTCCTTGAGATCTCCCTAAATAGGGCGCACCCCTTTGGACAAGCATGGTACGACTCATACGGCATCTTGAGTCCCACGAAGAAGTCTCGTGACTCGCGACGTGTTCTTCGGCGGGGGCGTGACCCTGCGGAGGCGGTTTGCCAATAGCGACAACGGGGGTGTCGGCGGAGTCTCGACTAATGCTCAATTGCGACTTCAACGCTATAAAGGCGTGAAATGGCATCGGCCGTAACCATTGTCTTCTCGTGAAGGGGCTGTTTGTGCCGCCTCCATCATCTCGTAGAAACGCCTTTGCGGTTTCCTCGAGGTTCCTCCTCCAATCCTCCATTGAAAGCGTGCATCGTGAAAGTGCGCCATCATGTCCGCCATCCCGGCATCTTGATCATACTCCTCGAGGAGGGGCCTCACCACGTCCTCTCTAATACGATCGACTTCGCCGTGGAAGATCCGGCGGCTATAGTTTGGGGCGAATCCGTTGTTGTAAATATGTTTACCCATTTCAATCTTGACTCGCTTTTTCTTGTTCTTACATTTCTTTGCCGCGGACCGCGGCATCCGAGCAGACCCTTTAGCGGCTGGGCCAAATGCATGTTCGGGAAAGCATCGGTCCCCCTAACCCATTCAAGACTCTTACTTGCGAAGCGCGTGTACATCCACTCACGGTTATCCATCCTCTCGTCATACGCCCATGTCGGTGAGCCACATAAGCAGCAATTGCATCTACACGGCGTTCCTACCATCTAATAGGTGAGGGGTAGGTCCTAATCCCACCAGGGATGCGTAGACAAGGTTAGCATCCATGCTCGAGGTCCCCGCCCGAGCCGGAATTTCGGCGACACCTCCCGTTCTCGATACACGCGTCTGGCGGGGAGAGTGTGTATCAGGAGAACAGCGGGGAGGTCTTTCGAAATTCCGCTCGGACGGGAGGCGGTGGCATGGATGCTAACCTTGTCTACGCATCCACCGGGCTGTCCAAAAACGTGGACAATCCGAAATCTGATACGGCCGCGGATATGCACGCAGTCGCGCATACCAACGCCGTATCTCTTTCGGACGGGAGACGCCTAACGGGGTCGCGCTATGTAAGACAACTACAAGGATGGGACGGGCGTGATTCATACCTCGGGTCGGTGGAGACGCGGTGCAGCAAGACCATACGAGGACGACCGGGGTCGCCGAGTCCCTCCGACAGTCCTCCTACAAAACAAGGCCAAAAAAAGTTAGTGTCCACTCAAAATTTGGAAGACCACCTCCCCCGCACGGGGAGATACCCAAAAACAAAAAAAACATGGCACGAAGGCCAACAACCACATGCATATACCGAGAATGGGCACGAAGGCCACCAACCACCAAATATGGGCACGAAGGCCACCAACCATCAATATATATACGAAGGCCGCCAACCACCAATATAACAACCACCAATATGGGCACGAAGGCCACCAAACTATTTACTAACTACTACTACTAACCCTACTAACTACTAGTACTAACCACTACTAGAAAGATAGGGCTTACCTTGGCGCGAAGCGGCAAGAGCAGCGGTCGGCGGCGGCGGCGTCGTCACCACGGCGACAGCGATCGGCGGCGGCGGCGTCGATCACCTTGGCGGCACCGGTCGGCGATGGCCGGTGGCGACGGTCCGAGGCACTCTCTTCCTCCTCCTCCCCTTCCCTTCTTCCTCCTCCCTCTTCTTCCCTTCCTCCCTCTTCTTCCTCCTCCCTCTTCCTCTTCTTCCCTTCCCTTCCTCCCTCTTCCTCTTCTTCCCTTCCTTCCTCCCTCCTCCTCTTCTTCCCTTCCCTTCCTCTTCCCTTCCCTTCCTCCTGCTCTTCTTCTTCCCTTCCTCACTCCGGAATGGTGCCAGGGGCGGGGGGGGGCGGGCGCCGGGAATGGCGGCGGCGCCGGCGACTCCGGCGGGCGGCGCGCCGCGGATCAGCGCCGAGGAGGCGGCGGGGCGGGCTCCGGCCCGGCGGCGTGGGGCGGGCCGGCCGCCCGGGCGAGGGCGGGCTCCGTGACCGGCGGGGCAGATCCCGGCGGGGAGGGGTCGGCGGCCGGATTTCAGCGAGGGAGGGCGGCGGCGGCCGGCGGGGCGGGGTGCGGCGGCGGCGGCGGTTTCCGGGGGGCGGGCGTGGGTGCGTGGAAGGAGAGAAGGAGATGGAATGGAGAAGGAGCAGCCCTCGAGGCCGGGAATATTTAAGTGTCTTTGCCGGGTGCCGGGGAAAAAAGGCTTTTCGGCAAGGTCTGTTTATTATTTTAAATATTTAAGTGTCTTTGCCAGTGCCGGGAGAAACGGCACTCGGCAAAGGTCTGTTTTATTATTTTAAAAAACACACTTTCTTAGAGTGCCACGCGTCCGGGCACTTTCGGCAAAGCACATCTTTCTTAGAGTGTCCTTCACGGGCTTTCGGCAAACCATTAATTTTTTTTTTTCGTCCCATATTTTTTTGTGTGGCATTAGTAAAGTACTTACATCTCATCTTCACAATTTGGGACAATTTCAAGTTGTTTTGCTATATTTCATGAATTATTTCTATTTTCTTGCATTTTCTTGGCGACTCAAATTTGAAGCTGCGGTACATGAAATAATGAATTTGTGGTCATTCAAAAATGTTATTCCGCGATGTTTGGCGTATGTTTAGGCTCAATCAGGGGACTCGCATGAAATTTCGAACATTTATGTGCGGAACATGGCTTGAGCCGAGTCACGTGCGGGAAAGGTGTTTTTAAAATCTATAAAATCCAAACGAAGTTTAAAATCCGCGAAACTTGGCGTGGTGTCTTGTCATCTTATGGGGGAGGCTGTGAAAAAAATTTGAAAAAGTTTCGAGCAAGTTGTGACGTCGGATGGCTAAAACCGGACATCTCCACACTTCATCATGTGATGAAGTGTGGAGTCGGGGCCATCGACGTCTGGCCACAAAATTTTTCACGCCTCTACAATGTAAAGACACCACGCCAAGTTTTCGGAATTTTTAAACTTCGTTTGGAATTTATAGATTTTAAAAAACACCTTTCCGCATCGCCACTGTCATGTTCCTAGGCACATAAATGTTCGAAATTTCAGGCGTGAGTCCCCCGATTTAGCCTAAACATACGCCAAACATCGTGGAATAACATTTTTGAATGACCACTGACCCATTATTTCATTACCGCAGTAGCTCAAATTTGGAGTCGCCAAGAAAATGCAAGAAAATAAAAATAATTCATGAAATATAGCAAAAAACAGCGGAAATTCTCCCAAATTGTGAATATGACATGTAATTAGGGTACTAATGGCACACAAAAAAATATGGGACTAAAAAAAATAAAAAAAAAAAATTAACGGTTTGCCGAGTGCCTTATGTGGCCCTCAAGAAAGAGAGTATTTGCCGAGTGCACGGAAGGTTGGCACTCGGCAAGCGTGTCGCGTTTGCCGAGTGCCTAACGTGAGACACTCGGCAAATGTGACGGAGAGCGGCGTCCGTTTGGTCCTGTTATCCTTTGCCGAGTGTATTATTTTGCCGGCCGGCCGGCCACTCGGCAAAAAGTATTGTTTTTCGAGTGCGGTGCGGGCCGGGACGGCTAGGCACTTTCGGCAAAGGTCGGTTTTGCCGAGTCTTGAGATTGGCACTTTCGGTAAAGGTGTTCGTTGCGGTCGCGGCTTTTTTGCCACTCGGCCGAACCTCTTCGCACTCGGCAAAGACGCGGTTTCTGTAGTGATAAGTACAAAAGCAACACCAAATTGGGTTATCTTGAAAGTTCATCTCTGCTATTAAATAATCACATGCTTTGCTTACAGTAATATGAGCAATTATCAACTGTCACTTTGCAATGCACAAGAACTCTAGAACATAGATCAAGTACAGAATTAGATTAAACAATGTGACATAATCTCTCGGCGTCGACATTGTGGTAGGATTGACGTTGGAATGTGATCCTGTGCAAAGCTTTTTTCGTAATTATAGGAGATAGAAACAATGAAAGAACTTGCATGTAGAAGCTGGTGCTAGTTCAGGTAAATAGGAACGGAACCTATCTGACTCGGTCACCCCAAGACCACCCAAGGCGAAGTTGTATTGAAATCAATGTAGAAAACCTGTACATATTTGAGATGAGCATCGACTGTACAAATAAATGATGCGTAGCAATCAGTCAAAGGTAATCTAGCATTGATCGTTTACCAGAAAACCCGATCTGCGGTGCTGAGATGATGGGCATCGTCGTTGCCAGGGATGAGCAGTGCCGATCAGTGCCAGCGGTGGTCTGCATGGTAGATTTCAAAAAAAAATTTAAAAAGAAAAAACTTACTGTAAAGACTGAATTCAGAACATCTTAGAGTTGCGTATTTACTCTTTAGGGTAAATGTATATCATATGTGCATTCAGAACTCTTGTTTTAGAAACACATGACAATGATTTTGGATGTTTGGCCCACAAGAGACTTGAATTCCTAACCTAACACAGTTTAAACGCACCATGAATTCCACCATAGTCACGCACCCCTGGAGGCCGATACGACACCCAAGGGAAATCGTTGTATGCTGCAGCAATTGTGGTGCTAATAAGGACGTCCGTGGTCAGGTTTGGCCGTTTGGCTGGGCGAATGGCGGAGTCTGGCCGCCGGTGTCGTCATCTCTACTATAATGCGTACCTGCTGCAGCGTCTGGCCGCCGGGTTGTCGTGGTCGTCGTCCTGAAACCCCAGGTCGTCGGGGCGCGGGAACAACGCCGACCTGCTGGAGGAGGTGGCGCGGGCGCGCGCGGCGGCGTCGAGGTGCGGCTGCCGTGCCCACGCTGCCTGAGCCGGGACACCAAGTTCTGCTACTTCAACAACTACAACGTCAACCAGCCGCGCCACTTCTGCCGGGCCTGCCACCGCTACTGGACGTCCGGCGGCGCGATCCCGCAACGTGCCGATCGGCTCCGGACGCCGCAAGAACCGCCCGGTGCTGCTCCCACCGGCGCCGCCGCCGTCGTCGAGCTTAACGTCGTCGGACTCCTCGCCGTCGTGCTCCCGGCGAGGACGGTTTCAGATCGCGGCCGTCGTTCTCGTGGCGAGTCGCGGGCAGTCCGCCGTCGATCAGTGGCCTGCCCCGGGCAGTCCGCCGATGATCTCGTACGGTTTCCGTCCGCGTACGTCGTGGAGAATAGATGGGGAGCCAGTTTGAAATCTATAGGGAGCCGCGTATTTTGTTTCCCCGGGGGTTCGAACCCTGTTCGCTGGTGCCGCGATGTCGCGCGCGGTAGTGAGATGTCCGACCCTGCATCAAACTTTCGATCCCCCCACGCAATCATTTGACGCTCTTTCTTTTTGTGGCCGTTGATTTAAGTGGCCTCCAACTGTGCCATTATAGTATAGATGTTAATGCCTACTTCTAAATGTTAGCTGGTAGTAGGAGTAATTCAACATAGCTTGTTAGTTTACTTTGTTGTTTTATTTTTTGCTATATATTGATGATTGAATCAAAGCAAATTCATTGTTCGAGCAGCAACCACGGTGTCCTCTGTCTGAAGACCGTAAGTTTCAATCCGCCACTTAGGAATACTGAATACAAACAAGAATCGGTCCGTCTCTCGCCCAGGGCCGTCCCAATGATTTCAAGGGCTCTTGAGGCGAACAAGATAGTAATCTATCCTCTTAATAAAAGAGAAAATTTCCGTCGTCCATCCAAAAATTTCGTCCAGCCTTAGGTTCCGTGGTCCGGTCTCTGCCTGCTGCATCGTACGGCCTGTTGGAAAATTTCCTATATTGTTCTTTCGTTCCAAGTCAATCACCTCCAAATACATCACGGCAAGAGGCCCACGGCTAGAGAGTAGATCGGCATGTTGGCAAGCTTGTTGGCAAGAGAGGCCCAAGTCCACACGCTGTATAGGATACGTAGTATATTATTTAAATTAAAAAAAGAGCTCTAAATCCAAAATAGAATTGGAGTCCAGCTCAAGTCCGACTCAAGTTCACATCCATATACATACAT
>JADLZK010012928.1:0-57979 GCA_015847255.1 Hyparrhenia diplandra
TATGTGTATGGTGTTATGAACTGGTGTGCTGAGAACAAGCATGGACTCTTTGTAATTTGGAACGGTTAATGTACTCTGTCTTTGTAATTTAATATGTTGTGCGTTCATTCAATACTCTCGGGGCGCTTAATGTTATGTTCGCATTTTGTCCTTGTTTGGTTGGCTGGGAACTCCAGTACTGTTTTGTGTTTTGGTGGGATGAGATGTCGGCAGAGTACATCGTACGGCCAAGCAATCCATGAACTACCTAGGGAGCCAGTGTCAGCTGGCCGCATAATTTTGCCAACCTACTCAACGCTGCACTTTCCTGTCCTGCCCAGCTCAGCCCATATTATATAACTAACTAGTACTGATGATAGTCCCGACATTTGCTCGAGGTTTTATTTTCCTCTCCAGAACCAGGTCACGACGGGAGAGATTATTGGTTTTCTCATCGTCTCTAACTAGACTAGAACTAGAACTAGAACGTGGCCCATCCATTCCATAGCTCAATCCGTCAATCGTAATAACCTCGTCTCGCTCATGCCCTTGACATGCACGCCGCGGCGGTGGCGGCGCGAAGCAATCGTAAGAGCAACTCCAACCATAGTCCTCAAATCAAAGCCCTCATTTTAGATTTAGGTGCTGAATCCAAATTTTTTTGTTGGCGCCTTTCAACGGTAGCACCTAAATAAAGACCCTAAAATTCAGTAAAGGAGACGAGCACCAAGACTGCTGTAGCCTGAAACTCACGGAATGTATATCCGTCCTGCCCTGCTTCCTCCTGGAAGCTGTTCGTGTTCTGATCCATGGCTCCATTCGCCAACCTCTGCTGCTGGTAGCCCGCTGCACTGCCGCCCGGCGCCGCGGGGTCGGCCGTGCCGAGCCGGAGCTGGAGACGAACTGGATGAGCAGCACCGCCCACGCCGTCCGCCCGAACGAGGCGCCGACGGCCACCACCAAGGCGCCGAAAGATCAGGGAAGAATCGCCGGACGAGATCGGGGACATGCGTCGCCAGCACCAAGACCAATCGAATAACGGGCGCCAGCAGCACGCGCGCTGGCGTCGCCGGGCTCGTCCGTGACGACTCGCGAAACCCTCGGCGCCAGGGACGCTCTATGCCCTCATGACGGGTGCCACACGCCACGCCGCCTCGGCGGCGGTGGTTTCCGCGCGCGCCATCGGTCCCGGTCCCACCGGGCGTGACCGCGGGTTTCCCGGTTCTTGCCCAGGCAACCTGAAGGCGACGGTGGCGCCCATCTTCCGGCTCGGGGGCGCGGCGGCGCACATCCAGGGCTGCCGTTCCACGCGAAGCGGCGGCCGCAGCGGGGTCGCGGTGGCGGGGCGGGTGAAATTCGGTGCCCGCATCGAGGTGAAACCAGTGGGACCCACGGAATCGGGGCATCCAGATCTGGGGGTTCAAAACTAAAAATTTGGGGTTTTTAAAATTTGAGGTCTCATTAAGGGGCTCCATTGAGTTGATTTTTTCGGCGGCTAGAATTTAGGTCAATTTAGGGTAGGGGGCTCAAACAAATGCGGGTGGGCTGAAGTCGATCGTACACGTGGAGGAGAGAAGCCTTCCAGCAGACGAGTCTCCGTCCGCCGTATGCGCGTGCACAGGGCGAAATTTCTTGTTTTGGTTTCGCTGCCACATGAGAAATTCTGTGTATTTGACGTCAGATTCTACTGGTTCATGATGTGATCAACATCGATATCCAGACTAGTTTATGTCTCGAAACAGCTTGTTCGTGATAAACAATTCAGTATATGTTCATGATAAACCGCTTGTCCATCGTTGTACAGTCCTTTTAGCGACCCCAATGCAGTTGCTATTTTAAGGTTGTGGTGTAGTGCGTCAGTCATTTTCATGGCAATGTCCTCATCCTCTTCTTCAGTTAGTGGCTACTGCAAGCCCTTGAAGAGTCATGCCCCTCACCAAACCTCCATTCATGCGGCACAATAACATTAGTTATTAGCCTATTATATTAGGGGAGGACTGCAGCTCATCATTGGTGTGTGTGTGGAAAAAGATTAGGAAAGCTCCCTGCTTGCAGTTTGCCCGACGAGCCACAGGCGCACAGCCAAATCGCGGCTTGGCCGTTGGTCGCGAGGGGCCTAAGACGCCTAGCGGATCAAGATCCGCAGTGGTTGCGGTACGGCCGAGAGAGCCGCTGCTAGTGCTTTAGTCGGGTAGAAGGTCGATATTTGCGGTTTCCCCCTAACATTTACACAGGCGGAGCGGCGATGCCCCCGCTCTCCGTACCTATAAATCAGGGGTTATGCCAATCTCCCTTTGGCACCCTTGCTCTTTTTCCTCCTGCCGTCTCCACTACACATGCTCCTGGTTAACCTAACTACTAGGAGAACGTTCCTTTTTAAAACATAAAGATTAAGATGAAAAACTAGTTTATTTTCTATTGATCTTCATGGGCCGCTAGGTAGTACATCAGGTACAACTGGAAGTGGATTTCCACGGAGTAGGCCATTTTTTGGTGCCCAAGAAAACGATTTCAGAAGACAGATTTATTAGATTCAGCCGCCTCTGAAAAAAAATAGAGGTGCACGCTCAACTCAACAAGAAACCAGGAAACTTGTTGATTAACTCAATCTGACACTTTCTCTTTAGTTGCTTTAATGCTCTTAACCTTTACTTTAGCTCCAGACAGTTTGTTCCTTGCTTGTGGAATCATTTATTCCTTGGAAACTAACACGTCGAGCTTTCTAAAAAGATATCGGAATGCATTCCTTGCTTGTCCATGCTGCATCTAGCTTTGAAAAGAAAAGGCATCCAAGCTAGCCTGCTGCTTCTTGCATTGGGTTCGGTGCTTGTATATATAGTATATAGTTACTCTATCTATGAGCGCAGGCATATTTGCTAAATGAACTAATTAAGTCTATCATATCATATTGCTAAGTGGCCGCGCATGCCCAGCTGAAAGTGACAACAATCACTAGTACCGAATACCTTTTTTGTGGCGGGCAGTTTTAGTTTTGCGTGGCGGGCGTTCCTGCCCGTCACCCAGTGAAGGTCACGCAAAATAGGAAATATCCGTGGCGGGCAAAAACGCCCGCGCACGCCCAAAAAAAAAAAAGCCGGAGCCCAAGCCCTATCATATCATATTGCTATCGTCGAGGGGAACGTGTCGGCCGAACCGGAGGTATATGCCCATAGTAATAGTGATTCGGATCTGGGGGCTTAAAGCGCCGGGCGCCGGAAGTTGTTTGCCTAAATGAATGCGGCTGGCTTAATTAAGTCTAGGTACACGCAAAATAGGAGAGGATTGGGCCCTTTTGGGCCTGCCGATTTCCGTGGCGGGCCATTTAGGATATCATATCTGCTAAGTGGCCGCGCATGCCCAGCTGAAATAAAAAGGAGTGAAAATCATTTGGGTACTAGTGAATCTTTGGGTCGTCAAAATAGAATTCAGGTACATACTCTGCTTCATCTTACTGCTAACTTTGCGGTTAATGCAATACATATCTTGCATGTTTTTTATTGATAATTTTTGTAATTAATCCGTTGCTGCGTGACTGTGTTGGCCCGTCGGTCGTAAAAGAAGGAAGCAGGTGCCGAGAGACCAAGACGAGGCTGTGATTGATTTATGAAGCGGATGGATTCGTATGGTATGGACTGAAGAAGGTAGACGATGTTAGAAGGAAGCCATGGTTGTTGTCGGAACAAAATATATCAAACAGTATGTATGCTCCCTTGAGATTGTGGGATTTTTTTTTTTTTCCAAATCATGTCTTTTTCCTATGAAATTAAACTATTTCTTTTAATTTTATATAAAAAATTCTTGAAGTTCCTGCATTTTGAATGAGCCGTGTGCTAGAGAAAAATGGATATAGCATTATCCGGACAGGTCCTGGACGTGCAAGCAACTCGATATATCCAATAACTCCATCCTACAGAGTGAGATGGAGACTCATGCAGGATGGGCGTGACGCAGATGGCGCTGGGTACGGGCTGGCAGTGGCAGCTGGGCCATGCCCACCAGCTCCAAGCACATGGTGCACCTGCTACTCCGGCCGCCTCAGTACGTGCAATGCAGCCTGCGCGCCCCTGCAGGACATGTGCACACGTTGTGTGCGCGCTCGCGCCACCGTGCAGCACGTGCACCCGCAGATCCGCCCTCCGTGCTTCCCTCGCCACAAGCCGCCGATGCCGCCGGGCGCAGAGACGCCCCCGGATTTGGGTCATGGTTGAAAGAGGAGCCGCAGCATAGGATATGGTAGGGGAGGGAGAGGCAATCCGGATGGATAAGGGGCATTTGAGTGATTTCATGTCTAACTTTTGTTGGTTTTATTTTTTAAATCATCTACTCAAAGTTAACGGACATCTAAACCAGGAGCAAATGGCTCCTTCGTTTAAAATTATGAGTGTAAAATCACAAAGTTAAAATAATAGGAGTCAATCACAATTGGACTTCTAGTTAGGCGTTAGAAACTTTTTTTTTTTTTTTTTTAAACCCGAGCAGCATGGTTGTTTTCTCAAACCTAACATAATACTTGCATGGATGTTCTCTTATTTTTCTTTTCAGTAGTGACAGACCTTAGTTACCAATTGCTGTATATACTTTTTCATATATGTGTTTGTAGTTTTTCCGTTTCCATTACACCTCCATGCACTACTACACAACAAGGATATTGTAACATTTTTTTTTTTTGTAACATATTCATCAATGTGTTCCAATGAAATTTTGTAGTAACACAAAATAGAGTGTTATAGACTTTGCTTATAATACAAAACACTTTTTATAAAAATGTGTTATCTGACAATAATTTTAGTAACACAAAATTAATATTACGAGCAAAATGTCACAAAAAAAAAACACTACGTTGTAACACATAAATGGAACATATAAAATATGTTACAAATATATAGTAGTAACACAAAATAATGTTACAATCTAAGTGTTACAAAGATTCATGGAGTAATTGTCCCTTACTCTTCACTTCCCCACGCGGCGCAGCACAGACGCCCTAGAATCACACTCCCACTCACTTGCCTTCCATGGCATGAGAAAATTGTTATCTAGGACTGCAATCGTCGCGCTCTAGAGTTACACCTTCCGTCTTAATGAAAGTGTTGTTTTAGACTTTTGTTTGACCGCCGTTGTATTTAAAAAATTTTAAGCTAATAATAAAATTAATAAATCGTTATCAAAATATCTTAATAATTAAATAAGTCATAGCAAAATAAATAATAATTATATAAAATTTTTAAATAAGACGAACAACAAACGAGAAGTCTGAAAAGTCAAAAACAACCCTTTCAATATGACTGATGGAGTATTTTATACGAAATGCTAAAAACACGAAATGCTACAAATATATACATAATATATCATAGCAAGATAGAACATAACAAGTTCCATAAATTTTAGTGCTCTCGAGTCATTTTATACGAAATGCCAAAAATACGCATCAAAATATAATATACGGTGCACTTGCAAATTGGTTGAAACAACACAAATAATAATTCAAATATTCACTAGTGAAAAAAAAAAAAAACTCGAATGCTAAAATAACATCGCGTGGATCACGTTCAAATAATTGAAATAGATATGTTATTATTTGACTAATTCGGAGCTCATAGGAAAAGTTAAGGAAACTTGAAATTAAAAAGACAGTCCAAGCGCCAAACTTGTGAAAGTTGAAACGCGAAACACGAAAGGCAGCAACAGACTGATGGGCCCCACGCATCCAAAGAAGCACATGCATAGAGGCCAGGCTAGCCCAGTAGCGACGAGGCCCAAAAGAAACCACTCTCCAGATTCACAATCCTCTAACCGTAAATCGACGAGCGGGCGGCGGCGGACGGCCATGCCAAGCGGCGGCGCTGTGGGTGCGAGCAGCTCGCGGCGGCGTCGGACGGCCTTGCCGAGGCGCTGAGTTCCTCCATTCCTCGGCGGGCCGCGGGCGGCAAGGAGCGTCTGCTCTTCGCACTCGACCTCGGTGCCTAGGCGTCGGCGGCACGGCCAGGCGGCTGGCACTGGTATGGCTGGCTTCCACCTTCTGCACCAGCGCCACCCTGCGTGTGCTCCTCAGCAAGGCCGCAAGGGCAAGCAGCAGCAAGCCCCGGCCATTAGCCGTGCTCCAGCCACCAGCGGCATCAAATCCTCTCCACCAGCGTCAGATCCATCATCCATCCTCCATGAGCTAGCTGTGGTACTTTTTTTTCTCCATTTGCACTGCCAGGCGAAAGTATTTTTCTCCATTTGCACTGCCAGGCGAAAGTTTGGCTGAGATTCTAAATGTTTCTCGGTTGATTTTAGTGTGTGCGTTCATCTCTGCAGCACCAGTGCTACTCTGAGTCCTATCTACATTTCCTTCCCTGCCTTTATTTACAGGACGCAGCTAATATAGTCCTTCCGTACGGCGGGTCCATTTTAGGAAATAAAATTCCCACCAAGTTAATTTTTTCCGTTTATGGTAAAAATAGTTGCTTCCGCCCAATGCTATCCAGCTACCCCTAACAGTTTGCCTGCACCATGTGTGGCATCTCGACTGCTGAAGTTACGCCCTCCCGCTTATATTAACAAAGTTTGAAATTAAGTTGCAGAACATTGAAAAGAGGACCAAAATAAATTACGCAACAATGCGTACGGATCTCAAATATTATACAAAAGTGTCAACGGTCAACCTAATCTACAATTGCTTATAGTTAAAGGCTATGCAATTGCACAAAAATCTCTAGCTGCAACATCATTCTTTATCCCCCGGCAAAAAATGCATTTTTTCATGGAAACCTGTGGATCAAAACAACACATTAGGCATGTATCATTCAACACGTTAAGTATCATTCAATATATTAGGTATCATGAGGCAAGTCTGCACATAAGCACATCAATTTAGGTCCACTAAACAATTGCTAGTAAACTTAAAACTACAGAGAGAAAGATTACCTGAACTCTTGAACCGTTGTTGGAAAAATGATGAATGAATCAATACAAACACCAAGCAGCTGCGAGAAGCTAGGGAGAACATGGGACTGCTGCTCAAATCTAGAGAAAACACAACTATGAAGTGCCAAAAATGTTGCTTATGTTGCCCTATAGTGTCCTAGTTGAGGCTGTAGTTGTTATGACCTGCAGATAAGAACTGGAGCAACCAATCAACAAAGGAAGCAAGGATCAAAAAAAGCACAGCAAGCTGCATTTTCTCAGGCAAACATTTGTTAGGCAACAATATCTTTCTAAATAAGCAGTTTATGAATTGTCTGCATTCATTTGCATCCCGCACCCCAGCCCTAGTTTAATTGAAAAAAATACACAGCTCACCACTAGTATCAGGTTTACAATTGTACATGGGCTTTTCTCTCTCATTCTAACAATTATCAAGTTGTCCAACTAATCACGATTAGTCCTCCTAGTTGGATGGCCTTTTTGACTAGTAAGAAAAAGCTAAATTGTCTATTCAGTAGCACATTATTGCCTGTCGATGAAACTTAAATTGCCTAATTGAAATGTGCATTTCAAATTAGCCTGTATTGCTCGTCTATACTTTGAAATTAGCCTGCTGCACACTCCACCTTTGTTGCCTTCTCTATCTACAGTAGCAACATGGCAGCACTATAGCAATAAGTAATGGCTCGTCTCAGCCCAATACTACCTAACTGTAACTAGTAGTGGCTACAATAGTAGCAGGTGCACTAGATGTGGTTACAACTTTTTAAGCAGTGGAAAACAATTTAATTTACTATACTAGCACTCCAGCAGAGTGTGCTCATGTTACATTCATGTTCTACACTAACTGTGAGCTATAATAAAATGATTGTAACATGATAAATAATTAGGTTGAGACACGAGTACTTGCACCATGCCCAAAGAATGTCTAATTGCTAATTATTCAGCTTTAAATGTTGATTATTGACACCTCCAGAAAACCTAAACACCAGCTACATTTTCTTTGGCAAATTAAGGATTACTCTGTAGGCAACATTGCCTTCCTAAATAGGCAATTTATTCATTCTGAGAAAGCAAGTATAGTCTGCTGCACCAACAGAGGTGCACTTGTGCTGCATTTTGCGCTCAAGTTCACAAAGAATACAGCTCCGCAATAACATAATGAAAAATGGCACAAAAGTACATCAAGTGCACAAAGAATACAGCCTAGAATTCTCACAGAATGCGTTACAATATACAGAAGTAACTAATAAATTCTGATGGAGTGATAAAAAGCTCTAATCCTACAACAATACTAATTACTACCAATGAAGATGAGAAATATCCATGATTGTTTTCTAGCAGCCAAAATAAGTACAATAAACAAATACACCTGTCCATAGCAATCAAACCAGATGCTAGAAGAGCTGCATCAGTGATATGCATAGTATAGTTGTATAAATTTTGTATGTATAGTATAGTTCGTTTCATGGATATGCAGAATAAAATGTGGAAGCATCAGTGTGATAGTCCAAACAAATGCCAGCCTTATTATGACAATTTGAAGAACTAAACAAGAATGGCAAGCGACATTCATAAACTGGAAATGCAACACCAGCTTTACATCAGAGATGCTTGGCATTCAGAGTTTTGGAACTTGAACATGAACAGATTAGCGTGAAGTTCTTGCTGAACCATATACCACTTCATCTATGCAACGAAGTCGAGCAGAACAGAAAAATGGGTACAACACAGTTCATCGATATCATGCTATGCATTGCCACAAACCTGCATCTGGCTCCCTCTTATAGGCCATAGCTGCAGTCTCCTCGCCAAGCTTCCAGAGAATCTGGAAAAATCAAGGACCGTTCACTCAGTTAGAACCAAAATCAGTGGCAAAACTGGCTCAAAAATAGGAACGGATGGACAGAGAGTGACGAACGGGGTGCTCGTCGACGTTGGCGAGGTAGTCGAAGCGCGGCGCCGTGATCCGCGGCTGTGAGATTAGGTAATAATGTCTTCCTAATTAGGTAAGTTTTGTATTATTAAAAAGCAAGTATAGTACACGTGCTCAATTGCAACCAACAGCCACACCCCAAACCCCGGTTTATTTGCAAAAAAAATGCATATCAAAGGCTGTCTGATGATGTTAATAACCAGTTTTTGTACAAAAGGCAGACTAGTTTATAGCTGAACAAAAAGGATTAGCATAGCCTGATGGCGCAGAAAGTGACTACGTGTGGTTGCTTTGGCAGCATGAAATGGAAGGGGATGTCGCTGCCTTGTAGAAGAGAGAGACACCGAGGCACAACCTGATGATGTGTCGCTGCCCTGTACAAGAGAAAGACACAGAGCACAACCTGATGGCGCAGCAGTCAAAACCATAAAAATGCTTAGAAACAAAATATGGTAATTAGTCTGTTCGGCTGCAATTATTTAGCTGTGGCTGCAGCTTATTGTAGTTATACCTACAATAGAGTTTAGTTTACTTGTGCAACAAAAAATAGGAGCAACTTGCTACAAGAAGCTACATTTTCTTAGGCAATTTAAGTGTCATTTATCAGGCAACAATATCTTCTTCAATATGCAATTTTTGTTTTTTGAAAAAGCAAGTGTAGCATCTGTGTGCAGACAGAAATATTAAAACTACAATGAAGGTTCAGACAGAAATATTCTTGAATTGTTTTCATGATGGTGATTGTTGAGACAGGTTGAAAAACATATGCAGGCCAGAAAACAAGTCACATCCGCGGTGTTCACTAAAGCACTAAAATGCTCGAACCAAACATCTCAACTTGATCCGCGCCTATTCCAGCTGAGTTGGTTTTGCACACATTTTTCCATTCATGAAAACTGATAAGTTGCTAAAGAATTCGAATATATAACAGATTTTATATCTCTGTTCCTCTCCTTGATTATTAGTCTTTACCAACTCTTCGGAACTTCCTCACAATCTCCATGCATGAATTTAGTAATCATCTTAAGGTGAACAATTACTTAGTCATTAGACCCACAGATACAGGTGCATCCTTATTAATTAGGAACTGTACAACATGTACTAAAATAATTAAAAGCTCTGATATGCTTTTATTAAGAATTCTCAACCACGACATGACAATTCACTATTAGACACATCACAACAAAATTATTCACTTTCATAACATGTATTAGGCACATATGAAGGGGAAGGGTTGACAATACATTGATCTTAGGTTGTAGCCTAGCATTTACAAGTCATGTATCGTATTTTCCATAGACAGGTTGTAAATAACAAATATGCACTCATGGAACTAACAAAAGATATGGGCTCCCTACCTGAATCTTGTAGTTCCAGATGCAAACGCTGCCAGAATAAAGACTTGACATGATCCTGCACCGAACAGAAGCCCATTATTCTCGAAATTCAACACTTGGGACGCTCAAATGCACAGTAAATTGTTGCAGCAATTAGCCAAGACAAAAAGGCAGCAGCAAATTTACCATGATTCCGTGGGATGCAGGTCCACGGACTTGACCCTCTCCGACCTCTGCGCGAGCTTCCTCTGATTAAGCAAAACACATGTCACCATTAGAGAAACAACCCAACAGTGACAACAAAACGCGCTACCAAATTAACCGGATTCAGCCGGGTATTCTCGAAATTACCTTGATCTCTAACCAGAGCGGCTGCATCATCATTCATCCGCACCAACAACGATCAATAAAAACAAAGACACAAAAGACAGCACAAGTCAGCACACGCATAGCACGTAACACGTCCGAGCCCCAGATCCACGCATCAACCCATAGGTTCAGCCGCGGATCCGCCATGGCTGGGGTTGGAGCTGCCGGATCCGCCCTGGCCGGGGTTAGAGTGCGACGGGAAGGAGCTCGCCGTGGCCGGAGTTGGAGCGCGACGGGAAGGAGCTCGCCGGGGGCCGGGCGGGCGAGAGAGGGAGAAGGAGGAGGAGAGGTAGGCGAGGGGAAGGCAGGTGGGGTAGGGGCCGGTGCCGGCGGCGTATGGGCGACCGGAGGCGAGGTGGAGCCCGTCATGCTAGCTAGGGTTGGAGGCGGCAGGGTGGGGGCTGAGAAATGGAGATGGGGATGGAATGAAGTGGAGGGGATGGGAGTGGAGCAATGCCGAGCGGAGGAAGTTGGGGAGGCGGACCGCGGCTGGGAGTGCACGCCGTACCGAGTGACAAAGTTACGGCGGGTTGTCGTATAGTCTTTACCTTATTTACATGCATGGTTACCTGAACGAATTAACATCCACAGATACTTAGTTTTCTATTTTTTCACAACCAGTGTCATATTGCAATAGCTTTGATCTTTTTGTTTAACTAGTAATGCGTTGCTACGGGATAACAAAACTTCTACACTAACAAATAGATCGCACGATATGAGATAACAATCATAGAGAGTGGCCTCGAAGGCTCGCAAGAAAGTCTCACAAGCTCTAATCTTTCATGATAGCTCTAATCTATCATTATAGCTCTAATCTACCGTATAGACCTTTCCATGACATAATCACACTGTAACTCAGACCTTAAATATCCAATACTCATTAGGCTATTGACTGGCATGGACAAGTCCAAAGTTTATTATATCAAATTTGAAATACTTAGCTAATTGTGAGTTGTTTCCATATCATTAAACTGAGCATTGAAAGTTCAGTGGCATTAGTACTAAAAAAACCTTGATGTTAATTACCCAAAATACTTGAATATCCATTAGATTCCATAATGAAATACTTGTTTCATAATCCAAATATTACCGATCAAAATATATCCTTGCCTTCATAATAATGGTATGGGAAACATCAATCAAAACACAGGAGTTGACACACAACTCACAAAATGTTGTCACTGCATACCCAGAAGAAGGGTGCTCACATACTTTTTTCTAAAATTCTTAATCATTTATTGCATCACTCGATCATTTGAAATGTAAAGAAGTTCCATTTTTCTTTCATATATGCAGTACATAGCCTTCCGTCATCATTTCACCTTCCTCTTAGAGGCAACATTTTGGTCTGTGCAACCATGATGCATAAATTTAAACATTTGATCTCATAATTATGGGGAATCTTGACATGAAAACTGCAAAAGATTCCCTGTTCTTCTCTGCTCTTCAATTTATGAGCATTGTATGCTATTATGCAATAGGAAAAAAATACCATACATCCTTCCTTCTATCTAAATATATCTATCAGTCAACAGAAAAAAATAAAGTCAATCGACCGCCCTTTATCAAGACACGAGAGAAGAGAAAGATAGTCCTTACTATGTGAAGCTTTGCTTTCTGAAACATGTGAAGTAAATATCATGGACAAGTTATTCATCTCGACCTGAAATATGATGAAGCAAACTTCCATGATGTAAAGTTATTCTTTCCTTTGTAAAAAATCTAAGAATTTCTAAATGTGATAAAAACCACGATAGTTTAAGCTGTAGTAGGCACTGAAAATATGTGGGCTGCAGGTATTCAGAGAGCAACCAAACAAATTGGCAAAATTGTATCTTGCATTCAGTTATGGACATAACGAGACTCAAAAGCACACTCAATACTCTTTTGTGGCATGTTGGAGGCATAGAGATACGACAAAGACCGCACCGGTGGTGGACTCCCGTGTTGTGTGAAGCATGTATCACTTGGAGTCCGTGGTCGTAGCTCGAGGGATGGGCTGACGACATCGTAGATCCGTGATGGGCATCGTGCCAAAAAAAAAACAAACCACACGAATGTGAGTGTGGTTTTAGGTGAGACATTTAATCTTAGCATTCCCAAAATATTTATTTTGCAACTTCAATTTTGGCATTGAAAAACAGAAGGACGCCATCCATTTAGGCGGAGAACAGAAACAACAATATATACATGAATCAAATCTCGGTAAAATAAAACCACGCACAAATCCAGTCCTAGAAACTTCAATATCACGTGGATGACTGTTATTTACATGTCATTGAGCCACACAACATGTACTAATATCAACGCTGAAATCCCTCAACACACCCATATCAAGAAAGCTAAGTAATTTTTCGAAAATCACAAGGCTAATGGAGCGCTAGTCGGCATGTGCACGGAGGGAGGAGGACGGGCGCGAGGGCGTATGGGGCCTCGTGTGGGGGATGCGTCGCCGTTTCCACGTGGAGGGCTGCTTTACGCCGCCCAATGCACGAGGGCGCCGTGGGGAGAGGGAGAGGAGGCGGTGGTGCGGGGTCACGCCTGGATTGGCGGCCCACGATGGAATGGCTAGATTGAGTCCTTTCCTTTTTTTTTTTTTGGTTTCTTTTTCTTTATTGCGTGAGTGGTGGTGATTTTTTCTTTCCTTTTCTTTATTGAGTGCAGAGTGGGGGGGATATTTTTTTTTTTCTTTCCTTTTCCTATTTGCGTGGAGAGTGGAGTAGATTTTTTGTTTGCTTTTTCTAGGCACAACGCGTGGGGATCGCATGGAGGAATTTTTTTGACGACGGTTTCCTATTCTTAACTGCGTATGCGTGGAGAGTGGAGGAGATTTTTTTCCTTTCCTTTCCTTTATTGCGTGGAGAGGTGAGGGGATCGCATGAGGGGAGGCAAGGCAGACAAACCAAAGATTGTCGCATGATCTTACTTTCGTTCTTTTTTATGTTGTAAAGAAATGGTGATTAACTTCTGGCAATGTTTCAGTTTAATTTGTATTCATTAAGCATTAATGCTAGGAGGATTTCCTTGTGAAATCTGAGAAATGGAATCATTAGTAAGAAAAAGAGGAACTGCAGCCCATATTCAATTGGTTCTGCATGTGCCTATTTGATTTTTAGCCTTGGATTTGAACATACAGCTCGACTTGCTGGTTTTCAAAATTATTCTACAGATTGTTTCTATCATATTTAGAGGTGGCTCAAGACAAGGCTACATGCTACAAGCGCCAAACACATAAACATCTAATGAAGGTAGATGAACATAATATCACTTGTTCTAATTGCATGATCATGATGTACAACTAACGGTTGTTGGTCACTAAAAGATTATGTGAAATTAATGTTTGTTGAGTCCATGGTGCTACTGATGACTTCAGAATATCCTAGTAAGGTTAATGTGGCCTATGCAACTCTCTTGAGCACTGATCCAGAAGCTATTGTTGGTAGAGTTAAGATAGAAAGTCAATTTTACAATGTGTATATATCGATCATCCTATAACAAAAGATGAGCCATTAGTAAGACTCATGACTGTATGCATATGCAACAATATTAGTGATGCCCATGCCAAAGGAGTCTCAATTGCTTGGCCTTTCATGTTTGTATGTTCAAGATACCTTTGATAACTTTACATCTATATACATATGTAGCCTAATTTGTAATTTTATAACTTATATTTTCTTTGCATGTTTAAGTGATCAATGGTTGAGTTCCCACCTTGATGTGTACAAAGAATGAAAGACGAAGCAAATGGCCTTTATGCATCCTAGCTAGTTCCTTTTTTAGTATGGACTATTTGTGTTTGCTCTCTAGAGCCATGTATAGTTATGTACATATAAAATGATTTGATCTGAACAAGCATGATGTTTGAAACCATCCTATGTTATGTGGATCTTGCTATGATTATTGAAATATGCGGTTTATGTGATTTTATTTGTAAAGCGCCATGTCTCTATGATTGTGTAATAATTTGTGTGCCACGTGTATTTAGGCAAAATAAATATTTGTTTCATAATCTGAATATGTTACAATAGATGCAAATAAGTGTTGCAAGCCATGTGTTCTTACTGTACTGTACAATAATGTAGAAGTGTTACAAGAACTGAAAAAGTGTTACAACAGACAATCACTGTAACACTAGGCAAGTGTTCCAATAGATAAATAAATATGTTACAAATTATGTGTTCTTTCATAATGTAAAGTGTTACTAGAGCCAAGAAAAGTGTTACAACAAAAATTATTGTAACACTAAACAAATATTTCTATAGACAAGTAAATGTGTTACAATAAACCAATCTATAGTAACAAGGACAATTGGAACACAAACCAAAATATGTTACTAAGAGAGCTAGTAACATTTTTTCCAACCTATAGTAACACAAGCTGGTGTTACTATATCCCTGTAGTGTAGTAGTGATGGTATTTAGTTCAAAACATATCCTCCTGTCTAACAAGTAAATCGTTATGCTTATTTCTTTTTTGCGGGTATGTATATATGGCCAGCATGGTGGTACAGATTGTGTACGTATAACTTGATTTAATTTTTTCACATACTTATGTTGAGAATAATGTGTAGGAGTATATTGAGATATTTTTTGTAAGAGAAGTTGTGTAATTTAAGGTTGAAGGTTTATTTAGTTGTTCATAATATCATACTAAGTTGGATGGAAATAGATCATTGAATTGAAACAACAATATGGACGGTGGATTTTAATAACATGTGTGGGACCGCCCTTGCTTGTTTCATTAACAACCTACAATCAAAAGGTGGTCTATATTGTGGCAAAACTAGAAATTGTCTACGTGAGTAATTTGGACGCAATTCATGGGCTACTTTAAGTTATACTATTAAAAATCTGTATGAGACCATGAATGATTTAGAACCAAATTTATTGGACTATTAGATTATTGTGACATAATTCAAATGCAAAGCTAAGGTTACTCTATGTTATCTTTTGCAATGGTAGATATGTTAATTTATATACGGGGAGCATCTCCAGCATTGGCCTCTAAAACATGTACTTCAAATTTTTATGTTTTTCTAAAGCACGTTTTCTTCTCTAGCCTTTTTTCGAACTCTGCATATATCTTAGAGGTTTCATCAAAGAACCAAGCCAGATATCTGTTATCTCAATTTTTTTAACCACGAAGGATAATTGGATCTCTAAAAGCATTTTTTCATGATTCAGAAAACATTCGAGACCAGATGACATTTTTTATACTAGATTTATTACTCCCTTAAGTCACATATAGTAAGTAACGCTTTGGGTTGTCGTGAGTCAGAAAATTTAAAATTGAGATTCATATTACTTGATGTGTTGTGTTTTGATATTTGAAAACTATAAGAATCGATTGAATTAGTCTCCAACTTTAGTTTTATGAGTATAATAAACAAAGTTACATTATCAATATGGTGTTAATATCCAAAATGTAGTTTATTTTCAACTAAGGTAGCCAAAGCGATTTCAAACGATATCACAGCTAGCTATGGGAAAACATTCTAAGTGGAACATATATATGTAGCACTACCATTTTCCCTGTATAATTTTTAAATACACATGTATATGCAAATATAAAAATGTATCTTAGCTCGGGTAGTATTTTTATATTTATATAATGTTTTTTCTAAACCTGCACATATATATGTAGCATACCATTTGTTGGTCTACCCCTCCCCGAGGTAGCCCCAAGGTTGCCGAAAATGAAACAACTAAAACGAAACGGCGAATACAAAAGGCTTAAAACGGGACAGGGCGATCTGTAATAATTTTTCATCCGTCCTTACAATGCCCCTGTACGGGGTATTTATACTTGCCCATAGGTTTTTACATTCCCGTTATGCCCTCCTACCTACCGGTGTCCCAGAATATTCTCCGGGGCGGAGGGCCTCACGGTCTTTTTACGGCCTCCAGTCCAACCGCCCCCACTAAAGGGGACACCGGACGACCGCGGCGCTGCCTTCTCCCGCACTGCAAGGTAACAACACAGAGAAGTTCGATAAACACAACCAGGTTTATTTCGGAATGATAAAACCGAAGGATATCTCCGACGTTTTAGGGCATCCGAAGATATGCCTCACAGGATTTCGCGGTACGACACGCCCTAAACGCCCTTGGCCACGAAACGGATTCGCCCGAGGACATCTTCGGGCTCCAAAGATGTCTTCGCCCATTGCAACTCGCTCAATCCTAGGGTCGAGCCACACGTCATTATTCGAATTCATATCTCGTCATCGACGTTCCAGAGCCTCGAAGATGACCCCGGATCTCAAAGACGCCTCCTGGTCCCCAAAGATGACTTCGGCTTCCGAAGACCACCGGGCACCGAAAAACGCCACTAAGTTTAAATACTATCTGTGTCTCCCCCGAAGCTGTCTTCGGGTCTTCGAAGATAACTTCAGGCGAGACTACACGTCCGAGGTCCGCCAAGGTGAGGGGGGTCGGCAGCCCCTGGCTCTCCCCCCAACAGTAGCCCCTTGGGTTTGGGCCGAAGGCATTCTTTTGACGAAGAGGACGCCCTCTCCGGCGAAGAGAGAAAGTCTTGAAAAGTGCGTGTGACCTTATTTTGATTAATTTTTTAATTAATTAATTAATTTAATTTAATTTAATTTTTTTAAATAAAATATCATTTTTCCTTGATCTGCGTCTTTGAACGGTCGCGTCGACTCGAAGCGTCCACGACCGTTGGTACGGTGCGGTATAAAACCCCCTCCCGGTGGTCATTTTCACACCGAGGTCATTTTCGTTGGGCTGGAAGACTCGCCGTTTTCGGTGCTTTCTTCGCACTTTGCCTTCGGAGATTGGAGCTTTCTTCTTCGCCGCTTCTAGTTTCATGGTGAGCTTTTAACTTTTCGCTGTTCTTTACTCATTTGTTCTTGCTATTTTGATCGATTTAGATAATTTCAGTTTTTAGGTATTCCCTTTCGGCTTTCTATTTTACTAGATGATGAGTTCTTCGAGTTAAATGCGGTTCTTTGGGGTCGAGTTCGGGATCCGGATCTGGCTCGTCGTCGTTGCTTTCCCCGCTTCGCGGATCAAAAAGTCGGTTCGACGCTGGAGCGCCGGCGCTACCCCTAGCATCACCATCGCTGCCCCTATTCGACAGCCCCGCCTTTGGTTGATATTAACAATGAGTCGGGCGGTTCTATTTCTATAGACATAGAGAAACTCTTCGCTGATGTCAAAGTGGAGACCCCGGTTGAAGTTGGGGAGACAGCAGAATCTGCCGATGTTCGGGACCAGGGGCTGCTTACTCCTTATTCTCGTGCTCTATACCGAGCCCCAGGGTCGGAGACCGTTCCGAGGCCGGAGCCGTTCGAGGCAGTGGTATTTCGGGATTTCTTTGAAGCTGGACTTCGGTTTCCAGTTGAGGGTTTCGTTGGAGAAGTGCTGGAGCTCTTCAATCTTCAGATTCATCATCTTACCCCAAATGGGATTGCTCGGCTGCACGCGTTTTTGTGATGGCAGCCATGCTGATGGGCGCAGAGCCGAACATCAATACTTTCATGCAAAACTACGAAAGTCTGATTTACGAGAGCATTACCGGGAAGGATGTTGAGAACGGGCTGCCGGCTTTTCGGAAAGAATTTGGGTCGTATAATTTCATACGTCGCCGGGGTCGTGCCTCAATCAAGATTGCTCCCGCTTATCAGAACAAGTGGGAGGACTGGACCGATCATTGGTTTTATGTCCGGGTTTGTGAAGAAGACGAGCTTGTCGAGGCTATGACCAATGGACTGCCCAAGGCCAACATTTATGTTTCGCAGATGACCCTCATGGAAGGAATTCGCCTCGGCAAACCCACTACTCATTCTTTGGCCGAGGAAAGTTGTGAGGCCGCATTTTTGGCAACCTCCAAAAGGCAGATCAGCCAAGACCTGGTGGAGGAGGGCCTCGCTACACGGATTTTTGGCCGCTGGCCCGAGATGCCCGGTTGATTTCGGTCTGAACTGTTGATGGATATCGCAGGCTCGATGTTGCTGTGCAGCTCCCGACTGAGTTTTCGGACGGAAATTCATATGTAAAGGAGATTGACAGATTGGCCAAGTTGATCCTTGGTCTGTATACTGACAAGGAGCATAACGCAATGCTGAACAGTCTCGGTGATCTTCCTCGGTTGAACCGAGTTTTTGATTTAATGGGAATTGAGTATCCAGAACACGAAGATCCTGCGGTTGAGAGGCAAAGGAAAAGAGATGAGAAGGCCGCTGGCCGAGGTTCTGGTCAGGCCCGAGGTCAGGGGCGTGGTCGTTCGGTTCGAGGGGGTCGTGGTGGTCTTGGGGTTCGGAGGCTGGCTCCGGTTGTGACCTGAAGCACCACGGTCTTAGAGTCCAAAAAGAGAAAGATCATTTCGGACGGGGCTGGGCCTTCGGAGGCCTCGTGACATTCAGGAGGTCATGAACTCACAAAACCCCTTAGGCGTCGTCACGTAATTCGGGGTTCCACCCGTTGTCATGGGGTTGCTTTTATAGACTGGGTATCTATTTTGTCTTTCGATTGTCTTGTATTCTTGGTGGTTTTACTGATTTCTTACAAATTGTTGTCTGACTTCACAGGATGTGAGCTCTTCGGACACCATGTCTACTAACAGAATGGTGAAGGCTCGGCCCGCAGCTCCTGTTGTTGGCTCGGCATCTATCTTCGATCGGGTTTCGCATAAGAATACCCGTGGCGCCGAGACCTCGGCTCCTGCACCGCCGTCAAAGAAGCACTGTGTAGTTGTGCATTCAGCAACTAGCCAGCGATCGAGCCCCTGACGGACCCTTCTTCCTCGGCTGTTGTGAAGACGAGGAAGACTAACGTTGGTAAGTCTAGGTTCTACCAGGAGTCTTATTCCATGACTTCTGCGATGGCTAAGGCAGTGCTGTTCGGTCATGGTACTCTTTCGCTGGAGTCTCGGCCCAAAGAATATGGTAAGATGTGGGTGTATTCGGGCTAGAGTACCTCGGGCGAAATGAGTCCATGCCGCAAAAGATCTTATCAAATTGCTCATGCTTTAGGGGCAGACTCAGAGGCGCGCATGATCAGCGGCGTTGTTTTTCGGACAACTGGAGTTCTCCTCCTGAAGGAGGGGGTCGACTTTGCTGAGGCCTATAGGGCCTCCTTCGTGGCCCCTCAGGTGGAGCGGGACTTGGTCACGGTTCCGAATGCCAAGTTGACAGCTGCCCTCAATGCCCATGGCCTGAGTGTATGTCATTTTTCTCTTGTATGTATGTATTTTTTGCATTTTTGGCTTGGTTTAAGTATCGGCTTACGCTTTGTTTTTGTAGGCCATGCTGTTCTCTTGGGCCCTCCTTAAGCAAAATGCCGGCTTCCAAGCCGAGAATGAGAGGCAACTGGGAATCAAGAATTCTCGGATTGCCAATTTAGAGAAGGAGGTTGAGGCGGCTCATCGGGAGCTCGAGAGCGAGAAGGAACTTTGAAAGCAGGCCAAAGAAAAATTGAAATCTGTTAAGAAAACTACTCAGGAGGATAGGGCGGCGCTCAAGGCCAAAGTGCAGCATGCTATCGCCGCGTACTCTCGGGTTATCGAGAGCGTTGGTGAAGAGGCCGATCTCGCTGCTGAATCTTCATTGAAGGACAGCGCGGCCTGGCTGGCGACTGGTCTGGAAGGGCTTTATGATACCGTCCAGACCGGCTGAGAGTACGCCTGCCTCGAGACTCTTCATGCTTTTGCATATTCGCTGAAGGACGTTGAATGCACGCATCTGGAGCTGGCCAAGCCGAAGGACAACAAGACCTAATGGGTCATCGAAGAGTCCATCAACGAGGTTGCTGGCAAGTTCTTCGACGGCTTTTGGAATCAAACCGCTCGAGATCTGGCTCTCCTTCGGGCCGCTCTGAGCAGGGCCAAGGTACAGGATGATTTTTAAAAGAACTTTGTTTTCGCTCTTGCAAAAATCAGAGGTTGAAGGGTTGTTCTTATTTTTTGCTTTGCTGCAGGACGAGGGGGACGTCACCAGGATTCAAGGGAAGGTCATGGAGTTTATCAACTCCCGGAATGCGGCCGAAGCCGCAAATGTACAGCCCCTCCTGCACCTTCTCCGTCTGCTGCTCCCTCGATCGGCCAAATTCAGAGCCCAGCCTCGGCCGCCGGCGGATCTCGGGACACTACAAATGCTGCTGCCTTGGCCGAAGATGTGAGGGAGAAATAGGAACTTTAGTGGATGTTTGCGTTTGGAAGTACTTTGTTTTGTAATAATGTCTTAAAACAATGTCTGCTTGACTTCGGTTGCATAGGTTCCCGAGGAGGGGCCTGTGCAGTTTGTTGACGAACCTTTTCTTAAGGCTGAATTTGATAATTTTGGAATTAGTGGATCCTCGTGGCGGGGTTTTAAGCGACAAAACCCCGAGAAAAGTCTCTCGGAGTTTATGTTTCTTCGCGCTAAGAAACTTCGGTGTACTTATGATAGTGCTGATGCGTTTTGGAGAAGTTTTAAGCCTTCGGCATGGCAAAAGTCCCGTCATAATTTCGTTATGCTTGAACCGAAGATAGTGCCCGAGGAGGGACCTTCTACCTCGGAGATTCCGTGGTATCGATACAGTAGCAGTCACCCAAACTTTTAAAGAGAAAGGATGCCCTCTCTTCTTTGCTGAGGGAAAACTGTGTTTTAGATTTCTGAAAGTTTGAATTTTCTGCTAATGGTATCAAAAATGGACGCCCTCCCCCTTTTTCGGGAGTTAAGACACACTTTTTCCTATATATTATTTTTAAATAATTGTGTAATTAGATTTACAAACGGAGGTATTACTCCGGAAGATGAAAGTGCCTCTGGCCGCCTTCGTGCTGCGTCTTCTTCTTTTTGCGCACGAGGTTATCTTCGAGCAAATGGGTTGCCATCGCTGTTTCGCACAATCTGGAAGACGAGGCTAGCATTCATATAGGAATGTTTGTAGTCGACGTTGCTTCTATTGTCAGGGAGACTCTTGTTTTTCGCTGAACTCCTGTGAACCTTATCTTCTCTTCGCTCAAAGTGTTCTTTGCGCCGAAGTAACTAGGCTCCCTGATTATGTTATTGCGCTCGAAGTCAACGAACCTCTGAGCCTTGGTTGTTTGCCATGGCCAGGCTTAGTTTTGCTTCTGCTTGTTTGGACAAGCCTTTCGGCATGTGATGAGCTCTTTGGCGAGAAGTTAGTTGCTAGCTCCCGCTAGGGCTTATATTGGTGCGAGGGAGAAGAGAAAGTCTAGTCTTGGTTATTGCCTCTCGGCTATTTTGCTCTTCTCCGCAAGGGCATATATGCGTGGCTGCACCTGATAGAACTGTCCTTCACCTTCACCCTAAACCAGGGGCGCTAACATGCTTCCTGAGGCCTCGCATTTCTACAGGACCGAAATCCACTACTATGAATTCGGTCATATACCGAAATGATCGAACTGGTGGTTGACGGGGCTCCCCCCTTTTTTAGGAATTGCGTTGATTCAGAATGGTGGTGGGGGTTCCTTGAGATTTATTTTATATGCGTTTCACTACATCCTTGAAATGCCTGCAGTAATTGCTTGTTTGGTCCAGCATATGAATATCATGAATGCTTGACATCAATGTGTCTGGACACTTTGTCGAAAAGGGCTTTTTCTTGCTAACTTGGTCAGATAGAAGTTTTCTTCTCTCTCTTTTTTTTTGGAACAGAATTCGTGAGCAGGATTTGACAGCGATGAAATTTGTTCATTCGATTTCGAGTAATAATTAAGACGTATTACAAAGGCTTGCTTGCCCGAGCTAGAATGCGAGGTCAGCTAAGTCTTGCTTGACTCTCGCTTCTGATTTCAGTTGCACTAACTACCTATTTCGAGTTCTACCCGAAAATGTCAGAGGGTCATCGGCGTTGACAGTTATTTGCGTGAGGTTGTGCAAACGGCGTCCTCCCTGATTATGTTGTTGTGGGTGTTGGAGTTCGATGAAATGACGAACTGAGCAAGCTCCTCTGAGTGCTTTTGGAGTAGTAGTGCGATCAAGGCAATTTGTAATTCCTTGTTCGCACTTGGGTGTTTGCGACTTGCTCGTTTTGCTTTTAGTTCCATCGTTCGCATGGTCTGCTCAGGTATATTGGTCCCTTTTTCTTTTAAGACTTGACCTGGCATCTTCGGGTTCCTTCTTATTTTGGCTCTTAAGGAAGGCATGTTTTACAGGCTTTCGCCTGGTAAAACTGTCCTTCTGCTAGAGTTCTCTTCGGTGTATCCGAAGACAGTGTAGAAATGACCGGAAGGGTGCGAGATCTGTCTAGATCGGAACGTGATTCGGTTCTGTATTGGACCGAATACACTGAGTATTTTCCCAAATCCTCTTATTCCTAAGTGACCGAACCCGCTGAGGGTGCCTGCCATTTTTCAGTATCTACGGCGCCTTCTGGCGTTTATGTCTGGATATTTGGGGAACGCTTGAGGCATCGAGGCTTGTTTTATAGGGATGATGTTGTGAGGCCTTAATAGTGCTTCATTGATTGAGGGGCGAATAAATTTTCTTGATCTGGATTTAATTACAAAGATCTGAAGGACGCCCTCTCTTCTTTTGGGTCACCATAACTCGTTGAAGACTGCGCCTTTAAAGAACCAGGAACTTTCTGCTTCGCGCATTCGAGTGTTCTTGTCCTCAAAAATGTGTTTCTTGAAAAAGGACGCCCTCCCCTTTTCGAGGATTAGGGCACTTCGGAGTTTATTGCAGAAGCATTAAAGGATGGTGCTTTTTATTAAATATAATTCTGAGGTTATAACTATTTGATCTATTTCGGATCAATGGTAATAATGGTAATTTTTTACAAATATTGCTTGAAGAGCTCGATCATTTTGATTATTCTCCACGATCTAAGGGGTGGCAAGATCGTTCTCCGAAGATGGCGTAGCTGTCTTCATGATTTAATCCGCTGATTTAATTTGACCAGGGAATCTATTCTCATTCCTGGAAGCAATGGATTCAACATGCTCCACCTTCTCTGTGCTTCGCTTGGGTGGGAGTTCACGTTATCCTGCCGAATTTCTGTCTATTTTTGCATTCTCGAGGTTCGCTCGTTGAGGCTGACGAGTATGTGATTGTCCTGGATTGTGTTGCTGTGGAACCGGCTAAGATGCTTTTTTGGCTCTTTTTTTTATCACTAGGTGGTTTGTTTGATCTTCTCCTTGATCAAACTTTCCCTCGACTGTGTGTTTGTCAACGACTCCTTCGAGTGTTTGATCTACGGCGAGATACCCCTGTACCATAGGATTGCTTCCGAATGAGATACCGGTGAATTTTCCTAATACCTGTCATTGCTATAGAGCTAATGTGGCCGAGCTCGGGCTTATTGGCTTTATTTTGCAAGATGCTTGGGTGACGCGCCTTGGCGTCTGCTTTTATATTGGACATGTAGTCCTTTGTCTAGTACATTCTTTAATGTTTGGCTTTTAAGGCTATACTAAATATGAGCGACTCTTTGTCACTTTGATTGTGTCCTAGGGTTTTTCCTTTGCAATACCTTGTCTTTTTGACAGGTCACTTAGATCAAATGCTCTTTTTGCTCTGACCTAAGGTTTTCCCTAAAATGGCCTTTCACCGGGACCGGGTTTTCGATATGGAAAACCCGGTCTTTTGGTTGATATCTTGGACCGTACTGCTGCGGGATTTCTTACGCATGCTTCTCATTTGCGGGTAGTGCCGCTGACCGAATATTGAGGGAGATTGAAGAATCCCTCTTTTTTGTTTTTTTTTTTGACATGTCTCATAAAGCAATTTCGAGGAAACTACTGAAGTTTTCTTGAAGGTATTACAAGCGGATTCTCGCCTCGTTAAAAAACCTCACTCCTCGAAGAGGATTCCCTGTGAGGAAAAAGAGTGCAGACCCGAGATAGTTCTTTTCGCAAAAGAAAATTACAAAAAGGTAAAGAAAATTACAGCTCTTTTCGAAGCGAAATGCTTATGGATAAAATCTGCGGAGATTGTCCGCGTTCCAGGTGTGGGTTGTTTCTTCGCCATTTTCGGCTTTGAGATGAAATACTCCAGGCTTGATCATGCTTCAAACGATGAAAGGCCCGTACCATTGCAAGCGCAACTTGCCTTGCTTGTCTAGATGTCTTATCAAGACCATGTCTCCCTCCCGGATGTCTTTCAGGAGTATGTTCTTATCTCACCATGATTTGGTTTTCGGGCGTGATATTTGTCAAGATTCTCTACGCTTTGAGCTTCCCGAGTTCTGCTGTTTCGGCTTCAACATATCTCGCATGTTAGTGGTAGCTGCTATCTCGGTGTGAAATGACCCCAACTTCAGTTCTTCGGTGTCACGGCTTCCTCGCCAGAGAGCAAGCGGATAGGAGTGAAACCTGTAGTTCTTGAGAGCAAAATGTTATGCCCCCATACGGCGGTAACCATCTCGGAAGGCCAATGACCTTTCTTCGCGTTCGAGTGCTTTTGATACTGGCGAGAAGATGAGACCGTTGGCTTTCTCGACGGCTCCATTGCTTTGGGGGTGATTTACCGACACAAAAGTAAGCTTGATGCTTAGTTATTTTGAGAAATTCCTGAACTCAGTAGAATCAAACTGTTTTCCATTATCTATGGTGATATAGGACGGGACTCCAAATCGGCATATGATTTCTTTGCCGAAGTGATCTTCGCTAGAGATTTCGCCTCGATCCATTTGTGAAATATTCTAGGGCCCTTTGTAGCGAATTTCACATTTCACGGGGCGGAGGTAATGGGCGGCGATATCGACCCCCATCTTTGCAGCGGCCAAGTTGGTATGATGGCCTTTGTTGGATTTGCCGGAGTGTTTTGTTTCTTTGCGAACATCCGCGGTTTTTCGCATGTTTTTACCAAGCTGTTTTGCATCTTCGATAGTTTGTTGGCCAATAGAATCCCCGCCTCATGGCTCTATGTGCTATTTCGTGTGGTCCCCTCGTGAGCGCCACATGTTCTGCGTGGATTTCTCGAGAGGTTTTTGCCTTCCTCGATCTTGATACATTTAAGCTTTGGGGCGATGATGCCATCTTTGTATAGATTTCCCCAAATAATGGAGTAATGTTTTGTCCGAGATGCCATTCTTTGTTGTTCGTGCTTGCTTTCGGGCTCATATGTTCCTTGTAGAAAGGAGAAGATGGGTGCCCTCCAATCTTGGCTTGCAATTGCATGGATTGCCCTTGGGGCTTCTTCTTCTTCTTCCCTGATTGCTCTTATCGTTAATTCTTGATAGAATACATCTGGTGGTGTTGGGATTTCCAGCGCTGCTGCTTTTGCTAGCTCATCTGCTTCTCTGTTATCTCCTCTTGGAATGTGCCTTATTGTGAATCGGAGAAGTATTTCGCCATTTTTTTTCTTCTGGCGAAGGGGTATCTTTCTATTACGGGTCTCGGCGGTGTATTCTTTTTCGACCTACCCCTTTATGACCATTGAATCAGAAAGGATAACACATCTTCGCACGCCTAGGGTTCTCAGTTTCCAAAGTGCTAACAACATGGCCTCGTATTTGGTGATGTTGTTGGTGGACGGGAACTTCAATCTCGCTGCATATCGTATGGATGGTCCTATTGGAGGAGTTAAGATGGCTGATATTCTGGCACCTTTGTCGCACCAAGCTCCAACACGATTATCTTGTCGAGTGGTTCTTGAAATTCAGATTATTGTCATGTGCGAAGGTGTTCAGTCCGTGATGAAGTCAGCTATCGCTTGAGACTTGATCGTTGATCTGTGTTCAAAGTCTATTACAAACTATTTCAGCTTAGAAGCCCACTTTCCTATTCTACCAACTGCTTCGCTGTTTCGGAACAGAGATTCCAGAGGCTAGGATGATATGACCCAAATTTTGTGAGCTTAGAAGTAATGCTTCAATTTCCGGGAAGCCATGACTACTGCATAGGCAATTTTCTCTAGCTCCGAATAATTTATCTTCGCTACCGGATAAGGCCCTCGATACATAGTATATCGGAATTGCTTGAGTTTTTGTTCATGCTCTTTTTTCTTCGACCAACACCGCACTTATCGCTCTTTTGGTGATGCGAGATAGAGTAATAGCACTGCCTTTGGAGATGGCTTAGACATGGCCGTTAAGTTTGTTAAGTATTCCTTGAGGTCTTCGAATGCTTTTTGCTGTTCGGGTCCCCACTCGAATTTCGAGTTCTGTTTGAAGGCCCTAAAGAAAGGTAATCCTTTTTCGCTAACCTCGAAATGAATACGCTTAAAAGCTGCTATTCGACCTGTGAGCCCTTGCAATTTCTTTCTGGTGTTTGGGGGTTCCATCTTCATGATCGCAGTAATCTTTTCGCGATTTGCTTCTATTCCCCGTGCCGAAACCAAACATCCCAACATCTTTCCCCTCATTATGCTGAAGATGCATTTGTCTGGGTTGACGCGTAAGCCACTTTTTCTCAGATTGGAAAAAGTTTCTTTTAGGTCTTCGACGTTTCTCTGTTATTACTGATGACCACAATGCCATCTGTGTATGTGACAAGGTTCTTGCTCTTCCTCTGCTCTCTGAACACTTCATCAGACATTCTGGAAAATGTGGGTCCTACATTTCACAGTCCTTCTGGCATACGCTTGAAGCAATAGGTACCTCCTGGGGTGATAAAACTTGTCTTCTCTTCATCTTCCGGGGTCATCCGAATTTGATGATAGCTCGAGAAACAGTCTAGCAAACTCATCCTTTCACACCCCGCTGCGATGTCGATTAGAGTGTCGATTCTCGGCAAAGGGGTATGGGTCTTTCGGACAAGCCTTGTTGAGGTCGGTGAAGTCAACACATTCGCCATTTCTTGGCGTCCTTCGTGCTCGTCTTCTTTTGAACCATTACAACATTTGCTAGCCAATCCGGGTATTGCACGGGTCTAATGACTCCAGCATCTAATAGTCTTTGGACTTCTAGTCTTTGGACTTCTATCTGTAGCTGCCTCGGCCCTTTTCGTCCGAGAGCTTTGCGGAGTTTTTGCTTTTTCGGCTTGGCTGTCTTTTCGACATTTAGACTGTGTTGGGCCAAGGTGCGGCTGACCCCTTTTAAATCTTTGGCCGACCAAGCAAAAACGTCCTTGTTCTCATTGAGAAAATTTAATAATTCTGCCTTCTCTTGGGGTTTTAGCTCTTTGCTTATGATGGTGCATCTGTCTAGACATGCTTCTGTGAGGGGGACTTTTTCTGTTGCTTCGGCTGAGTCCACTCTTAATTCTTTTGCTAGTTCGGTTTCTTTATATTCATCGAGACTTTCTTTGTCCTTCATGGTGTTTGCTACTTCGTTTATCATGCTATAACCAGGTATGGGCCTTTCGTCTATATTTTGTGCTGCCTCTTGATCTCCCCAGATTGTGATGACGCCAAATGGTGAAGGCATCTTCATGCACAAGTTGCTCTGTTTGTTTATCGCGTCGAACTTGCTGATGACGCCGCACCTGAATATTGCTGTGTATGGGTAGTCTATGTTGACAATATCAAAGGTGATCTTTTCGGTTCTCAGCTTTGTTCCCTCCTAGAAGGTTACCATGATGTCCTTCTTGCCGATAGCGTATATTCGCTTTCCTCCAAATCTGAATAGGGCATTGCCTGCAGGTAAAAGGGTTCTTCTATCTAGGCCCATGTTTTCTAAAGCTTTGATGAAGAGGATGTCTGCCGAACTGCCATTGTCTATCAGTATGTTGTGTAAATTGAAATCCGCGACAATAGCCGTTGCTATAAAAGCGTCGGTGTGGGGGAAATCTCGGACCCGAAAGTCATCTTCATCGAAGGAAATTGGGACCAAAGACCAGGCTGGCCTGTTTAATGGTAATCTTGGATTTGCTGTGTGGACTCTCCTGTAATAGTCCTTTCTGGCTCTTTTGTTCTCTTGTTTGAGGTTGGAGCCTCCGGTTATAGCATAAATGTCTCCCCTTGTTTGATGCACTATATTCACTGCTTTGCCTTCGATGTTTCCTTCTGATTTGGACTGATTCGTTGGTGCCTGGCAATCGAAATTAGCCGAGGCTGTAGGCGCTGCCGAGTGTGACTGGGGCTGAGGTGGTTGAGGTGGGGGAAAGTATCCGGGGTTTTGCCATGTGTACTGCTGATGTGCCGATGGTGTGTAACCATACTGATATGGATATGGCGCGAAATGCTGGTTTGACTGAGCTACAGATGGTTGTGCAGTGGCTAGTGAAGATTCTCGGTTGTGAAATACATGTTTAGGAGTCTGACTGCTCTGTGCGGATTCATCTTTCATCTTCTGCTCTTTTGCAATTTGTTCATACTTGCAATCTCTGCTGAAATGACCCACGTTTTCGCCGCAGATGAAACAGTAAGGTATCTTCGGGCCACCTCGGCCTCTGCCTTGGCCTCTACCTCTTTGAGTTTGGCCACCTCGGTTCAAAGGAGGTGGTCTTGCGTTTGGTTGATTTCTATTGCTTGTGTCTAACTCATGATCAGGTGGGGAAGCAGAATCTTCATTTACATTGTTTATGGAGTGAGGGTTCTTTGCTCCTTTTTTACTGTTTTGATTTGAAGAGTTTGGATTGTTCGGGGACTGGTGCTTTACTTCTTTTCGGGCTGCCTTTCTTCTGTTGAGTCCTTCTTCGGATTTTGCAAATTTTCTGATTTGCTCAAAAAGCTCCTTGACTGACTCAGGTTCTTCTCTATCTAGAGTTGATGCACACTGCCCAATTCCCAGACCTTCTATCATGGCGGCGATTACTACCTTGTCGGATACATGAGGAGTTTGTGCCCGAAGTTGCATTATCTTGTCCAGGTACTGGCTGAGAGATTCTCCGTCCTCTTGCTTTAGCTTTAGGAAGTCTCTTGTTGATTTCTTCCTTGACTTAAAACCCTCGAAAGTTGTGGTCAGTTCTTCTTTGAGTTGCTTCCAATTTTTGATTGATCACGGCCGAAGTCCCACATACCATTCATGAGCAATGTCCTCGACTGCCATGATGAGTGATTTCGCTAGTATTGCTGAATTTCCGCCTGCCGAATGCACTGCGGCTTCATAACTTGTGATAAATTTCACGGGGTCGGATTTGCCGTTGAAAGGTGGGAGTCTCAGTTTGTACCCTGGTGGCCATGGGTGCCTTTGAAGTTCGGCCGATAAGGGTGAAGCTAGATCAATCCCCCGATATCATCCTCGAATGTTTCTGGGGAGGTGAAGATCGTCGCCATCTCGGCCTGGGTTCTCGCTCGATCTTGTTGACTTTTCAGATGTTCCTCGGCTTGATGTATCTCCAGAATTAGCCTTGCTTTCTCAACTTTGCATTGCTTGATCTGGTCCTGAGTTATCTCATACCTGCGTTTTGATGCCGCTGCTTGGAGCAATGCATCTCGCCTGGCTCTTAGCTCACGTAATTGAGCCTGACTTTCGCTCAGCTCCTTGAGTGCTCTTGTGCGGGTGACAATATCGTCTTTGGGTTGTTCCTCCAGCTCGTCGTCCTCTTGTCCGCCGTGATCTTCGACTCCCACTTCGGCCAGCCCTTCTAGTCGTGCCGCCCCTTCGGGATCTTCCACCTGCGTCTCGGCGGTAGCGACATTGACATTGTCCCGAACGGCGGCACCTTCGGTGACAGGGTTCTGGCAAGTAGGGTGGGCTGGTCTTGGATGCGCCTTTGACTTGCCTTTCACCAAGGAGACTTCACACAACCACGGTGGGCGCCAATGTTGGTCTACCCCTCCCCGAGGTAGCCCCCGAGGTTGCCGAAATGCAATAATGAAACGAAACGGTGAATACAAAAGGCGAAAACAGGACAGGGCGATTTGTATTAATTTTTCATCCGTCCTTACAATGCCCTGTACGGGGGTATTTATAGCTGCCCGTAGGCTTTTACATTCCTGTTATGCCCTCCTACCTACCCGGTGTCCCAGAATATTCCCCGGGACGGAGGGCCTCACGGTCTTTTTACGGCCTCTAGTCCAACCGCCCCTGCTGAGGGGACCACCGGACGACTGCGGTGCTGCCTTCTCCCGCACTGCAAGGTAACAACACAGGAGAAGTTCGATAAACACAACCGGCTTTATTTCGGAAAGATGAAACCGAAGGATATCTCCGACGTTTTAGGGCATCCGAAGATATGCCTCACGGGATTTCGTGGTACAAGACGCCCTAAACGCCCTTGGCCTGAAACGGATTCGCCCGAGGACATCTTCGGGCCCCAAAGATGTCTTCGGCCCATTGCTACTCGCTCAATCCTAGGGTCAGAGCCACACGTCATTATTCGAATTCATATCTCGTCATCGACGTTCTGGGAGCCTCGAAGATGACCCCGGATTTCAAAGACGCTCCTGGTCCCCAAAGATGACTTCGTCTTCCGAAGATCACTTCGGGCACCGAAAAACGCCACTAGGTTTAAATACTATCCGTGTCTCCGAAGACAGCTTCGGGCGAGACTACACGTCCGAGGTCCGCCAAGGTGAGGGGGGTCGGCAGCCCCTTGCTCTCCCCCCCAACACCATTTGCCTTTTGCAGTCCTCCTCGAATAGTATTCATGATGTTGTTAATCGTTGAATGCATTTGGTTTAGAGAAACAAAATAGTTACAACGTTGCATTATTCAGGTGGGTCTAGGAGGCTGAGCACGCGCGAGACTGGAGAGGCACTAAATGGCTCAAGGTGTCATTCGCTGGGTCGACATTCTCATCAATTTCCCAACATATCGTGGATGGTGCGTGATCACACTCGTTTATTGTTCTTGTCGCTGCATTTATATTTTTTCTCAAACCGTGTGAAACACGGATTGCTGCTCAAACTATCGTTCAGCCTACCGCCATGACTGGTAGAACGAGAAGCAGAAAAAATCCAAAATTCTGGCGGAACTTTTAGAACTTTGTGGAATTTTGACATCATTTTAAAAATTAAATGAATCTTGTCCAAATGAAAAAAGAGAATACCGTTATATATATATTTACTCGAAGTCACTCGTAGGACAAAAATCAACGTGAATTATGAAATAATCTTGGTCCGAACCTTGAGATCACCTGACAAGCTATCTTAAGTTAGAGTATTGACACCTCAAATGCCTTGAAACACATGCCATTTATATGTATGCCATTATAAAAGTCATATTTCTAAGATCTACCACTACTACTTGTCGTATATGAACAATGCCACTATGTACATTTCCACATGCAGGCGTATGTACAAATGCATACTTATCTTATCGCCGAAATAACAATTGACGCCGAATCAGGCCACACACCAGCAAGGGCTAGTACGCCCAAGGTCGCACATGCCCTAGATCACAGCAATTCGTAGTAAATAAACAAGACCGACTAGCAAGCAGAACAGGCTAATTCAACGCCCGTTCTACACCTGGTAAACTCCTGAACACCTTGCAGGAAGACCCGATGGGGAGGGGCGCAACGAGGTTGTCCTATGTGCTGGCAAGGCAACATATAATGCCGACAAATGTCCTCGTGAGACATGACGAACAGCAAGGATAGAGAGTTATGAATAAAGGGTAGTAGATGATGTGTTTTTTTATGATTGGAAGTTGGATTCCTCAATAAGTCATGATTCGGGGCGATCTTATCTGAGCAGGAAACATCTTCAAGTTCACTACTACGACCAAAAATAGGTCTAGACCGATATTGACTCAGTCTCGTCTCGAAACAGGGAAACAAGCCTTACCGGTTTTGGAAACCGGCCTAGCCCATTACTCTTGTTAGCACATTTATTGATGTCAACGTAGTATGCCTACTACCGGTGCTGCCCCATCGTGAAAGCCCTCTCATCACCCCTCCACAGTCCTCTAGTTCCAAGGAGGGGGGCTCATCCGGCGTTGGCGCTCGAACCTGGGAGCATGATGAAGTGCGTGCCGCCGCTGAGACAGTCCGGCGAGAGGCTGACAAGGTGGGCACGGCATTGGGTGCGGTGCATTTTGTGCTGGAGGGAGCGCAGAAGGATGCCACCGCTATGAGGGGGAGTGACCAACGAGTCACAAGCAGAGACGGAAGGTGAGTGCAGTAGCGCCCCCATTTGACACCATGATAAGATGGTTTGCAAAGGCTCTGCTCTGATGAATCATTGTTTGTTGCCCTGCGGACAATACTGGAGGTGGAGCACGGGGACGCGTGGCGCATAATGGTGGATGCTTGGGAGGCGACGCGTGCCTGTGATGCCGCTGATTAGAGGGCCCAGGTGCTGTGGGGGTTCCTCATGGATCGATCTTCATTGCGCCAAGCTCCCCACATGGTGGCTCTTGAGGCCCGCAACGCAGCGTTCTCCATAGAGATGCGGGATAGTTCCGCCATCATGGAGGGACATCTATACTCCATGCCAGATCCTCTCCAACAGGTGGTGACCGACGGCATCTGCCAGAGGGCCATTACCCAGCTTTGGTTCCCCGAGGTGGCAGGCATTCATGGGGACAAGCTCTAGTTCCCTGCAGGGTCCTTCCAATTGGAGGTCGAGGCATTGGTGCAGAGTCTCGTGACCCATGACCTTGGAGGCGGTGGACATGGAGATGATTCTCCAGGTCGCCTTCGATGAGGATGAATCTCTGTAAATAGGCACCATTGCTTCTAAAATAATGAATTTTGCTAAAACTTTTGTTAAGTTGAGCATTGCTTTTCAGTTTCCTCATTTCTTCATTTTAGCTAGGAGTCTTCTTGTCGTTCGAGGTTTTCTGAACCCTTATGAGTTTTAGTTGTAACCTCGTTGGCCGCGGTCAATTCTGATTGGCACTTAGGCATAGGTGTTTGCTCAGGCAAGGGTCAGGGGTGCGCGAATAGGTCATGGTGGCACCAACCTAAGATGGTGGAATGAGCACACACATGTTGGGTGGTTTTGATAGATTCAGCTCAGGCAAAAACAAACCATAGATGTACATGTAGGAATCCCCTAAGCACTATATTGCTCTTGAGTTGGCTGACCACAACGGATGGCTTATAGGAGAGCATTACAAAAGCAATGCAGTCAAAAAGATTGCAAAAAATAAAGGAAACTTAAGGGTTTAAGCAACATAGCTTTCGATAGGTATCCCAATGTCGTGGCTTACACTATGGACCAGACTCCTTGACCTACCAGTACCATGGTGCTACATCTACTATTTTTGGCAAGGGCCTTCTTCTGGCATTAGGAGCAGTTGATGCTTGCCTCCGCTAGGTTTTGTCCTTCTGTGGAGTGTAACGCCGTGGCAAAGGGCTTGGCTGAGCATGGGTTGCTTGTAGTATCTCCTAAGGTCTGGTTGGATCTTGCTTGGGCTAGTGGCATTGTCGTCGTGACTCTCTTCGTTTGCATGGTCGGTGGTGGTTGTGATTGCGGCTGTGAGGGAGACACATTCCTTATCACAGAGGTAGGCTCAATAGTAGCTAGCACTTATGGTGATGACTCCATTAAGGCTGGGCATCTTGAGCTTTAAATAGGTGTAATTTGGAACAACCATGAACTTTGCGCAGCATGTCTGCCAAGCAAGTCATGGTACGTATTTGTGACGTCCACCATCTTGAGGGTGAGTAGATCCTTGCGGAAATTGTTTGGCTCATTAAAGGTCATGTGGAGCTGAATTCACTCGAGGGGTACCATCTACTTGCTCAAAATGACCCTGTAAAATGGCAGTCCGCTAGGACATAGGCTGCTCTCTTTGGCATTTTCAGCTTTTCTAGGCTGTCGGCATAGAGGATGTTGAGTCTGCTGCCATCATCCATAAGGACTTTGGTGACGCACACCTTGCATAACATGAGCGGGAACTAACTAGGGCATGGCTGATTGCAAGGTTGGTTGCCTCAATCGAAGGTTATAGCCTCCTTGGGCCATCGCAGGCGCATTGCACCACCAGGGCTATGACGAGACTCATAGGCATGAGGTCCACTAAAGATCATGAGACACTCCTTGGCATTGGGGAAATTGGTGTTGTCATCCTTCCCCTCATGACCCTCCCCTCATCAACCTTCTGTGGCATCTTCTAGGCCTTGCCGTTGTTGTGGTCGAGATTTCCCTTAACGTAGCTTCTCACCTTAGCCCCTAAGCAGGTGTTTAGGCTGGCCACCATGGAATGGACACATCTCCTCACGTGCCTTCTCAAAGTGCTTTCGAGCATTGGTGTTGGCGTTTCTTAACACAAACGAGAAAGAGTTCGCAAGCGCGCGGAAATGCCATTGTAGCTTTCACCCGAAGTATTCAGGTATCGTATTTTCCACGAGGGGAAGGCATGGTGTAAAAGTCTCTAATATGAACATGGACAGGATAACACGACTATGCAATAGACCACAATCCATAATAGGGATAAACTAAATGGTAAGATAACTTGACACACACACTTGAATCAATCTCAAGGATAAAGGTAAATAAAAGAATGAAAGAATAAATCTAACAAGGAGCAGGCATATCCTAAATAGCTATGTTTGGACGGTAGATATACATACATGCTTTTGTAATGTTAGAGATTCTAAGTTGAGTTAGTCATGGTTGCTATTTTCTTACTTCGACCACGGAGCGCACCCAGTGCATAAGCGATACCGGCATAGCATCTACTCCATACGAGATGTGGGGATTACAAGGGCGGCGAGGGGCTGTCACCACCTGCCGCCTACCACCTTGTCAAATCAGTATATGGACCGCCCCGAAGGTAACCTCTAGCTTAGACACCACGTCTACGCTATGGCCACTACTCTAGCGTGTCGACAAGGCTTACCCGGCCCCCGGGGTCCTTCTACTAGAGCACCCGCCGAGGGCGGGCAGCTTAACCTATAAACCAATAGCAACTAAGACCAATTCAAAGTAGAACTCAACATCTCAACTTAGCTCTTGGTCTAAACATGTATATATGATAGGTTAAGCACAAAGTCCCATATGGCAAGGTCATGTCATAAGGACTATACTCTAGTTCATAGCTATATTGATAAATGAAGAACAAGAACAATATGAAGAACATAGTATTGACCAACATAAAGGAATTATATTGATTATACAGTAGCTCCAAGAAGATCTTGATCTTCTACATGTTTCCCAAACTCCTAATACTAAAGGAAGAAGTAACAAATGAAGGAGAGAGATCCTTGTGTGTTGTGTGTGTGTGTGTTACAAGTGAGGAGTGCCTCTCTTTATATAGTGGAGAGGAGGAGGGAATGGAGGGCTCTCCTTGCTTTGAGGTGTTCTTGGCGGGAACGAAACCTTGCACCGCATGCAACCGCCCAGTGAAAACCGCTCCAAACCGCCGGAGAAAGGGCGGGAACAGGCGAAAATTTGCGCCCGACCGCCGCGGTCTTGGCCGCCGCCACGAAATTTGGAGCCTCCCGGCCCCGGCTTTCTCTGTTGCGCATTTTGTCCTTCAAATGTTGGGCCTATGATGGTGCATGGGCCAAATTGTGCGCGGAGTTTGGTCCTCTTGATAGATCCACTCCTTGGCGTCTTTTATTCAATACGCTTTCTAATTTATTTGACGACTTTGTACTGTTTCCACTCTTATACCGCAAAACATAATTTCTACGAATACAAGTGGAACTAGGTTAGAAGTAAAAGGTATATGTAACATAAGTTTGCCCCTTTCTCATGAATTGGATAAGGGTTGGCGGTATAATATACTTTCGATAATGACCGCCAACAAGTCCCCAAGCTCAACCTTTGCTCGTCCCGAGCAAATAGCTAAGTGTTTGGTTGTTGATCGGGGAGTTGCTACAATGCCGATATATTTCAAAATGTACCATGCTCATAATAAAGTATTCTTCCGTTGTTTAAATAAATTGGCATTTTTATCTATCCTTGTTTACTTAAATCATATGGGGCTTATAACATTCTCCAAACTCTTGGGTTATTGCAAGATAGAACGGTTTTCATAGAAACACTAGTCATTCATTCTTTGATTGATCATTCATGCGGAGATTTTCGTATTGATTCCTTAAATCATCTCGTGTGTGCAAACCATAAGGAGAAACAAGTCATAAGCCTTGATCAAGATGTGCAAGTGAAATTTTATTTCTTTTTGATAAGGTATGGGCTAGCTCTTATTTCTTTTTTAGAGAAGTGGGCTCTACTCGCCCTCGGACACTTGTCCATTATTCTTTCTCTCTTCTTCTTTTTTTTTTTTTAGAGGCGGGTATCGAAGTACCCATTATTTTTATTTTTTCGGACACACGTCCATTTTTTTTTTCTAGCTTAGCCCATAACCTATCAATGTGAAAGTGAATCTTGATCAAAAGCGTATGACAGGTGTCTCACATAGGCTATCATGAGAATTTTAATCATTAAGGAATTTTGGAAATTATTCTCGAATGATGAATCTCTTTTTTAGAACAAAATCATAGTAGATTCTATTTTTACCATATCATATCCGGCAATAGCTTAGAGAAGAATCATGTGTTTGCATACCCACAAATCATTAAGTTTTAGGACAAGACAAGTTAAGCCAATAAACTTTAAACATTGGGGAATACAATGTTATGAACTAGGTGCAAATTGAACTATAGACGAGCAACTATTCATCATTTCAACTTCAGAGAAATTAAGCATCCTTATACTACATATTGGAGTGGAATCATATTTTTGTTCTTTTCATTTTTTTAAAAAAAATACATAGTTCACTATAACGATAAAATAAATTAAAATGATGAAGGATAACTAAATGTAAGAAAAGAATTTTAATTTAAATAAAAAGAATCATAAATATTATTACCGACTTACCTTCCTTGAGGAGTACCGCTAGTTGGCGCACGCCATAGTTTGATTTGTGGATTGTGGCCTCTCTTGAGCGCGCTAGGAGACTCCCCCAAGCTTGTCTTTGGATGTCATCAAAATAACAGGACAAGAAATACTTTGGTTGAAAGGTTTATTTTTTTTTATTATTTTTTTTTTTTGGTTGGTTCACTAAACAAGATTTCATCTCCATTTTCATCTCAAGGACTTGCCCTTATAAATTTGACAAATTCCTGCATGGATTAGTCCATATGATCAACCAAAATCTATACTAGCAGCTTTTAGTTCAATAATCAAACTCGACTCCATGTCTAATTCGATTAAGGAAGACCTCTTTGACCTAAGCACCACGCTTAATTCAAAAAAAATCTATAGAAACATGATCTTAACCTCTAAACTAAACACCTTGCTTAATTTAGGAGATATATGATCAGTTTCTAAACCAAAATATCTTTGGCCTAGACAAAGGAAGCATGGAAAGATAACAAGATTCATCCAATGGAAAAGAAGACTTTGAATGGTGAACAAGATGATTTTTTTTTTTTTTGCAAGGTAATGAACAAACATGAAAGTGTAGGTTTCACATTACCTTGTTATGGTCCTCCCCCAAGCTAGCTCAAACTTCGATGGATCGGGGTTGTACCCCGTGCTTTCTTGGCCTTACCTACATGGTTAGTGTATGATAGATTCACGAAAGTGGACTTACCATCCTTCATGATTTCCTCGGTTCCAAAACGTATGCGAGGAGGGAGCGATTGAGCAAGCTTGGTTTTTTTTATTATCAAAGGAGGACAACTTCTCCAACTTTTCATACTCAAACAAGGCTAAGATAAATATGTAAGGTACAGTCTAGCCTTGTTTTTATCTCCTTCATAAAGTAGCTCTATTTATTTATGAAGTCAGCCACAGGTTCATTAATCAAACTTCAACGCCATGTCAAAATTTGATTAAAGGTCATTTTAACCAAAGCACCATGCTTGATTTAAAAGACCTATGTATGTACCACATGTGCTCATGTAAGTGCATCCAAACCCGGATCATGTTTCATGAACAAAGGAAACAAGAATCTTTTTATGGAGACAAAAGTAAGAAAAATGATTTGGTGAATAATTACCTTTGCTTACCCGAGTGTGTATATGTAGCATCATTAAACTTTTTGTGGCAATAGCTTGATTGTCCACCTCGGGCGGGCCACAAGGCTTGATCGATCATCATTCACAATTTATGATTGAATTGTGAGTGATGAGTGTAGTCGTTCGATCATATAAGATGATCATGCTTTCTCTTGACGATGACTTTCTCTCCATCCGCATAGAGTTAGTGTGTATACATATATACTTATCTATGAGATAGTAGGGTGGGCTCGTGATGATATATTTTTTTATATTTTTTTTTTTTTTTAGCAAGGCAAGATTAACATCAATTTTTTTCTTTTTTTTTTTTTCGAGTTGATGTTGCTCCACGCCCTCAAGCATGATATGTCCTATGGTCTTCTTGATCTTAACCTGAAATGGTTAGTGACAAGCATACCCGAAAAGTGCATACCAACTTGAAAACATGCCCTTGCTTTTTATTAGTAGGATTTTTTTTTTCAATATAAACCTGTCATGAACAATGGTTACTACACATGCATATCATCATGAACATGTTCTAGTAGATCATTCCTTTAACCAATGCCTTCCCGGCAACGGCGCTGAGAGAAAGCTTGTTGGCGTTTCTTAACGCATAAACAGAAAGAGTTCGCAAGCGCACGGAAATGCCGCTGTAGCTTTCACCCGGAAGTATTGGGGTATCGTATTTTCCACAGGGAAGGCATGGTGTAAAAGTCTCTAATATGAACATGGACAGGATAACACGACTATGCAATAGACCACAATCCATAATAGGGATAAACTAAATGGTAAGATAACTTGACACACACACTTGAATCAATCTCAAGGATAAAGGTAAATAAAAGAATGAAAGAATAAATCTAACAAGGAGCAGGCATATCCTAAATAGCTATGTTTGGACGGTAGATATACATACATGCTTTTTGTAATGTTAGAGATTCTAAGTTGAGTTAGTCATGGTTGCTATTTTCTTACTTTCGACCACGGAGCGCAGTGCCGCTTAGCGATACGGCATAGCATCTACTCCATACGAGGCGTGGGGATTACAAGGGGCGGACAGGGCTGTCACCACCTGCCGCCTACCACCTCGCCAAAATCGTATATGGACCGCCCGAAGGTAACCTCTAGCTTAGACACCACGTCTACGCTATGGCCACTACTCTAGCGTGTCGACAAGGCTTACCCGTCCCCGGGGTCCTTCTACTAGAGCACCCGCCTCGAGGGCGGGCAGCGAACCTATAAACCAATAGCAACTAAGACCAATTCAAAGTAGAACTCAACATCTCAACTTAGCTCTTGGTCTAAACATGTATATATGATAGGTTAAGCACAAAGTCCCATATGGCAAGATCATGTCATAAGGACTATACTCTAGTTCATAGCTATATTGATAAATGAAGAACAAGAACAATATGAAGAACATAGTATTGACCAACATAAAGGAATTATATTGATTATACCAGTAGCTCCAAGAAGATCTTGATCTTCTACATGTTTCCCAAACTCCTAATACTAAAGGAAGAAGTAACAAATGAAGGGAGAGAGATCCTTGTGTGTTGTGTGTGTGTGTGTGTTACAAGTGAGGAGTGCCCTCTTTATATAGTGGAGAGGAGGAGGGAATGGAGGGCTCTCCTTGCTTCGAGGTGTTCTTGGCGGAACGAAACCTTGCACCGCATGCAACCGCCGAAAGTGAAAACCGCTCAAAACCGCCAGAGAAAGGGCGGGAACAGAGGGCGAAAATTTGCGCCGATCGCCCGAAGGCGCCGGCCGCCGGACTGGGCCTCCCGGCCCCGGCCTTCTCCTGTTGCGCATTTTGTCCTTCAAATGTTGGGCCTATGATGGTGCATGGGCCAAATTGTGCGTGGGGTTTGGTCCTCTTGATTGATCCACTCCTTGGCGTCTTTTATTCAATACGCTTTTCTAATTTATTTGACGACTTTTACCTGTTTCCACTCTTATACCTGCAAAACATAATTTCTACGAATACAAGTGGAACTAGGTTAGAAGTAAAGGTATATGTAACATAAATTTGCCCCTTTCTCATGAATTGGATAAGGGTTGGCGGTATAATATACTCGATAATGACCGCCAACAATTGGCCATTCTCCTTCGCTTGGGGCCATGTGGCTCGCTTGGTCGCTGCAACCATCCCCTCCCTACAGCTCTTGTTGTTGTTCTTCCTTTCTTGTCCCGATGTTGGGAGGACGTGTTGATATATTTCTCTCCAACTTTCCCATGCTTGGGCATAGTGGCCTTGCCCTTTCTATCAAAGTTCGCCAAGATGGCCTTCTCCCCTGTGGCTTACTTGGTGGATGTCCAGCAGCTCCTGCATCATTAGTGGAGCCTTGCTTCCGTGTGTAAGAATGAATGCCTCACATGCAGTGCCACAGGTGAAAGCATTGATGACATCAGCATGATGATGTACAGAACCTCATTGTGCTTGTGGGAGAAATGCTGGATGTATTCTCAAAAGGTTACCCTATTTCTTCCTACAATTGCAAAGACCCTATGAGTTTCGGGGAATGTGTACGTGCCTTGGAAATGCCCCACAAAGGTCATGAGAAGGTCGTCCCAATTATGGATGCAGCTAGCGTCAAGCTATTTGAGCCATGCCCTCGCCGAGCATGATAGGAGTAGTGGGAGGTACTGGACCATGATGCCATCATCTGCCCCTCTGGCACTCATCGTGAGCCAGTAGTCTTCGAGCCAGTGCTTGGGGTCAATCTCACTGTTTCACTTGCTGACATGGCTTATTGGTTGGAAGCCCATGGGTAATGAGCCAGCCATATGCTAGACACCAATTCCTGCAGACCAAAGTGGTCACGGCTCAAGCTTTCTTCTCTTTGATTCGGGCGCAGGTTTGGTGACATGGCTCAGGTGTGATGTCTCGCCTCGAGGGTGTCCCGCACATCCTGATTCTTTCTGGTCCAATCCCACACGGGCGGCCGATGTTGGCCAGGGTGGCCTCACAACTTGCACCATCTTTGGTTGGTTGGAGTTGCTGGTAGAGCAACCACAGCTGCTATTGCTGTGTGGGGCATGGCCATTGGAGCCTTCCCTCTCTGGCTATGGTGCCTAAAGAGACAGGCTCGAGTTGGCTTCATTGCGGCATTGAGATAGCAAACTCTCCCTCTGCTGCTCGAGGGCGATGTCGATAAGGTGCTTGGCTTGCCAAACCTTCTCATAGATATTTGGGTCTGGCATGTCTAGGATGTCATCAAGACGGCACACGGTGGCTCTCATGTTGTGCGTGGGCATGGTAATCAGGGTGCGCCAAGTGCCCTTGCGTCAATGTTGATGTCACGTTGAATGCTACGCGTGAGGGTGTGCATGCTGTTCACTCGTTGACGCTCTGTATCCTCCCACTTCAGCTCAAGCTTGACGCGCTCAACCTTGAGATTGGCCTATCATGCTTTAGCCTCTCTGCTTTCTCTTGGAGGTGTGCATCTTGCCGGGTTGAAGTTATGGCCAAGCGTGCGACTTCGGTATCCTTGATAAGAGGATGTTCCACGTGTAGGAAGAAATATTTGCACCCTGGGTAGAAATTACAGTCTCGTTCGAGTTGTAGTCTGAGTTAGCCCCTGAGAATATCTCGAGGAAGGTACCAACTATTCTGGAAAGGGCTATGCCACATTGTGCCTCCATGCTCATGAGTTGCTCCAGCTTGTTGGAACATGTGTGCGCAACATTCCAGATTCTATATGGGAGATCTAGAAAGGTGAACTAGAAACGAGGGACCATAGCAGCCCTTCTTTGGTGATGATCTGATGGCGAATGTTGGCTAGTGTGTAGAACATCTAGCAACATTCTGTGATGGTGGGGGTTTTAGCCAAAACCAAAGCAGCTCTATGTAGAGAGTACCTCCAAAAGAGCACAGAGAAGATCAACTGGATGGGTCAAGGTTGGGGACTCGTTGTCCTATGATGATATCCCACCGAAGAGGTGGAGCTCGCCACTTCAATCAGCGATATAGGCCAGACTCCCGAAGCTGAAAGCCTGGTCCGGGTGAAGACGCTGCTGGCGGAGACGATGTCACCGGAGAAGCACACGCCACCCTCAGGGGTGATGCCTCCGGCTCCATCGGCGAAGATGGTGTCTTGGTCCATCGAAGAGTGACAATCGCACACGACGCTTCCCTACCTAGTGCACTAATTGTCACAGGTTCGATTCCATGGCAGTAATCTAATCAATTCAACATGAGCCTAGGTGTGAAGTCTTTGGTGTCTTAAGCACTCAAAACACAATAATTTTATCCTAGTTTGGCCGTCTAAGGCCTATGTCCAGCAGTGGTGTTCCTCTTGTTAGGAATGCTCAATTGACTTCTCACAACAAAGAGAGATAGGTGGTAGGAGAGCGCTATGCTACTAATCTTGCATAAGATCTCTAGTCCGATCAATGGCTGATCGATCGGTCCATTGGTCTTGGGTTTGATGAGTCCTAATCCCTTCTATAGGAGCCCATACCTATCCTTATATACTAGAGTTCAATGGGAGTAAAAGCTACATGGTTTTTGGGGGTTCTAGGATTTCGAGTACTAATCTTTGATTGATGCTGGCACCTAGCACCTTCCCACATCCTGTAGTGGTCTCTAGACATCCTCTGCTACATCCTAGAGTTGACTGGGGTGCGGCCAACTACTAATGTTCCTTCCCTGGGTTTGCCTTCTCGTTGCATTCATCTCACGCTAAGGTCCTGGCTAAAACCCTTCCCACTCCCAGCCACACTCATCCCTCCCCATCCCGACATCGGTCTCCCCATCCGACATCGGTCTCCGCTTGCTCCCAGCCCGACGTCGTCAGTCTCCAGCCTGCCGCCCGTCACCCATCCCCGCTCCCCTCCCCATCACGACGCACCCCACTCCCATCCTGGCTCCCCTCCGATCCAGAGCGGCATCAGGCAGGCATGGCGGCGTGAAGCTGCGGCCTCCCTCCCTTGACGGCGCGTGGAGCTACGTGCTCCCTCTCCCTCTCTTGATGGCACGCAGCACATGGAGGGCCGGGCGTTGGCGGCGTGCAGGTCCGGTGGACCGGGCGGTGCGGGCCACGCCCAGATCCGGCTGGCAACGACCACGATCCGTGGGCGGCGGCGCGGAGGTAGGTGAGTTCTTCATCTCCCTCTTCCTCTCTCCATCTCCCTCACTCCTTCCTGACCTCTTTGCTGGTCCTTCCCCTCCCATGGCCAGATCCGGACGCGACGCGGGGAAGGCAACAGCGGCGTAGCGCGACAGGGGCCTGCCTGCCGGCTGGTCCTTCTCCGATGAGGAGGAGGCGGGTCCATCTGGCGGCGGCGGGCTCCAGCATGGCGGATCCAGCGGCACAGGCCCAGATCCATGGCAGCAAGCGGCACTACAGCCCAGCGTGAGTTGGCGTTTGCTGTCCTCACAGAGGTGGCAAGAACCATGAAGACACCGCTGGCTGAAGAAATCAAACAGCTTGCAGCAGAAGAGAGCTACTTTGGCTATTGCAGCTTCTCTGACAACCTGATGCTCCAGGCTTTTGGACAGCTGTACATTAGCTTGTTTGGGTCAGATCCACACATACAGTGGCAGGACCGTGTCTATGACCCTGTCTATGATCGCCAACCTAAATATTCTTCACACTAGAAAGGATCAGAGAAGCTTTGGAAGGGAAAAGGCATCTGCTCCTTGTGGAAAACCTGCATGTTCCCATCTCATTTGACGTGTTGCTTTTGATCATGGGTGAGCGGCGGCCATCCGTATTACTAAACCGGCGGTGGCTCATCTCAACCACTTCCAAAGATGTTTGTGTAAAAAGCAGAGGCCCTAGAGGATTTGATGACTATTTCCTTAATTTAACTCGAGAATATTACTATGCACCCACCTTTTCATGATCTCAGTAAGCAAGATTGGGCTCGGTTGATTAACGAGGCATTATGAGATGCTGCCAGATCCATTTGTATGGCACTCAAGGACAAAGGAGATGAGAAGTTTTGGCTCCAGGTAGCTCAACGTTGCTTGTATTATGGTATCCTCTACCATCCACTGCAAGAAGCTGCTGGAAATAAGGCAAGCAACGCCTCATCTATTACTTCCGATGAGCTCGTTCAGTTTTGGGTGGCTGAGGACCTGCTTTTCTCAACAACAAGGCCGACCAATACACCACCAGCCATTGGCAAGAAACAAAGCAACTACTACATGTCTGCATATGAAGCTGGAAGGGTCGTGATTCAAGCCTTGCAAGAATATTCATTACTGCCAATCTACTCTGTTTCTACCTCAACAGTAAGCACTTCATCCTACCAAGATGTCATCACTGGTGTGTCAAAGTTAGCTGAGGATGTCCCACGTCTCGAAAAAGATGAACTCAATGTTGGGGTTAGTCCCACATCGGCAATCGATGGTGGAGGAGCACAACATATAAGGTGTGGGGCGGTCCTCACCCATCAGGTTAGTATTTTGAGTTGAGTTAGGCCCAAGGCCTGGATATGTTGTGGCTCGGTGGGCCCGTGGGGAGCAGCATAGATGGGCCGGGCCAGCTCCAAGGAACCTAGCGGCACCGGCAAATGGGCGGACCCGGTTCTAACAAGTGGTATCGGGCCGGGTCCAATAAGAACCGAAATAAATCTCGGTGGGATCACACATCGACGAAGACCGCTATGAGCGGGGAGGCCATCATTGATGGGCGTCTTGGCCACACAAAAGTGTGAGCCAACAAAAGTCGGGTCCAATGTGTGACTACAGGGGAGATTGTTGGGGTTAGTCCCACATCGGCAATCGATGGTGGGGGAGCACAACATATAAGGTGGGGCGGTCCTCACCCATCAGGCTAGTCTTTTGAGTTGAGTTAGGCCCAAGGCCTGGATATGTTGTGGCTCGGTGGGCCTATGGGGAGCGGCACAGATGGACCGGGCCAGCTCCAAGGAACCTAGCGGCACCGGCAAATGGGCGGGCCCGGTTCTAACACTCAACACTCAAGTGAAGGGCAACAAACTAAGATGGGTCTCATTTATGAATGATGATGGTAGGCATGTAAGCTGTGATTGGTGGCCGAGGCAAACCAGAGGAGATACAATGATGATGTTAGCTAAACTATGGCATCAGTCCTATGTAATCTTAAGTTCTAGCAGTATACAGTCGGTAGGGGCAGGGTGAGATCATAGGCATGCTTGATCGCGCCCAGGCCCGGTTCGGTCGAAGTCCACATCATGACGCGCTCAGGGCACGAGCGCCGCGGCCGCAGCTTTAAATGGCATGGCGATCTTTGTGTGATCGTGGTGCTTGGGACGGGCAGGTGTATGAGCCCGAGATTGTATCTTAGGATTGATATAAATAAAGAGCAAAGACCGACGGGGGCTGTTGGTTGGTAGCGCCTAAATTATTTCCAGTTTTCGCGTGTGTTTGTTTTGCATCCGTTATCCGCGACCCGCGGTTCTCGCCACGGTGATGCCTGCGCACTGGGCTCGGCGGCGTTGTTCCAAGGCATGCCGTCAAGATCTGTTCCGTCAAGTGGTATCGGAGCCGAGGTTGGTGCCGAGGAGAAGCCTGCGGTGGTGGAGGCGTAGACAAGAAGGCAGGGGAGTGTGACACCGACGAGAAGAAGGCGTTAACCCGATCACTGAAGCCATGGGTGATACGAACAAGGATGCGAAGGAGCGAGCTTGGAATCAAGCGGCCGGCAACCTTGTTTGGCCGATGTTGTCACGTACGAACTATCAAGAGTGGTCCTCACATGTCTAGTGCAACCTTGAAGCTATGCATCTGTGGGACGCACTTGAATCTGACAAGGTGGATCACCGACATGATCGGCTGGCTCTAGGCGCGATGATGCGCGGAGTACCCCAGGAGATGCACTCCATGTTGCTGAACAAGAAGTCAGCAAAGGAGGCTTGGGAGGCCATCAAATCAATGCGCCTCGGGGCAGAACGTGTCAAGGAAGTGAACGCACAGAAGTTGTTGGCGGAGTTTGAGTCAATCTCTTTCAAACCGGGGGAGTCCATTGATGATTTTGCGGTGAGAATTAGCAAGCTCGTGACTGATTTGAAGGGCCTTGGCGAGACAAGCGTAGATGATACTCGGGTGGTGAAGAAGTTCCTCACAGTCGTGCCACAAAAATACAATCAAGTGGCGGTCTCGATTGAGATGTTTAAAGATCTGAAGAAGTTGACCATCGAGGAGCTTGTTGGCTGTCTTCGGGCGGCGGAAGATCGTCTTGAGCCAATAGTTGATGAGGTGAAAGAGAAGGCCAGTAAATTACTCCTTACAGAGGAGGAGTGGGCGGCCAAGAACAAGGCCAAGATGGTGATGAATCAATCCTCATCATCTGGCAAGAAGAATGGTGGTCGTCAGTGGCAGAAGAAAGATAAACCCTGGATGCGTGGCAATGGCGGTGATGCACACGATTCCAGCAACAAGGATCGCGAAGGGACATCCACATCGCAATGGCAGATGTGGGAAGTGCGGCATATAGGGCCACTGGGCCAAGGAGTGTAGAAACAAGAAGGCGCCGAAGGAGGACTAGCAGGAGGCAGCACATCATGCTGCGGCTGATGTCGAAAACGGTGCACTGATGGTGGCACGTGTGTGCAATCTGGTGTGGAACACAGGTGCACGTGTGTTCCTGAATCAGGAACATGTGTTCCCATCGTCCTACAACACAGGAGCTTGGGTACTTGATACTAGTGCCACAAATCATATGACAGGGTGCCGGGAGTCACTAGCAATCCTGGATGAATCGATCCGGGGAGCTGTTCGTTTTGGTGACGGGTCCAAGGTGGAGATTTGTGGTGTGGGTGCAGTCACATTTCCTGGGAAGAATCAGGAGCACCGAATGCTGACGGAGGTATACTATATTCCTTCCCTGAAGTGTAACATTGTCAGCCTGGGACAATTGGAGGAAGGAGGTTGTCGCGTCGAGATCGACCACGGTGTCATGGAGGTGTTCGAGCGACGCTTGACTCCGGAGCAGAAGTGTGCTATCATGATTCGTGCTGAAAGAAGGAATCGCCTGTACTTGATGAAGGTGAAGCTGGCCGCCCAATCTATTTGATGACAAAGCTAGATGAGGCGTGCATGGCTGTGGCATCGCAGGTACGCCAATTGAATTTCAGGTCGCTGTGGGAGCTTGGGTCCAAGGAGATGGTGGACGGACTGTCGGTGATTCGTCGGCAAGAACAAGTCTGTGATGGCTGCGCCTTGGGCAAGCAGCACCGCAGACCGTTCCCTTAGGCTTTGTCAAACCGTGCGTCGGGTGGACTGGACTTAGTCCATGCCGACCTATGTGGTCAAGTGAATCCACCCACCCCATGTGGCAAGTCATATTTCTTGCTGATCGTCGACGACTACAGTCGGTATATGTGGATCGAGCTGCTGGCCACAAAGGATGAGGCGTTGAAGGTGTTTGCCAAGTTCAAGAAGGCAGCAGAGCTAGAGTCTGGGCACAAGCTGAAAGCGTGCCCCGACGGATCGTGGGTGGTGAGTTCAATTCTGGCGTGTTCATGATTTTCTGTGTAGAGCATGGTGTCAAGCACAACACAACCATGCCGCACTCACCACAACAGAATGGCGTTGTTGAACGGTGGAATCAGAGCGTCATGGAGATGGCTCGGTGTCTGCTAAAGAGCATGTGTGTTCCTGCACAGTTCTGGGGTGAGGCTGTATTGGTGGCCGTGTACCTGTTGAATCGATCACTGACAAAGAGCCTGAACGGCAAGACATCGTGATGAAGCCTGGTATGGCAGGAAGCCTACGGTGAAGCATCTACGCACATTCGGGTGTGTGGCATATGCGAAGAAGACAGGGCCTGGGGTGACCAAGCTGTCAGATCGATCGGTTCCTGGTGTTTTCCTAGGCTATGAATCGGGAACGAAGGGCTACAGGGTCTATGATCCTGTGAAAGGAAGACTAATGATCTCATGAGATGTCATCTTTGATGAGAAAAAGCAATGGAATTGGGGGGAGAAAACAGCAGTCAAGGTGATGCAGTTCCTGAAACTTTCAGTGTTCAGTGTCTTGATGACGACGCTGTGGCAGAACCTGAAGACGGCACGGTTAACCCTGCTGATTCAATTCCACTGGATGGGGTGATGATCTCACACCTCCACACACACCGATGCATGCTCAGCCGGTGGCATGGGCAACACCACCCATGGGTGGCTCGGTCGACTCTGAAGGAGTGCCGCTGCGATACAGAATGCTGCCTGACCTGCTCGAGTCAACAGAGGAGGTGTAGGGGCTTGAATATAGTGGATTGTGTCTTGTGGCAGCAGAAGAACCAAGCAACATTGATGATGCTATGTCTCAGGAGTGTTGGAGACAGGCAATGCAGCTGGAGATGCAGGTGATTGAGGAGAACAGAACATGGATCGCAACTAATCTGCCAGCGAAGCAATAGGCTATAGGCCTCAAATGGGTCTTCAAAGTTAAGAAGGACCCAGATGGCAACATTGTCAAGTATAAGGCACGCTTGGTAGCTAAAGGCTACTCTCAACGTCAAGGAATAGACTTTGACGAGGTTTTTGCTCCGGTGGCCCGGATTGAGACTGTACGAGTCCTGCTAGCTTTAGCAGCACATGGTGGATGGCAAGTTCATCATATGGATGTGAAATCAGCATTCTTGAATGGTGACTTCTGAAATGGTGTTTGTGCAGCAGCCTCCAGGTTTTGTAGTGGGTAGAGTGGGGCAGGTGTTGAGGTTGAAGAAGGCACTCTATGGCCTCCGACAAGCACCAAGAGCGTGGAATGCAAAAACTTGACAAGGAATTACTTGCTCTCGGCTTCGAGAGGAGCAAGTTGGAACACGCCATGTACAGAAGAAGCAATAAGACCTCTTTCCTTCTTGTGGGAGTTTATGTGGATGATCTAATTATCTCAGGGCCGAGTATTGACGAGATCAAGAGGTTTAAGGCTGAGAAGATGAAGAAATTCAAGATGAGTGACTTGGGACTTCTAAGCTATTACCTAGGCATTGAGGTGAAGCAAGGAAGGGATGGCATCACTCTGAGTCAAAGTGCATATGCACTGAAAATTCTGGAGAAGGCAGGCATGGCTAACTGCAACTCCTGTGATACATCTATGGAGTGTAGATTGAAGCTTAGCAAGAGGAAGGAAGGTGATGCTGTTGATCCAAACGATTATAGAAGCATTATTGGCAGTCTCTGGTATCTTGTGAACACACGACCGGATCTGGCCTACTCGGTCGGAGTTGTAAGCAGGCATATGGAGGCACCAGGCAAGGAGCATTGGGCTGTGGTGAAACACATATTGAGATCTCTAAAAGGGTACAAGTGCTTATGGCTGCAAGTATGAAAAGGGGACTGAGCTCAAACCAATTCTACTTGGGTACAGCAACAGTGATTTTGTAGGAGATATGGATGATAGGAAGAGCACCACGGGTGTTGCATATTTCCTGGGCAGCAGCATTGTGACTTAGGCATCACAGAAGCAGAGAATTGTGGCTTTGTCTTCGTGTGAAGCTGAGTATGTGGCAGCCGCAGCTGCTGCGTGACAAGGAATTTGGCTAAGCCGACTGATTGCAGATATGCTGGGAATGAAGGAGGCGACGGTGAAGCTACTCATGGACAACATGTCCGCAATCGCTCTCAACAAGAATCCGGTGAATCACGATCGAAGCAAGCATATAGATACAAGGTATCACTTCATTCGTGAATGCATCGAGTATGGTAAGGTGGAGGTGGAACATGTCGGGACAGCGAATCAGCTGGCTGATATCTTCACCTGTGAGGTTTATTGAATTAAGGAGTGCTCTGGGAGTCGTCATGATGCAATAGGTTTAGGGGGTGATTTGTTAGCTAAACTATGGCATCAGTCCTATGTAATCTTAAGTTCTAGCAATATACGAGTCGGTAGGGACAGGATGAGATCATAGGCGTGCTTGATCGTGCCCAGGCCCTGTTTGGTCGACTCCGCGTCATGACGTGCTCAGCGCACATAGCGCGTGCCGCAGCGAAATGACATGGTGATCTTTGTGCGATCGTGGCGCGGGACGGGCAGGCGCATGAGCCCGGATTGTATCTTAGGATTGATATAAATAAAGAGCAAAGACCGAGGGGGCTGTTGGTTGGCAGCGCCTAAATTATTTCCAGTTTTCACGTGTGTTTGTTTTGCATCTGTTATCTGAGATCTTGTGTTCTCGCCACGGTGAGTGTGCCACTCCATCGCCGGCATTGTTCCAAGGCACGCCGTCAAGATCTGTTCCGTCAGATGACAACGCTTATCTTGAGAGCCTGCTCAAATATATCAGCATTTCCTCTCGATAAACTGTTCACCCCACACATCCGTGTCCTTGATTTGTCCTACACACCTATAAATTCACTTCCTCTATCGTTTTTCAATCTACTTAATCTCTACTTGCTCTCGCTCAGAGGCTGCTTCTGTCATTTTAAACTTTTGCTGCCTGTGATGCCCAATGATACCTGTGATGCCTATGAATTAATTGAGCTTATATGCCTGCCTGTGATGCGAATTTGGAAATCCAAAGGATAACTGAGCTTATATATATGCCTATGATGCCTATGACTTTTGTTCATGCTTATGAATTGGTGCACTACTGAATCTACTTATGTACTACTATCATGAACTGAGCATTGACATACATGAAATCCAAAGGATAACTGTCGATGTATCCTGGCGGCTCACCAATACGGAATAGGAAAAGTAGGACATTGGATTTGTTTCTTGATCTTTCCTCAGCACGGAAGGGCCGTGATCTTTGACTCACTAGCGCACTAAAACCCGCACGGCTACAGGCACTTTGAAAGCTGCTTAAAATTGTAAGTGATGAACTATTTATACAATTACTAGAGTCGAATATCATCGTTGACAATAGTGCATTTCGTACAGCGCTTACAAGGAGTAGTTTTGAAGGATCCAGACTGCTATGATCAAGATCCCGTATGTAAGGACGCAATGGAAATAAAATCAAAATCAGGTGAAATTTCCCGATACATTATATGAAAACCTAATTTTTCTTACTACGACTTTGCCTATTGCTTCTATATTACTACTAACATTGGTTTATTGTGTGCAAAGGCCTCAAACAACCATATGGAACAAACTTGTGTGGTTTCTTCATTTGTGAGTACCCGAGGGCTTGCTGAAAGTACTCCGACTGCTACCGACAGCTCCTCCGCGTGGACTCCAGCACTGGTGCGGGGGGTGGTAGAAAAGGCAACCGTTGAGATGCGATTCAGGCGACAGTAGGGAGACATATGTAAGTTTGTCTTAGACCAAGTAGTGCATGAAGAACAGCCTTTCTTTTTTGGAGGATAGTGAGTTGGGGCTGCTTCGAGTTCGAGGACCTAAGGAAATGGAGCACCAGGATAGAGCTTTTAAAGATTACCTTCATGCAAATCAACTTTTAGCTCGCATATCATCATATATATATATATATGGATGTAGCTCGTACTTTGTTGGATATGCATGAATGGATCGATGAAAAACATGTATGGATACTTGAACGGATCGATGTATATATATGTATGATATATATTTGAGTATTTGTGGTGCTTATATATATATATATATATATATATATGGATTGTAGCAAATGTATATATATATATATGGATATGTATTGGCATTTTATTTTTTTTTTTAAAAAAATTAATCCGTGGCGGGCAACATAACACGCCCGCCGCGGTAAATGCATTAACCGTGGCGGGCGACTTAAGCCGACCGCCATGCATAATGAGATTATCCGTGGCGGGCGCCTTAAGATGCTGCCACGGATAATCTCATTATGCATGGCGGGCACAGCCTTCGCCACGCGAAAGGCCACAATTAACCGTGACCTCCGGGGGGTGACGGGCGGTCGCGCCGCCACACAAAACGCCCGCCACGCAAAAAAATTCGTTACTAGTGTTGTAACGGTTAATGTACTCTGTTTTGTAATTTTATTTGTTGTAGTTTCATTTATTACTCGTGGTGCTTAATGTTATTTTCTCATTTTGTCCTTGTTTGGTTGGCTAGGGATCATAAATTCATTTATTACTCGTGGTGCTGAGTTATTGAAGGACCGGAAAGGCGACTAGAGGGGGTGAGTAGATGCCTCAAAAATTTCTTTGAAATCTCAAGTCCTCGGCTCTCACGCCCCTCAAGATGGATCAAGCAAAGTCACAGAAGATGCTTAAGGACTTGAACAAGCAAGACAATCAGTGAACAGTGCGAGGGCGAAAATCAGAAATCGGACCCTGCGAAACAGAGTTTCTGACCTTGACCGAAAAACCTTCGGCAGACTGTCCACACAGAGGGCCCGGACTGTCCGGGCGCACGCCTTGACAGTGAACAGCCAAGTGTGGACTGTCCGCACTCAGGAAGCCAGACTGTCCACAAGCTGAGGATCGGACTGTCCACGGGAAAAATGCTATAGACACAGACTATCCGCTCGAACTTGACCCCAGGGGTGGACTGTCCGCGGTTCTGCAACGGACTGTCCGCCGGTCAGTTTCCAAAAACCAAACCGATGAGAAAACTTGCTAGACTTGGCTGGCCAGACAACGGGCGGACTGTCCGCACTCAAGGCCAGACTGTCCACAGGCAAAAATCCAAAAAACAAACTTCTGCTGGAGCCGCTGGACTCACTTTCGGTACAGGTCAGGACTGTCCGCACTTAGCACATCAGCAGGCAGAAGAACACAGCAGAGAGCTCGGGTTCGAACCATGAACGGCAGACTATCCGCGAGATAGGGGCGGACTGTCCGCATCCTCCTGAACAACAAGAACAGCTCACGAATCCCTGGCGATTTTTGAAATCCTTCACACCAATTAGCCAAGAAGTCTCCCAAATTGAAACCTCAGGTCACAAAAATTAAGTCTAGATGATCTAGGCATGTAGGTGACCAAATCCCCCAAGAAAAATCAGTTCCTTACGAAGTGAATCAACGGCAAAATCAAATCACAGAGAAAAACAAATTACTTGGCACAAGAACACAAAGTTGCTTGAATCCGTGGACACAAGTGGATTCAACCAAATTCCTCCGTGAATTACTTAGTTACTTGGTCATGATCGAATCAACGCAACAAGAATCACTCAAAACGATCCACAAGCAATGAAATCAAGATCAAGAAAGGATGAGCACAAAGAACACGATGAACTCGAATCAAGACGCCATGAATCGACACAAGTGACAAAAGCGCGGAGGGCATGCGCACACTAAGGGGTGCGCTTCCTACTTAGATCTCTGCAAAGTTTACAGACAACCTCTCACACTCAGAAAAGCAGACTAGAGATCAGGAAACCCTAGCAATGGAAAACTGCAAATGGAGGCAAGACTGGGGGAAGGGACTGCCTTGATACATATAGCCCGAGTCCGTGACTTGGCTAAAGACTACTCTACCCCTAATGATGCTTGGGCTCTACCATATCACCGGGGCAATAAGGTATTTCCTGAAGCTCATATGATCCAACGGCCACCACGCCTTCTCACCGTGGTAGCTTCGCTCGACATAAACTCCCGATCTGCCGCCACATGTCATCCTTTTTTGCCATCGGAACCTCCTAGGTTTTGAGGCACAAACCCAGGAAACCCGCACCGATGGTTTTGAGGCCCAAACCACCAAACCGTCCACTGTTGGTTTTGAGGCCAAAACCAACAAACCCAGAAACCCGCATCGCACCCCCCCCGACTCATGTCACCGCCTTCTTCGACCGCCCCAAGCCACCAAGTCTTCTAAGCTGCCCTTCGACTTGCACGCCGCCGCCTTGATCTCCGACTTCGTCGTCGCGGTCACCCACATGTCCTCGCGCTTTGTCGGTCCCAAGTGTCAGCCACCACGGCTAGCCACGAATGTTCGACCCTCGGACCAAGTTCCACGTCCACCCTTCATCGCCAGGGTCCATCGGCGCACGACGCGTCCTCCTTGTCCTTCACTCCACCATTAGCTACAATTTTCGAGCTCCACACCGCACAACACAAGCCGAGAGACAACATCAACCGACACACCGTGTGCGCGTGGTAAGTGTAACCGTAAGCAAAGAAAGAAAAAGAAAGATAGAATGAAAATGTCAAGTGTTGAACAATCACTCATCACAACAAGCGAACACAAAATTGTTATAATCAACCACATGTTACCGTAGTTATGAACAAGTATACTATCGCATTTCATGTAGATAATGGATCCCCCGCCTCAAGCTTTTTTGGTATAAATTATATGCACACAATAAAGATAAAAAGAAATCATGGCACAGCGCCTGAGATAGAAAAACTTTATAGCACTTCACAAAAAGATGAACTCCTAATTTTAAAATATCAAGCCCAAAGGAACATTAGGTGAATATAACTAAGCGTTTACCCAATCCACTTCACAATCAAGAGCACTTAGAAACTAGCTAGACTAGGAGACAACTACGGCTTTCTAATTCTAACCTCGATAAACTTCAATTTATTTATTCTATCATGGATGCTAATCCTTAATAAAGTTAGGAAAAATTACTTTACTAAAAACGAGACAAAGCCTCTACCGATTTCACTTCTTGAGGAAGTGGGCTACGGAAGGATTCAATAAAGCTATAAGTCACCTTTATGATACTACCAGCGATTCCAAGCCAAAAGGGGCATTCACAAATAACTCCTAGTCTAAGCACCGGCGCCTACACTAGGGGATTTATCCCTCGATCTAGAGCAATCAAGATCAGTACTCCATCTGAAGTTGCAAACTTGAAGAATACAATAAACCAAAACTTACTTTAATTATGGATTAGAACACGGATAATCTCACGAACACACTCCTCTTACGGCGAAAAGAATGATCACGCAAATACAAAGAGGAGTCCGGCGGGGCAGGAACTCCTTGAAGCACTCCTTATTAATCTCTCTATTTCGATAAACTCAATTTGCTAATCAAGATGCGTAGTAGCTAATCTAGAAAGTGTCTAGCTCTAATCATGAGATCTTGATTTCTCTAACTTCGAGGAATTGAATTCTAACTATAAAAGTATGAATTAGGGTTTGAGGGGGGTAGCTACGCCCTTGCTTTTATAGCCCCATTGGATGAATCTCAGCCCTTGGATCAAAGCCGACTTGATTGGATGGTGTAGATCTACTCCATAGGTCGGTTGTAGGAAGATTCGGAAGCGGGACATGTGGATCACCGGGGGGTGCAGCGCTTGCCCCCATGTCAGAACGCCTGGCCCCACATCACGACATGTGGGCCTGCCCCCACATCTAACATGTGGGCCTTGGCCTTCGCCATGACTATCTTCTTTGTCCTTTTTGACCCTTGGAATTTTATACTAATCGCCCTGGTTTGGTCCTTTTCTCCTTTTTCTATTTTCTCTCTTTTACTTTTACCTGTTTTTGTTTTTTAGAGTTCTCTGCAAAAGCGAGTGTGCACCAAAACTTCGTGGAATTAGTTAGAAATAATAAAACTTTAGTAGAATTCATCCATGATTGATAGCTTATCATATATCTAAAAGTGATCATTAACTACTATCAACAAGCTCCCCACACTTAGGCTTTTACTCATCTCGATAAAAGGATGGTTTACTTTAGACTTAACTTAAGATCAAGACATCAAACATAAATGTTACTTAATCTTTCTTGTCTGGCGGGATTCAAAGTGTCTACCAAAAACTTTAGGCGGTTGAGAAATGAACATTTGAAAGCGGATCACCTTTCTATCTTTAGTCAAGTCAACTCTAGTTTTTGCAAAGTTTTGAAAACACCATACCTTCTCTGTAAGTGACACTCTCAATCACTCCATTATATATGTGGTATTTTTGGATCCTCACCAAAGCGATAAAGTGCTCATAGCAAACATAAAGCTTATATGGATTTTTCCACGTAAGTTAAGGAATAGCATACTTCTCTTGCATATGTTGTCAAAAAAATCAAGACATGGATCTATGTAGGGTTCTTTCAAAAGTGCAAAGTGTGTGGGAAAAATATATAGTGGCTAGAACTAATTCTATATGCTCAAAAAAACTTGTCTCTCTTTTAGAATATTGAAAGCATTTAAGAAAAAAGTACCATGGGCTATCTTTTTCTCTCTTCTTCTTTTTATATATACTTGAGAGAGGCGGGCATCTAAGTACCCATTGTTTCATGTGGACACTTGTCCTTTTTACTCTCTCTTTATTTCTTTCTTTCTTTTTTACTTTATTCTTTTCTTTTATTGCAACAAACTTGAAGATAGAGAGAGATGAACAGAATGAGCATTTAATAAATCCTAAATATTTTTGCAACTATTCCGGTGTAGGAACAAATTTTTAGATGGAAAAGCATGTTTGTGCGTACTTTTCGGTGGCGGCAAATATATACGGATGCATGTGCTCTTGATGAACCACACAACATAGGTCACAAGCATTGAAAATAACTCAACACAAAACAAGTAAGCGTATGAAATTTTGGGCTTTCTAGATATTTCTAAGTATAAAAGGCTCTGGTAGGACATAGCATTTATCACATAGGAGAAGTATAGCTATTTATTTTTATGCATTTAGAAATAAAACTCTCGGTGACAAGATGTCAAGATTGATTCACATTATTTTATATCATACTTCACAATAGCTTAAGTAAAATAAGGTCCCTAATAAATAAGTTCCCAATAGCAACAAGATTTTCAGAAAACATTATGCAAGTATATCACTTAAGTTATGACTAAAATAAACTTAGCATGTCAAAGCAAAAGCAAAGTTCTAATCATAGCAATTTGAAATAAAAACAGCCTAAGCATTAAATAGGACAGGACTAAAACAGCACATAAAAAGATTACTAAAAAAGCATAAGTAAAGTTCTAATAACACAAGAATAATAATTATAAGTAAAGAATATTTATAACTTTTTGTAACCTGTTTGAAGGCTGTGCTGTTGTGATCTCTCCCCACACTTGTCTCTTTTGTACTTCTTAATTTTTTGCAAAACATGTGGAGACAAGTGCTTTTCTAAACACATAAATAATAGAGAGAATAGTAACAAAATAAAAACTTAAGAAAAAACTCAAAAACTCAAAATGACTTCATTATTTTTTATTATTTGACTCAAGCACACACACTGCTTGACTCAACAGGAATGTAAACACTCAAAATTTAAAAGACTCAACAATGACTCGACAAAAATGTTTTATTCGCTCCCCCTCGCATATATAGGTTCTAATAAAACCTATGAAGCTCTCCAATGAGAGTAACTAACTCGCTCAGGTTGTTAACTTGGTTTTCGAGCATCTGGGCTGAGGTAAAATAGGTGGTGTTGTTGACGTGCTTTCGGCCTCGCGTGGTCGGTCTTGATCGCCATTTGGGTGTATGCGTGGATCGGTGTGACATTCTCATCCACCATGGCCACGGTATTCCTTGAGCGCTTTCTTGGGGGTAGATGATCCCTCAGGGGCAGCCCTCTTCTTCTCCCGGTAGGAGGAGCAAAGTAAAACATGGGCGTCTTTGGAGTCTGTCAGTGAGTGTAGGTGACTAGAGGTGGTGGTCCTTGTGTCTGCGATACCTGGCTGGGGTTGTTGCCTGGGTGCCCTCCTGGCAGCTGGAACTGTGAAGTAGGAGGCTGGTGCTAGAGGCTGGAGCTGCCCGCCCCGCCCCGGTCTTGGCGCTTGTCCTCCCTCTTTGGATGACCACTCCCACTTCTCCTTGGAGGTGGCATGTGAGACGGGCTCATTAAGCCCGGACTTTGCTAGACCATTTACTTTGGCCAGCCGAAGGTGATCATTGATGAGCAGGCGGGGAGGTGCAGGGAACCGGTGGGGTTCGAGGTTCTAGCAAAGTTCCTTGGGCAATGTTTGGGTTCATGTTGTTTTGGTCAACCATTTGGAAAACTTTGATTGTGGTGGAACCCTCTCAAAAGATAAGTAGGCTCCTTAGATGACAATAAAAAGAAAATAATGGGTGCGGGGTCT